>JAJJMB010014738.1:558597-575186 GCA_023531105.1 Papaver atlanticum | reverse complement strand
TGATTGAAAATTGTTTGAGTTATTGAGCAATTGTTATTTCTTTTGATAGAGCATTCTTGGACCTAGGTTTTTGATGTTTTATGCTTCGGATTTACACTTGTTATTTTGAAAATCTACATGTTGCAATAGTTTAGAATCAAATTGAACGAGAAAATTGCATGAATATAAATACTAGATTAAATCACTTTGAACTTGGAAAAATAGTTGAATCTTAGCCTCAGTGTTCTTTTAATATTGATATCAACTTTGTCAGTGTTTGCTATAATTTTTAGTGATTTTTCAATTTAGTTTTGAATTTAAGTCTAAAGTTATCCTTCACAAGTTCGAGAATCGAATCCCTCTTTTTACTACAACTACAAAACACATCAAAAATCCACAAACTGTTTGTAACGGTTCACGGACTTGAGCCCAATTACGTGACTAGAGGCCTTTTTTAGTCATGTTTTTGATGTTTCCTTATCTAGGCGAGATAGCTATTACTCCAAACATATTTGATTACCACATTAAAGTGTTTGTGATATCTTTTAATTCCTTCCTAAGATAAATTGTGATTTATTCACGTAAATACAATATTTGCTAAATTAATTATTTAATTAATTATTTTGACAAGAGTTTTAACTTATGAAAGACTCCCAAAATTAGGAGAGTCTTGAAAAAGGAAAATAGCTTTGCGTAGTTTTCAAGCTACCGTGTTCACTATAAATAAAGGGTTCGTGAATACCACATTTTTCATCCCTTGGAAAATTGGTGTAAGGTTCATAAGGTTGTTTTCCATGTATTCTGTTCTTCGTGAACAAGAGTGAGATAAAAGTCTTTGCCTTGGGGATCACAAAGCCGAGTTGATATAATAATCTTCGTGATTGTTGCACAACTTGTAATTTAGGTTTTTCACATGTTGTCTATTCTAAGGTCTTCTCTTCTAATATAAGACCATTCAAGAGTTGTTGATCATAAACCCTAGGTTTTAATAGATTTCAGTTCTTGATCGTATACCGACACTAGTTGGTCGAAATCGGAACTATAAAGAAAACTTCGATTAAGGTATCTTGTAAAAATCCTTAAGAAGTTTTAAACAAGATATCTCTAGATTTATTCTAGTTGTTCTTGTTGTAGAATAATTAGGTTTCTCTTCCATTTTTGAAGAGTATAATAAACCCTAATCTACAAGTTTGTTTTTATATTACTTTTACCTAGTAATCGTTTTTCTCAAAACAAACACAAGATTTCCAAAACCTTGATTCACATCTAAAGGGAAATCAAACCGGTATTTTGTGAAACAAAAGATCAAAAAATATCAACGTGTTGTTGCATCTTCTAAAGAGAACTAACATTCTGCTAAAAGATTTTTGAGAGTGCTTCTGAAGAGAACCGTGCTCTGCCAGAAGACTTTCGAGAATAACTTCTAAAGAGAATTTGTGTTATGCTAGAAGATTTACGAAAATAATTCCTAAAGAGAATAGGTGTTCTGCTAGGAGTTCTACAAGTGCTTGAATACAGCTGAAGCAGGTATTACATCTAGTCCGAATAGGTAGTAGGAAATTAGTGTAACAGCTTATAATCAGCGTGTGTTTATTCTGGACTAGGTCCCGGGGGTTTTATGCATTTGTGGTTTCCTCGTTAACAAATTTTTTGGTGTCTGTGTTATTTCTTTTCCACATTATATTGTTTATCTTTATAATTGGAATACCACAGGTTGTGCATTAATCAATCATCGTTAATAAATCCGACCTTGTTTGTTGGATATGACTTTGATTGATCTTGGATATTGGTCTTTGGTACCGTCCAAGCTTCTCTTCATATAATCAGACTTACGGGTTCAATTTTTATATTTGTTTAAGTTTGTGATTGTTAAAAAAGAAAGAGATAAACTCTTTAGTATTATTCTTTGATTGAGTTTTTACTCTCGGAATATTATTAAGGTTTAGTCCATACAGATTGCCGAACGAAAAAGTTGGGTGTGGTGTAGTACCCCCGCGTTTTCACATTCAAATGATAATGTCTTGGTAGTATTGCAAATTTAGGGAAGCGATAGAACTATTAGAGCACTGTTCTGTGGAATTCACAAGTGTTGATATCTCAAGCATGTTGTCAACGCTAGATGCACAAAACTATCTTGATTTCTAGTCTACTAAAGTCAAGTCTCGGTTGGTAGTTGAGTATCAGAAATCACTAAATAACCCTCAAAGATTGAAGACTGAATATCAAACGAAGACATCTGGAGAACTTCATCAACAAAGAGGTATGTGAAAACTGAACCATCTTATTTACTCACGACATTACCATTCTATCTATATGAGACTATGTTGTATGACTTCCAGTAGATTTAATATTGTAAAGAAGAAGTTTCGAATCAAGCTGGTCTTGTTAAACATCTCAAAATATGATTCAAGCGTTGGATGTTCATAGATCCTTAGCAATCTTAGTTAAGAACAATTTATTATTCGAGAACTATATTTGTTCCAACTTGATAATTTATAAATGCCCGAGAAATGATATTTTATATCTATGACGATTGGAATGTATCAAAACATTAAAAGAAAGTTTTCAATACTACTGAAATCTGAATATAGGGTATGTACGCATACTCAGTACGCGTACCCTAGACATATGAGTTCCGGAACGTATGTTGGTACGCGTACCCAAAGGTTCTGAAATTGGTAAAGGGGGAGGAACGCGTACCCAAGGGCCTGAGTTTGTGATACTTGGTACGCGTACCTTAGCTCCCTGAATTCACGAACCGGTTCATAGGTACGCGTACCCCTGCAAATACTTACCCATTACGAATTAATCAGATGCTCATAAACTATTTTCACAAATACTTTTGGCATTGCTACAACTCTCATGAACATCTCTAGGACATCTTTGATCACTAAAATACTTTGTGTTTTTGATTCATGCTTTAAGTATTAAGTGTTAAAATAAACATGATTATGTTTATATGTTCATATGACATACTTTCTATGAACTATCATTACACACGGTTCTAGACCCCTGGACCATAATGTACATTCTTTTATGTAATTTCAAGACAAAATTCTCACATGCTTACACGAACTCCTTACAATAGTTTTATCTAAACTGAGAAAGTGTATGCTTGAATCCCAAGTTATCTTAGCTTGAGTTCAAAGCAACCTTTAGTATTGAAAGTCTATAAATAAAGATACTCAAACAAGTGGGAATTTCAATCATTGGCACTTCTATGTCCTAGATGTATACTAGAATCGTCCTCTGTTGAGCTAGGATTCCTCTGAGAAATATAATTAGGTTACGACGTAAAGACTTCACTTAGGGATTTGTGGATCCAGGTACGACTATCTTTGCCTTGATAGTTCGTGTATCCTAATCTTGTTCTTATTTATTATTGAAGTTTTCATCAATCTGCAATCAAGAATTAGATAAATAGAAATAAAAAAAATCTCTTCGTCTCAGACTTTGTGATTCCTTAGGATAAATCCAAAACTCTTCTTTATTGATCGGATTAAGATTGTTCTTGAGAGGTGGTTGTCAATCCAGCCTTCTTAGCTAACTGAGTGTAAGTGTTCTGGATTCGTGAGGATTGTTAGCTTTACCTATTGCAAATATATTTCCAAGCTATAATTTTAACGGTTTAAAGGGAAATTAAACAGGCTTATCTGTTAGAGGAAGATGGGTATCAAAAGTCTTCACTTAGGCTGATACAACTATTAGGTTGTAAAGGGCGTCAGTTAAGGGAATCAATTGCGTAGAGCCTTGTGAGGTTCAAGAGGCATAAGGAGCACGACTACAACTGAATTGCTTGGAAGGTTAGTTCGGTCTGAAGTACATTTCAGTCCAAAGTCTCATAGTAGGCTAGTGTCTGTAGCGGCTTAATATAGTTTGATGTTCAAATCTAGACGAGGTCGGATTTTTTATGCAATTGCAGTTTTCCTCGTTAACAATACTTCTTGTGTCTTGTGTTTTTCCTTTTCCGCATTATATTGTTTTATCTTTATAATAGGTAGTTTAAGTCCTTGTTAATTGTGGTCGGTTACAGGACTAATTCTTGTAGAATTCGTATCTTGAAAGATTGATAACAAGTTTCATACTTGGTAGAATCTGATCCTCTTGATTTGTATGCGGCTAGATTGAACTTTGATATTTATTTGTGAGATCGTCCAAGAACTCCTCTACACAATCAGGTTCACGAACTTTGTTACCTATACATATTTATTGTGGAAGAGATAAGAGAAAAAATCTATATACATATTTTTCAAGGATCTTTAATTAGATATGTTTGCAATTTTATTAGGTTTTTTTCCATACCGGTTGCCGAACGAAAAGTTAGTGGTGTACTTGGTACCCTCTCATTTTCAAAAACTAATTTGGTTGATTGTAGTCAATGTCATTTACTGGAATATTTGGCATGAATAAAACTCTCAGATTTTTTATGAGAAATATAAAACTACTGAGAGTAGAATTCTATATATAAAATCTTAATCATGTTATAGTGTTCCCAAAATGACATCTTCACTCAAGTTATTGTGGATGACGTTCTTTCATATTGGGACACTGTCATTTGGATGTGACTTTTTTAGTTGCTCAATATAATTCTAACCTTATCTTGAAGAAAAAAAAAATTACTTGGGGAGTTGTGGGTTTTACACAAAATATATAGGATACACAAAAACTATGAGTGATAATGTCTGTTATCTCTGTTTTATCAACCACTATTAAGCACTGCTCGTTTGAACTAGCAAGTTTTGTTATCTAAAGCTTGTTGTCAATGTTGTTGGAGCATTGCTCGGTCAAACTCACAAGTGTTGCTATCTCAAGCTTGTTGTCAAATTTAGTTGATCAAAACTATATCTTAATTTTTTGTCTACATTTAGTCAAGTCTCGGACAAGGATAAAAGTGTGTAGTTGAGTACCAGACATCACTGCGTTCTACCATTGAAGGCGAAGATCGACCGAAGCTTTTGGAGAACTTCATCAAAAAAAAGGTAAGTGAAGACTGAACCACCTATTACTCAAGTTTTCACCTTTCTATCTATGAGACTAAGTCGCATGACTAAAGTGGACTTTACATCCACAACAGAAATTTGGAGTCAAGTTTATCTTGTTAATTATTCTCGAAATATGTATGACTAAGCTTAAGAACATTTGTTCATACTTGATGAATTTGTTTAAGAACAATTTATTGTTCATGACCTAAATTATGATTCAAGTTAATCATTTGAAAATAGCCTGGAACAGTGATATGTGTCATTGATGTTATTCGGGAATGTTTCAAATTAATTATTAGAAAGATATAAAACTACTGTAAATTTGGATACATGACAATACACGTACCAGCTTACATTCTGGCAACCGTTATAGGTCCGGAGCTGCTATACATGTACCCAGTACACGTGCCGACGTATCTATAGTTCGACAACGAATTTTGGTACATAAACCGGCCAGGTATATGCAAAACCCAAAAAGTTTGTTGAGTCGGGAACTTAGGATGGTACACATACCTAGTGTGCATACCAAAAAAATTATGTAGACTCCTGAACTTGTTTTGTCTTAAGGGTATACAAACCCGATACACATACCATGACAAAATAATTCACGAACTGGAAAGTAAGTAGACGTACTTAACATTCGAATATTTTTAGATGCATCAGAATTATTTCTATGAGATAATCGGCCTTTGAACAACTCTCTAAATACACATCTAGACATATTTGATCACATTATAACCTATGGTTGTGACTCAATATTAAAGTCTAAAAGGGTTGTATGAAAATGGTTAAGCTTATAGTTCGTATGACTAATTTCGGCTAACCTTTCATGAACAAGTCATTATACACGGTTCGGTTACGGTTCATCCTAACCAGAGTGTATATTTTGTTGTGTTAATCTCAAATCAAAGATTCATCTAATAGTGGATATTGATTGCTTGATTCCAAAGCTACCTTAGCCTAAATCTAAAGCAACCTTTGATTTTGAAAGTCTATATAAAGAGAACCTCAAGCAACTTGGATCTTTGAATCCCCGACACTTTTCTTGTGTGTTCTAGTTGTAAACTAGAGTCGTCCTCTCCTTTAAACCATTTTAAGTTTAGCTACTAAAAATACTTCGCTTAGGGATTCATGAAGCTAGGTCTGTCTATCTTTATCTTGATAGTTCGTGTATCCTGATCTTGCTACTGACTATTGAGTCTCACTCCGATCAGACAATATAGATAAAAATCAAAAAAATTCTTCATCTCAGACTTTGTGATTCCACAAGTATATTCCTCTATAACGATTTTTTTTTAAATCAGGGTAGGTTTTACTTGTGAGGTAAATAATAATTTAGGTTGCTCTTTAGAGTTGTAAGTTTCGTATTTTGAGGTATTCTAGATTTTGTCTATTGCAAACTATTTCTTATCTCACCTTGATCTTTTGATTAAAACAGAAATCACATATATGCTTATCTGTGGGAGGTAGATTGGTTTAAAGTCTTCAATTGAGTTGAAGAAACTCTTAGGATGTAAAGGACGCCAGCTAAGACCTAATAAGTCTGTGTTTGAAGCAATCTAATTCTATGGACGAACGTACTATCTCTAATAACGTATCACCAGTTCAGAATCAACCAGATGATTTTGTTCAAAGTTTGGATCCAAGACCTGAGGAAACTGTCA
The DNA here is from genome assembly GCA_023531105.1 of Papaver atlanticum. NCBI lineage: Eukaryota > Viridiplantae > Streptophyta > Magnoliopsida > Ranunculales > Papaveraceae > Papaver > Papaver atlanticum. The sequence goes on along the minus strand of JAJJMB010014738.1, from coordinate 568,561 downwards.
CATCCAGGTCAATATCTAAACATCCTCTTGATGTAGAAATTGTTGATAACTGGGAAACACGCATAGAAGAACAATTAGATGAACTTTCTGATGAAGATGACTCGAATATTGATAGAGATGTAGATGAGGAAATCTCAGAGTATGTAAAGTTATTGAAACCATTGGAAAAGAGTAAGATGACAATTTCTTCTCTCACATTGTTTCTGACTGATCTCTGTCGAGAAAATAAGAAAATACGAAGAATTTACTCAGGTATTTATGGTTGGAATTCCCTTAACGATTCGATCCTCAAAGATCGTGAGAATGGACTAAGTAAAAAAATAACTTGAATATGATAATCTTCGTAGAGATATCTATAAGTTGGAAGAAAAACTTGCAGCAACTGAATCAAGGATTAACTCCCAACAAATAAGTTTTAATGACAGGGATAACGCTTTTCTCGTTCGAGATAAACACCTTGAGGCTGATTTAGCTACTTCTCTTGATAAAGTCAAGATGTTGGAAGAGGACTTGAAAAAGCTCAATACTAGATCGAACAAATTAACCACCATGTTAGGAGCAAGTAAATATCATCGTGATACACAAGGATTAGGCTATAAGGGAATAGATTCTCCAAGTACTAGCAAAGAGGTAAAATTTGTGAAAGCTAGTGATTCTTCTCGACCCAAGGTTTCCACTGATGGAAAAAGTGAAATACCATCACCGGTAGTGAATATTCGAAAGAGCAAATTATATCAATCTCCAAAGCCAGCACACACGAATCCGGGTAAGAACATTCCTTATGTTTGCTATTATATCAGAAACAAAGGTCACCTGCAAAGGGGATGTCATTTTCGTATAAGGAATGAGAAACTTCACGATGTTCTTGTTTAGGCATCACAAAAACTTATCAGACCTAGATCATATGGTAAGGCTAATCCTCTTAACATCATAGGTTGTCAACGTCCAACCTTTAGGAAAATAAATCAGTGTTCTGATAAACTTAGATTTGCCTATAAACTTCATACGAAGCCTTTTCACAATTGTAATGATTATCAAAAGGATAACTTTGTAAAGAAGAAAACAAGATGCGATGCTCCCAATTGGAGAAAGACTAACTTTCAAAAGAATAGCCAGTCTGATTCTCTTTCGAGAAATATTGAAGAGAATAATGGGAAGAAGGTTCTGATTGTTCCTAAACGCACTTAGAAGTGGATACCAAAGAAAGTCAATAATGCATTGAGTGTAAAAATGAATGATCTTCCAGAAAATTCCATGACTATGGAAAAGGCAGAATCCATGATGTTGGAATTTAAAAAATTCTTGGGAAAGATGGATTTAGATACGAATGGGTCTAAAAGTGATCTCTTTCATGATAATCCAAAAGTGAAACACAATAATTAATTGGTGGAAGAAGAAATGAAATAAGCCAAAAACTATAGATAGTGAAAAATCCATATATGCGGAAAATTGTGTTTCAATCGCCTGTGGTGAGCAAGACCTTGTTCACCTCAATACAATTTGATTATGTTGGAAGTGTACCCACACCAAAAAAAATCCCCATAAGAAAGATGGTGAGGAAGACACAAGAATCGGGGCGCACATATTATGTTGGGTAAGATATTGAATATTTGGTAAAGCCGTAGGATTCACGATTGGATTCTTCTAAAAGTTTTGAAGAAACAAAAAATGTCGATGATTTTTTTTTTTTGTGAATTGCAAAGAAGAGAGTTCAAGAATGGACAGTGGTACGCGTACCTATGAGATTGCATGAACATTCACAACCTTCTTATGTGAACTTATGGTGCATGGTCCTTAATGACCTTGTATTTTCTTCTTTGTCAAGGAAGTCTTTTTATACGTTTTTGGTAGCCATTCTTGGTCTAAATCCCGGTGGAAAAGATTGATTTTTCCCTCTATGAGCAAATCAACTTGTATGTTTTTTACAAGTTTATATCTTAGATAAGATGATCGCAATACTTGCTCCTCATGGATATTCTTGTGTATTGCTCAAAATATTATGAGATATGTGTCAGTTGTTTTTTGGTGAATTGAACTGATATCTCATATATGCTCATAAGTTAAGCTCTTAACTCTTTTCGTTATTATTGACTTAAAGTGGAGTAAACTTTCTTGAGAATTTCCGCAGTATTGATCTCTCCATGGTCACACTTTTGTGTAATTACTGCATTACCAAACTCCGTAAGATTTTCTTATGTTGAGTCATATCGATTAAATTGTCTCCTTGTTCGTAACTGGCGTTGAGATTAATTTATGTCGATGTTTAGGATACAAATCCATGAGATTTGTTAATGTCCGACAAAATCCTTCTTTTTTATAAAAGTAAGGTCACTCATGTTGTTCTCTTGGGAATGACATCAAATGAGGGAGAGTTCTTTTTGAACTTTTCTTGTGTGTTCTAGTTGTAAACTAGAGTCGTCCTCTCCTTTAAACCTTTTTAGGTTTAGCGACTGAAAATACTTCACTTAGGGATTCGTGAAGCCAGGTCCGACGATCTTTATTTTGATAGTTCGTGTATCCTGATCTTGCTACTAACTGTTGGGTCTCACTCCGATAAGGCAAGATAAATAGAAATCACAAAGTTTTTACGTCTCAGACTTTGTGATTCTACAATAATATTCCTCTATAACGATTCTTTGTTGAAATCACGGTAGGTTTTACTTATGAGGTAAATAATAATCTAGGATGTTCTTAGGGAGTCGTAAGTACCAGATTTTGAGGTTTGCTAGACTTTGTCGATTGAAATCGATTTCCTATCTCACCTTGATCTTTGATCAAAACGGAAATCACATATAGGCTTATCTATGGGAGAAAGATTGGTATAAAGTCTTCAATTAAGTTGAAGCAACTCTTAGGCTGTAAAGGACATCAGCTAAGGGAATCAATTGCGCAGAGTCTTGGCGAGATTCAAGAGGCGTAAGGAGTGTGACTGTAACTGAATTACTGTGACGGTGGATTCGGACTCAACTACATTCCAGTCTGAAGTATTGATAGTAGGCTAGAGTCTGTAACGGCTTAATACAGTTTGGTGTTCAATTATGGACAAGGTCTCGGGGGTTTTCTACAATTGTGGTTTCCTCGTTAACAAAATTTCTGGTGTCTGTGTTATTTATTTTTCCGCATTATGTTGTAATTGAAATATCATAGGTTGTACGTAAATCAACCAAAGTAGATACGTCCATCATAATTGTTGCGTACTGCTTGATTGATCTTTCGAATCGTCCAAGAACTCTACGACATAATCAGGTTCACGAACTTGTTTCCGTTTACATATTGATTGTGATAGAAAGAGATATAAACTCTAATATACTTTCTGATTGAGATTCATTAAGTTGTAACTCTTGGAATTGTATTTGAGTTATTCCATATAGGTTTCCTAAGAAAAAGTTGATGGTGTATTTTGGTAACCCTGCATTTTCACCATGCATCTTTAATAAGTCTATAACTTGATGCTACCACATCACAATAAAAATTCCCAAACATAATGAGTTGATGTGGATATCGATTAATCTTATGCTCTTAGTTAAAATTCTCCTTGCCTATCTGACTCCTAAGCAAGAGACGAGAACATATGATCTATGGGAATTTTACTGGACTAGCTGAGATTCTATGTATGCTCTTAGAAAATCTAATCATAAAAATTGATAAGTTCAACTTAAAATTTCTGGCATGAATTTTTATAAGTTACATATTCTTGAGACACTTGCATTTATCAATTAACATATCTTCCTTCTTTACTATTTTTCAAGTAATGGTATTGAAAAGACTTTCCCTTGTACAAACTTAAGGAAGGATTGTTAGAGCATTACTCGGTTGAACCTACAAATTTTGCTATCTCAAGCTTATTGTCAATATTAGATGAACAAAACTATATATTGATTTATAATCTACTAAATCAAGTCTCGGACTAGGTTTAGAATTTAGAATTGAGTATCAGACATCACCCTCGAAGACTGAAGATCAGCGAAGACATTTGGAGAACTTTCTCAACAAGGTATGTGAAGACTGGAGGATTGAAGTTGGATAACAATAACTAATGATGAAATTAACACCTAGGGGTGTGAATTCACAGTCCACACGCACATTCTTTCTAAAAGGAAAAAAAACAGATGATGTTTAATTTTACTTATTTATGGCGAAAAAGGTGGAAATCGCCAAACAAGTTTAATCAAACTGGTTTATTAGGCTGACAATCACCCTAAATATCAATCTCTATCATTTCAAGCATGAACTAATTATACCACATAAATAATGTATTTGTTTCATACTTTATTGTATAATTTACTACAATATTAGTTGTGGCCTTCGCGTAACTTCTTTCATATTTATAAAAGGGATACCAAACTTTCACGGACACCGATCTAGAGATCCAGCTGTCAGAATTATTTAGTTATATATGGATCGTCTCTTCGAAAGACTTGGTACTCCTATATCAATCGTATGTCTTTTTGTTGTGGTTGGTGATGTAATTTTAAATAGTGGTAAGAATGAGTTCGTAAGACTTGTGAAAGCTAGATTAATTTAAACTAAAAGTAGAGAAAATTTTAATCCAAATTTGTTTTTTTTTAGAGTGAAAATAACCAAGACACTAGATTCCACTATTACACATGAATAAATGATGATAAAGATTCCAAAACTCTAATTATTTTTAAAATTTCTTTTTCTTAATTCACAAATTATCAAGCATATTCTCAAACATTAATTGTATCCCTTAAGCATAGATTATCTAACCAAAGCATAACCTATCTAATTGAATCACAACTAATTAGGAAAAATTATGCAAACAATTAAAATTCTACAAAGTAGTGATTGAGTGAATTATAAAATACAAATTAGAGAAAAATAGAATAGTTACCAATTATTCATGCATAAATAGCTTCCTCCGTGCCTTGATTACGCGAGAATTAGCTCATCATTATCATGGAAACATGCTCAAAATTCATCTTTATTAATGCTCAAAAATGGTTCACAAATGATGAAATAGGAGAAAAATTGATAAAAACCGGGTTTGTAACACTTTTGTTCGTTACAAACCGAGCTGTTACAGAGAACGATAAAAATGAAGTGTTGTTGACACTGTCGCAATACGACCCACAAACAGTTGTCGTTATCACTGTTGAAAAACGACGTTCTGCGTGCGTCCAATGTTCTTCGTGTTCTTCACAGCAGCAGAAAATGGAGTTTTTCTGCCACTTGATTTCTCGACTCTCTGGTTCTTCCTAACTACTCCCAACTCTCTCTCCCCCACAGTGATACCCCAAACAACTTATTTATATCAATCAACACGTAAAAATCTCGCTAATAAATCCAAAATATTTTCTTTTACTCGGGGATGATATTTACGTGATTCTTCCCCTGTTTATCTCCTCCACGCATCTGTTTGATCTCCACACACTTCCTGCATGCTGAAAATATGTTAAACTCGCTCTAATCTCCACAAAATCTTCTCAACACGTGATATTCTCGTTTCTCCCTGTTTTCTTCTTGTGGATTAATCAGCCAAATTCGGTCGAAACAGACACCCATAACAGCTTTCTATGGTCATATCACGTCTACCCATTAAGTTTCAGGGATTGAATCTCACTAAATCACGTCCAAAAATCGATCGAAAATTTTACAGAGAAATAAGTTTATTTTCCCGCCAAAAATCTTCTTTTGAATTTGAGAAGAACATGTCCTCCCCCTAATCCTGCACGGGTGTCCCTTTAGCACTTGTCTTATGGGGTGCAAATAGTAATTTTTGGGCGTAGACAGTAATTTTTTCGGGGTTCCTCCGACACATTTTTGGGGTGCTTCCGGTGCATTTCTGGGGTGTCTTTAGTTCTCTATCCTGGGGTGTAAAACACCACTTTTCGAGCCAATTTCGCCGCAAGAGCTTATTTCTCTAAAAATACCTACAAAGACATAAAATAACAAAATAAATACAAAATCGAACACTAACAATATATACAATTGAGACATATTAGACACAATAATGCGTCTATCAGTTGGTGTCGCATTATTAAAGATCTATGGTTGGTGTCGATATTAGTTATTCATTTTGAGCTTTGGAATACTAGAAACAAGGCTGTTTATGAAAACAAAGTTGCGAATTGGACTTTTCTCAAAAAGCGCGTAGTGCACTTGATTATTGAGTATGCAGTTAGACTGAAGAGTTTCATGTTCAACAATTGTGAAGATGTTAGGATTTTGAACTACTTTAAAATAAACATAGAAAGGTGAAGCTAACAGATCCTATTGAAGTCCGTTGGGAACCACCAGCAAGTCATCAATTCTTACTTTGCTGTGATGGTGCTGCAAGGAAGAGCCCGTGAATAGCTAGAGCAGGTGTTGTAGTACGTGACAGTGATTGTCGAGTACTTGAGCTATGTGTATTGGTTTAGGCATAACCAATAATTTTTGGCAGAATTATATGGGATTTTAGTTAGTTTGTATTGGGCTGTTAAATGGGGAGTTAGACATGTTATAATTCGTTCAGACTCGCAGAGTGCTATTTATGCTTTTGAGAATTCTAAAATTCCGTGGTTTGCTAGACAAAGATGGGCAAATGTGAGTCGTTTATATGACTCAATTTGTTTTCAACACACTTATCGTGGAACAAATTTTGCAGCTGATGTTATGGCTAAGAGGGGTTGTCTTTTACATGATGGGGAAGGTTGGAATTATGAAGGAAGACCTGATTTTTTACATTCAATAGAATTCCCATATGTTTCTTATTTCAGATTTAACTGGTTTATAAATTTTTGGGGGTTTTTCTGACCTCTTTTCTCGTAAACTGGCTCGTAAATATTGCTATCTATTAATACAATTTTTTGACTTACGGAAAAAAAAAATGTCTTTTTACTGTGTGACCACTTAAAAAGTCTTGGGACCGATACCAAACAACCAACGAGATGAATGTCCTTATAATCAAACAAGATAATAGATGTGTCATTAAAGCCAAATTTTCCTAGGATAACCCTAAATTCCCCTCCTTTAAAAGCCCTAAAAACCCTAGACATGGACAAAGATATTTAGTCACAACAATTCACCGCAGATCTAGTTTCTACCGAGTAATATAGAAATCCATTTACATATCACAAGGAAGAGAGCGAGAACGAAAATGAAGAAGAAGAATGAGAAGAGCAAGAACCAGAACCAGAATGACAAAGGTAATGAAATCCTTATTCCTCCTCATCTTCTTCTCTGTAGTAAAGTTAAAGTATCTTCTCCTGATAATAGTAGTACCGGTGAAGTTCAAGTAGTCTCTGTTAGTAGTAACGCAAAAACCCCTTGTAGTGATAATCATATATTATGCGAAATACTAAGTAGACTTCCAGTTAAATCACTTATGAGGTTTAAAGCTGTTTGCACCCATTGGAAATCTCTTATCGAACGAGATTCATACTGCTCGTTCAAAAGCTCGTTTAGGTGGTCCAAAACCACTCTTGTTTATCAGCTCAGTGGAACCTGTACCGGAGCCTGAACCTAACCAGGTTGGAGGTATTATTGAATTCTCAACTGCTTCACCTTATAGACAACCTGAAGTGAAGAAATTAGTACTAGATCGTAGCTCGTACGGGCTTCCGAAACGACAGTTAATGGTTTGGTATGTATCACCGCTGGGTATGAGGCATTTATCATATATAATCCTAGCACTGGAGAAAGGTCACCTTGGATTTCGACTACTACAGCTTCTCCAGAAAATCAAGGAAAAGGAAGACGCAAGGTAACCTGCATTGCGCTTGGATTTAGTCCAGCAACCAATGAACATAAAGTTGTTTGCATATCGAGATTTAAGAGAAACCCTGATTCTGAAACTTATAAGAATTGCTATGGTCACCCTGATAAAGAGGAAATAGATGGTGAAGATCAAGTATGTGAAGTCATGACTATTGGTGAGAATACATGGAGAAGGATTGGTGAAATTCCACCGTATAGCTTAGGAAATAAGGAAGTTTATAGTGGTGGTGGACCATACAACTGTGATAGTAATTCTGTTTATGTGAATGGTTCAATATATTGGCGGTTTCGTTACACCCGAAAAGGTGAAGTTGTAATGGGATTCGACTTGGAGAAGGAAAAGTTCAGAGTTATCCCAATCCCTGATTATGTCATTCATCCCCTGGAGCGGAAATACTCACAAACTGTTGAGTTAATAGAAATTGATGGACATGTCGCTGTATTTAAATGGATACCGGAGTACGACAGTTCCCTATGGGTTATTGATGAAGATGGTGATAGCATTCAGTGGACTGAAGAGAAGCTTTTAATGCCTTGTGGCTGGAATGCAAAACCAAATCTTACTATTGTAGCTCTTCCTGGAACAAATCTAATCATTCAGAAATCGCAATATTCAGACACTATCTATTATTGCTGCAGGAAAACAAGTGTGCTTCGTGAAAGCAAAATCTCATATGAGCATCACAGTCGATTGGAACAGATTACTTATCTGGACGAAAACCTTGCACCTGTCCTTACACGGCGTTGCTGCATGTTCTGACTTATGCAGCATGTTTTGAATGAAAGGAGACTTCTGGGTATATCCTTTCATTTCAATTTTCATGAAGTACTTCAAGTTTGTGGTTCCTTTATGTTTTAGCATTTATATTTTGGTTTAAGTTGTGAAACTTTAGGTAAATGGTTAGGTTTAGACAAAAGTATTGGTAGCTGAAGAGTGGGCTCTGTTGGGAGAGATGGAATTCACTAGACACTAGGCGACTTTTATCTTTCAAATAGGATACTAGAAAATTTTTGTTAAGTTAATGGTGGGCATAATCCTTCAAAAAGTAACAAACTCCCTTGCTGTATCAGAAGTGAAATTCTAGTTATGGGTTTTTGCTCTGTTAAGTTAGCTGTTAGTAGCTCATCTTTTGTTTCTCGTGTTGTAGCGGTGTATTTCTGACTGCAATTTTGACAATGAGCTGTATTTAACTGCTATCTTTGTTAATGAGCTTTTGTTGAACTGGTATTTTGATTTTATTTTTATTCTGAAGCATTGGTATTTTGATCAATGAAGCTCATGTTTGTCGTTTTACATCTTTTTGTTCAATAACCTTACTGTATACAGAGTAGTTGTTATAGCAGTAATCCCAATGGTCTTCTTGGACGATTCTCCTACTTCAACAGTAATCCAAAGAATCCTTCCATTCAGTTCCTTTTTTATTCACATTACCCAACATGTCACTTGGAGGTTTCTGCATTCTTTTTTAAAGAAAGCTATTATTGGGGCGTCACATTCCAATAGAGGGGCGTCACATGGATTCCTAATAACTAAAAAATTAGCTATGGGGTGTCTTGAGGCAGTAGCAAATGTTTAAGTTACCCTCCATCTAAATCAATAACCTAAAAACCTAATTGTAATACAAAAATATACTCATCTTCTTCTTCTAAACTTCCTAGAATCATGGAATATTATGGTTGAATTGGGTTGAAATCAAGAAAAAATAATTAGGGTTGCAGATTCGAATACCTAACCGTAAGTGAAAATGATATATATAATTACGGTTAGGTTTGTAACGATAAATGGGCTTACTGTTGGGTTCGATTCTAATAAAACCTAACCGTAGAAGCTTTTAGTTGGATTTACTGTTGGGTTTGAATTTAAATAAATCAACGTAATTTTGTTACGGTTGGGTTTTCTTTAAATTTAACTAACCGTAAAAAGTCCTGCACATTAACGGTTCACGGGTAGATGATCTGTTAAGATTTTGCCGAAGGAAAAAAAATGATCTGTTAAGATTTTTTAGGAAAAATAAGTTAATGTTGAGATTTTTTAGTCGTGTGGAGATAAATAAGGGAAGGAATTAGTCTTGTTAAAATTCATGAACAAAGGAATAAGTCAAAATATTTTAGGAAGAATAATCCCGTAGAGAACTACTCAAGTACTCATTGATATGGGGCCATAAGAATCTGATTTTAATATTCTTGATTCACCGAACTAAAAATTCATGGATTTTAGTTACCAAACTAAACACGTTTCAAT
>JAJJMB010014738.1:524558-558587 GCA_023531105.1 Papaver atlanticum | reverse complement strand
ATAACACTAATTGTAATTTTTCTTATCTCTAATTATAAATCGAAATCACTGATCTAATCTAAATTAGTTAATCTAATTAAATCATCTATACTAATTAAATGAGGGTGATTTAGCCATTATAAAAATATTTTAGATAAGGAGTTCTTAAAATTACTAATGAGTAACCCGTTTTTGTCTTATTAGTGAAGCCCCTTCATTGAATTGTGACGCCCGAATAATAGCTTTCTTTTTAGAACCAAATCTATTTTAATATCCCAAACGCACACACATATATTGTTTATCGTAGGCAAAAAGAGTCATCATGATTTTTGTTTTTTGGATTCATGATGATTTTATGGTTGTGTTATTTTATGACTTTATGTAATGGACTACTTATAGCAAATCATTACTCAAAAGGTTAATCTGATTTTCCCTAAATAACATATTTTAAATATTCTTGATTCACCAAACTAAAAATCCATGGATTTTAGTTACCAAACTAAACACGTTTCAATTACCAAACTAAACTAAAAATCAAACTAAACTAAAAATCAATAGTTTATGTTACGGTGGCAACTAACAACCAAATTCAACCGTAAGCAAGTCTACGGTTGGGTTGTTTTTTCACCCAACCGTAATTGGTTTTTTTTAGTTCGGTTTTTCAGAATTTTCCTCTGACAAAAGGAAAAACTCAACCGTAAATCAGCCTAAAAAGCTAAGAAAAAATCAATTTAAAGTTTTTTTTCTTTCAAAATATGTTTTTTTTCCCTACAAAAACTTATAACACTAATTGTAATTTTTCTTATCTCTAATTATAAATCGAAATCACTGATCTAATCTAAATTAGTTAATCTAATTAAATCATCTATACTAATTAAATGAGGGTTGTTTAGCTATTATAAAAATATTTTAGATAAGGAGTTTTTAAAATTACTAATGAGTAACCCGTTTTTATCTTATTAGTGAAGCCCTCCATTGAATTGTGACGCCCCAATAATAGCTTTCTTTTTAAAACCAAATCTATTTTAATATCCCAAACGCACACACATTGTTTTATCATAGGCAAAAAAAAAATCATCATGATTTTTGTTTTTTTGGATTCATGATGATTTTATGGTTGTGTTATTTTATGATTTTATGTAATGGACTGATTATAGCAATTCATTACCCAAAAGGTTAATTTAGAGCGACCTCAGAAATCATATATGTGAACCCCCACCCACCCTTATGTGAACCCCCCTCATCATCTTCTGGTGTTATAACTAAACTGCTTAATTTTTGCATTAGACTGTCCAAAAGAAAAGAAATTTGTTTGATTAACCAACAAAAAATTGAAATATCAGCATTTTACTCATCCGAAGCTAGCAGAAAACAGTCTCGGAAAATAAAGTTCAGTGATACTCATTTTGTGACTACAGGGAAATTTAAGCATGGCGTTTTACAGAAAATTCATATTTCAAAAATCTATTACATGAGATCCTAGTGACGAGTAAACCCGCACAAATTGGACAGTAGACCGATGCTTTTGGTGGCTCTGAGATGGGTTCAAATCCTCTTGATTTTTGAAAAGGTGCCCACCTCTGAGAAGTAGGTGCTTTGAGTTCCACTACCTAGCTGATTTGCATGGGCCTGAGGATTTGAGAGTTCAATTCCCTGCATAGAAAACAAACAAGGTACACAATATATAAACAATCAACTACATGTACTTGGGTATATTCACATATAATCGTTCAGCTAAGTAACCGAAATGGAAGGGGACAAAAGGGAAAAACATCAGGCAAAGGGTGAAATATGGAAGACCAGGTTGATAAGCAAAGCTAATAGTAGGACTCACTATAACAGATTCACAATAATAAACCCACCCTTGGTTTATAAAATCACACATCAAAGTTAGATTGGTGATACTGAATCTTCGATACAGAGAATAAACAGGAAAAGGCACAAGTAGAAGGAGAACAAACGTAAAACTGGACTAGCCCAACTTGGTCTAGGGAAAACAGCTACTCATAGATTTAAGAGCACCCATATCAACGGAGGTTCTGCCAAGACTACTACTCTTGACCCGAGTAGGTAGTTAAGAATTAGAAGTTAGGGATGATCCATATACTTACTTGTACAGGTGTGAATGCTAGACTTGAGGTTAGGCCTGAGGTAGTACCACTAACGCTTCCGTAGCTTTTAATCTTGGACCTAAAAGAACCAGGTTTGCACATAAGTTCACAGCACAAGACAACAGTCATATAAAGGCTAAAGAAGCTGTCAAAACAGAAAAGGAAGGAAAAATTACTGAACATACTTCTTAGCAACTTTTGCAGCAAGTTTGCTTTGGCCAACTGATACACGCAACTTGCCATTTCCAGCCTGACCAAGCATACCATAACCTTCACCGAGTCCATCCCCTGAGTCATAGAGAGCATATAAGCAGTAGTTTGAAAACAATAACACACACCAAAAGCTGATGTATGCTCCTAAAAGGTTTCCAATATGACGACACTTAACTCTACGTTCAGTCCACTAGCTTTTTGGTTCCTCCTCCATACGTACTTCGACACACCATGGGGATTGTCATTAACTTTGATACAAAATAATCAGAAAATCTGAACAAAAATGTGCAAGGTGAAATCTTCATCAGTTAATAGAAATATATCCCTAGCACCCTGAATATTCCCTACCTCTCTCAACCAACCCAGCTGAGGTACTAATCCACTAAACTTGAGTACCTCTTGCCAGCTCCTACAGGTAAGTTCTGGTCGATCTTGAACACGCTAAAATAATTTAATGTGTGAAGTTTGGTTGGAGAAAGGTTCACTCCAGCTCCAAACCAACCTATTACACACCATAATTCCATGTATTGATCTCGTGTGCCGTGTACGTCGGAAGAGCATCAAGGGAACAAGGAAATACGAAGGCGAAAGGAGACTAGACTAAATAGAAAAGAAAGTAAGCACTTCAATTTTAAAAAGAAAGAAATGGACACTAATGAGTAGATGTACTTCAGTATCAGGAATGTGATAAGTAAACATACTTCTATTTAGGAGAACATAAGACAAATATAGTTACCTAACGAGCTCTCCTCGGGTATCCCAAACTGCATTCTGTTGGCCAGCTTCCTCATATCTGTTACTGCATACCTGACAGAGGGATAGAAGTTAGCAAAAACAAAAGGAGAACCTTATACAGAAAGAAAGATAACCTGCAACACTGCCTAAGAGTTCTAAACACAAATGACATAACTACCTCTCCTTCATTTTCCGCAAACGACGACCACCCCTTTTCTTTTTAGGCTCGGAATCAGGAACTGGAAGAGGTTTTGGTTGCTTTGCTGGAGGCGGCTCTTGCCACTTCTCAATTTTCTTTCGGATCTCTTCCCTCAAGTTCCTTCCCGTCTTCCCTGTTGGATCTCCTCTTATTGAATCAACTCTTGCTGCAAGTGTTGATTTTGCAGCCAAAACTCGGCAAGCGCGCATTTTCAAAGCAGGAGGTGTAGTTTGGAAAATTTCCGTGTGCTCAAGATACCCCACACGATATTGCAAAGTTGCAGTAGAAAATCCTGCCAGAGTCTTTCTCTTTGCACCAAGAAGCTGAACATTACAAGCTGGCATCTTAGCTAATGCTGTCAAACCACCAGCGGTCCCCATAAGTTTTGCAGCAACAGCACTTCCAACGATAGCAGATAGATTTGGTGCAACATATCCCATTCTACTCTCTACAAAGTCGAGAACTTCCTTTTTTGCTATATCAAGAGCAAGAGCTCGATCACAGGCTTCAATAGTCTTATTGAGAGAATCTTCAGGGAGTGGCTTTCCAACAGTAGTGGATGCTGTAACAGATACAACCATAATGACAGCTGATGGTACGAGCCCTTCCAAATCAACTAGGGTTAAATCTACTTCATTTCCAATCTTCTTTACCACTCTAGCATAATCAATTGGGTGATGAACCAGAGACTCGAGCTCAGGAAATTTAAGCCGATACTTATCCCTGATAAAATTGTGAATGATAACTATCTCATTCTCAATGTCAACCGACAGTGCATTGCAATCTACTATAAGTTGATATTCAGGATCGTCTTCTGAACTAAAGCCTTGCTCCTCAGTTTCAGACCCCTTCTGTAGTGCAGCTTCAACTTTCTGCAAATTTCACAAACCATGAATAAGCACTCCCTGCTTGAGACTGACTCCCTTTACGATACAAGCAAAACCTAATTTAGAAAGCTAAAACAAAAGTAGCAACCATAAACAAAAGCTCAAAAGAAATTAGGGATGACCTGCATTATGTCAATGTAGCGCTGTGACTTCTGCAATTTAGAGACACTATCCAGATCCTCATAGTTTAAAGCTTCTATGTCAGCAATGTCACCATCACTATCTTCATCCATATCACTTTCGTGCCCTTCATCCTCGTGCTGAGATATAAAACAAAGTTTACTCACGATAAGTTAATTGGCTAAGGACATTGTGGAAGTTAACTATTACATCAAAGAAAATTAGTACTCACAGGAACATTAGCTTCATTATCTGATAAATCGTCAAGATCCGCCAAGAAAGAATCAGCAAGTGTAGCCATTCTTTAAGCTTTCACAGTAGTATGAATGTTGCTATCAGCAATTTGCTAGCAGTAGCACAAATCTGCAACACACAATATAAGAGTAATAACGAATTAAAAGACCACAACAAGAATAAAATCTAAACTATTAACGAGTTTCTAAACCCCATGGGCAATCTTAAAAATAAGATTATGATAAATAATTAAACCTAGAAAACACTAACCTAACTCATATATTTACAAACAAGTTTTGAAACATAGATGATTACTAAGAAGTTCAGATTATAACCTAACCCAACTCCTTGAAATCTGAACTTCGTTGTTATAAGCGAGAATCACATAATTAAGCCATAGAACACAAATACGTCTAAGAAACCTAGATATGAGCATAATGCCTTAACCAAACCTAAAAACTACTGACACAAACCACATCACTGCAATCGCTACTACGTGCTTTTACAGCCCTAAGGGTTTTCGAATATTCGGCGCTAGATTAATCAGATTAATTTGAAAATTAAATCACCTGGAACTGAAACGACACCGAGGAAGAAGATTGTTTTTCTCACAGAGAGAAAAAGAGAACAAAATATAAGGCGGTATCTTTCGGGATTTATTTATAGACAGAAGGCGACTATTTAGTGGAAATTTGATGATCGTTTGTTCTTCTCTCTATGGCATGCCGTATGTGGGAGGCCTGGGCTTCAACATTTATTTTTGGGGAAATAATCGTTTGGTCCATTTATATTTGGGAACACAATAGTTTGATCCAGCGGGAAAACACGTTTCTTGTTTGGTCAATAATTATTTAAAAATATTAAATGGACCAAACTGCCCTTCGGTGTTAATTCATGCTTATTTTTTGTAACAGTTCATTCTGTCTGATGAACTCCGGAGTTCATTGTTTCAAATGAACACCTAATAAAACCTAAAAAACTTTGTTTACTTATTTTTTATAGCAGTTCATTCTGTCTGATGAACTCCGGAGTTCATTCTTTCAAATGAACACCTAATAAAACCAAACTAAATCACATATGAAAACAGGGTTCATTCTGTAAAATGAACACAACACAAAACTTCATTATTATGACAAAAAAAACAGAGTTCATTCTTTCAAATGAACACTTGATAAAACCTATATGAAAACAGAGTTCATTCTTTTTCAAATGAACACCTGATAAAACCTATATGGAAACAGAGTTCATTCTTCAAATGAACACCTGATAGAACCTATAAGAAAACAGAGTTCATTCGACAAAATGAACACCTATCAAAAACTAACTAATTCAAACCTAGAATTGAGTTCATTCTTTAGGATGAACACCTAATAAATCAAGATCTAAAAACAGAGTTCATTCTTTACATGAACACACACAAAAAATCCATAAAAATCAGAGAGTTCATTATGTTCGACGAACTTCATCGTCTTTATCATCTTCAAACAGCAGCAGAAAAGAAATTCTTCGTCATCTTCAACAGCAGCAGAACTTCATCTTCAACACGAGCAACAAATCATAAAAATCAAGATTCTTCAACAGAGTTCATCACCAACACGAGCAACAAACATCATCTTCAAATCTCTGTAAATCAATCTTCATATCTCTTCAAATATTCTTCGTCGTCTTCATCATTTAATTGCAGCAGCAGAAGAAAAAAAACCTAGAAAAAATCACAGCAGCAACAACAGTTGACGAAAAACTAAAAATCTTCGTCGTCTTCAACATCATATTCAACAGCAGCAGTAGCAACATAGAAATTAAAACCAAAAAAAATATTGTCTTTCTTCGTCGTCTTCATGAGCAGCAACAGAAAAAAAAAATGGAGATGAGATAAACTAGATCTGAAAACAGGTAGAGAGAGAGAGTAAATCTGAAAAATAAGATATTTTCTAGGGATATTTTCTATATATATGGTCCAAAAAGGATATTTCTGTCACTACCAAATGATAATTATATCATGCATGACGTCATCCCGCGTGGGTTTGTCCACCCTAGGACCAAATTATTATTTCTAGGACTAAATAGTAATATATATTTTAAAAATGGAAGAAACAGAAAGTTGACTAGGCCAACTGGACCAAACTCTCTCTAATATATTATTTCAGGACCATATGGTATTTCCTACTTTGTTTTTAGCCTAAAAAAGGAAAGTTTTCAGCCCAAAAAAGGAAAAAATGGTCATATGCACCGTTTGGCCGGTGAGCATGGTCCGGATTGGTCTGGTTTTCGCCCCATCCATATCCAATCCAATGTATCAAAATTCAGAACTTGACTTCCATGACCAACGGTTTGTTATAATGAGAATTTTATGGTGGAGTAAAACCAAGTATACTGAACCACCAAATCAACTCAACTGGCATTCCTTCTATAACAAGAATATCATCATAAATAATTAGGTTAGGTCTTGTATCTTCCAAAAGAATCAAGTGTGTACACATGAACAAGAGTCAAACACAAACTACGTGAGAATACATTATACAAATCCCTGTGGTCATTTTCCTCCCACCAGGCCTAGATATTTTTTTTCACAATACTGCTTTTAAAATCATGCAAGAGGCAGCTACAGAAAGCTGCTGTTGTGAAACGGATTTATGTTACCAAACACTTCATTGGGTTTATGTTACCCTTTTTGCAGAACCAATTTATGAGAGAACCATAACTCACTTCATTGGGTTTGAGCCGTTTCTCTTTCATTTCCTCGAGAATCTGAAAACACCTCTCAAATTGTTCATTCCTTCTGTAACCACCGATTAAGGTATTATAACTCTCCACACTTAATAAAATTCCCCTCCCCTCACCAACTCTTCTGCTTCTTTCATCTGCTTTATCTCACATAATCTTCTAAGTAAAGAACTGAAAGTAAGCAATCTGGATTTAATCTGACTGATTTCATATGCGCAATTGTAGAAAGAGATTTTTTAACATCACCAACCTGACAATATCCATCCACAATAGTATTATATATAACTCTCGTTGGAACAAATCCTGTACCCATTAACTTGTTCAAAATTTCCTCAGCCTCCATTACTTTTCCTTCCTTGCAAATCCCCTTCAACAAATGGCAACATGTATACGCATTAAGTTGTACTCTTTCCCTTAGCATCGCTTCAGAAACTGCCAAAAAAACATCAGAGTCACCAAGCCTCGAAAACGCTTCAATAAGAGAACTACTAGTAAACCCATCCAGAACAAATCCATACTTTTTCATTTCATTTAACAATTCACGTACTTCTTTAAGTCGATTCACTCTACAAAGCCCGCTTAACAAAGTATTAAACGTACGTAAATCAGGAACAAACCCTGAACACACCATTTTCTCTCTAATCTCAAAAGCTTTATCTAAATCCCCCGCCTTACAGTACCCATCAATAAGCGTATTATAAGTAATTTTATTCGGCTTGATTCTCTTGTGAAGCATTTCAACAAACATGTTACCAGCATCTTCCATTCTTTTCTCTCTAAACAAACCACTAAGAACAATGTCATATGTAAACGAATCCGGTTTCCATATATTCACCATTTCCATCAATTCAATAGCTTTTTTAAATCCTTTAACTTAACAGCTGATTGAATTGCTTTATTATAAGCATATCTATCAGGAGTAAAGATTCCAGAATCAAGAAAATAAATCAAGGGTTTCTTTATACTTTTTGTTTGAAACTAGGGTTTGGAATGAAGCTCCAAGAGTCTTAATTGTTCACCGTGGAGTTGTTTAGTCTGCTTTTAATTATCTGATGATGATGATGATGACAGAAATCTACTACATAGTGGAAGAGGGATTTGATAATGATTGTTACGTTTTTGGAGTGCATTGATTGAATGTATGTGAGGCAGACGGAAAACTTGCTTCGCCATATTTACTTTTCACCGGATTGTAGCTAGTGTCCGCTTGGCGCCAAATGGAAGACGAAAGAAAAGCTAGGAGTTTTCTACAGCCCGTGAATTTTTTCACTTTCGGACTTGGTCTTTTTTAATCGCTATTTGGCCCAAGGGCATCGCCAAAAACATGCCAAAACAATCTTTCAACATGTTTGGAGCTGAGAAATTACCATATTCTCGAAAACTGATATTATCACTTTTTCACTTTAATAAAATAAAAAATGACAATATCTTTTCTTTTTTTCCACAAACTAAGATAATACTACAAAAAAAAGATTAATTTTAATATTTTAGTTTTTTTAGATCATCATTACATTTCGCATGAAAAATGGAAAATATTAAGGTCATTCAAAAAATAAATTAATTAAAAAAGAAAAAACATTGTTTTTACAAGAAACTTGTTGGAAGTGAAAAAGCGGGGGTCTAACAACCACACCCAATATTTTGTTCGGCAATCTGAATGGACAAACTGTAATATACTTTCAAGAGAATCAACTAGACAGTCAGACTCAATCTATAGAAAAGTATATCAAAGAGTTATATCTCTATTTCTCAATTCAATCTGCAATCAAACAAATAGGAATTTGCGAGCCCGATTGAATAAGAGAAATAACTTGGATGGTATCACAAACCAATATCCAAGTGTCAATCAATTCAATCAACAACCCAAAGGTCGGATTCAAGAACTGATTGAACTTAATGCACAACCTGTGATATTTTTATTATATAACAAAATATAATGCGGAAAAGAAATAACACAGACACCAGAAATTTTGTTAACGAGGAAACCGCAAATGCATAAAAACCCCGGGACCTAGTCCAGATTTGAACACCACACTGTATTAAGCCTCTACAGACACTAGCCTACTCTAAGTTAACTTCGGACTGGAATGTAGTTGAGCCCTAACCAATCTCACACTGATCAAGGTACAGTCGTGTTCCTTACGCCTATGAATACCAACAGGACTCTACGCACTTGATTCCCTTAGCTGATCTCACCCACAACTAAGAGTTGCTACGACCCAAAGTCGAAGACTTGATAAACCAATCTGTCTCACACAAAAAAGTCTATTGAATAGATAAATTTGTCCCCCACAGAAATACCTAGAAGTTTTTGTTCCGTCTTTTGATAAATCAAGGTGAACAAGAACCAATTGATATACCGGACTTATATTCCCGAAGAACAGCCTAGAAATATCAATCACCTCACAATAATCTTAATCGTATGGTAGCGAAAATGGATATTGTGGAATCACAAACGATAAGATGAAGATGTGTGTGACTACTTTTTATCTTGCCTATAGGAGAATAAATCTCGAGCAAATCTTAGAGAAGATAGTACTCAATACGATAGAAAACAGCAAGATCAAAACACGCAACTACAGAGAAATAGTCGGGCCTGGCTTCACAATCCCAATGAAGTCTTCAAGTTGTTAACCTACAGGGTTTCGTGAAAAACCTAAGGTTAAAGGAGAATCGACTCTAGTCGCAACTAGTATCATACAAGAGTTGTGGGGATTAGGTTTCCCAGTTGCTAGAGTTTTCCTTTATATAGTCTTCAAATCAGGGTTTGCAATCTAAGTTACCTTGGTAACAAAGCATTCAATATTCACCGTTAGATTAAAACCTGATTAGACTCAAGCTAATATCTTTCAACCGTTAGATTGAACTTAGCTTGTTACACACAAATGAAAAGTGACTTCATTTAGATATGGCTAACCGTACCTAAACGTGTACACCTTGTTGGATCAACAATAGTTAACCAAAGTTAGCCATATGAACACTTTCATATCAACCATATTCATCTTAACCATAACTAGTTCAAGTGACTCAAATGAAACTAGTTCTAGAGTTGTTCAATTGTTTATATTATCATAGAAGTATACAAGACACGGTTGAAGCAAAATCGATTTTGATTCACTCGAATCAATTCATGAACATTATATCCACGGTTTTCAAAAGATTGCATTCCTTATTATATAAATGTATTAGTTCATGAACAAACCGATTTTAGAACATAACCCACTCAAGTATGCAAACGGGTATGCATACCTAAGTAGACGGACTTGGACTGTGTTCGCCAGTATGCAAACGGGTTCGCATACTGTCGTACACTTCCAAACTTCAGTTGAAACTAGTACGCGTACAAGTACGCATACTCTAGTACCCGGACTTCAACTGACTTCGCCAGTACGCGTACAGGTACGCATACTCTAGCTCCCGGACTTTACCTGACAAACCAGTACGCATGCGGGTATGTATACTTAGTTCCGGTCTTGGATCAACACATATGCAAGTACTCATACTGTGCTTATAACCCAATCATGGTTAAGTGTTCTAAACTCTCATTTCAATCATTGAAACATTCTCGGAAGACGATAATAGCCATCTCACACAAACTATTAGCTTCAAAGCAATTTTCAAGTGATCGAATGATTATTACGAAACATTCCAAGTCTACATCAAATGACTGTCTCACACAAATCATGTAAGATGTTACAAGGAGATTTTCACATGATCATCTTTTGACTTTCGTCAAGAATATAAGATGACCTTGGTTAAAGCGAAAGCTTACCAATACATATTTTGAGAAATATGTAAGCGAGTTAAACTCAGCTCGAAATATCAAATGTGTATAATCGAAGTCTATATAGCTATACGACTTTTGTCTCAAATAGGAGATAGAGTAGATAGACTTTTGAGTGATAGATGAGTTCAAGTCTCCACATACCTTTTGTTGATGAAGTTCCACAAGCTCCCCTTAGTATTTCTTCGTCTTCAATCGATGAACGTCGTGAAATCTAATGCTCAACTACACTTTCTATCCTAATCCGAGACTTAGCTATAAGTAGACTAGAAATCAAGACTTATAGTTTTGGCAACTAAACTTGATAACAAGCTTGAGATAGCAACGCTTGCGAGTTCGACCGAGCAGTGCTCTAACAGGAAGCCTAGCAACAAGTTGGATTCCAACACCTTTTTGAATAGCTAAACCTATTTTTAATAGCTAAACCTATTCTAATGAAATTTTTTTTTACCAACATTTATATTTACATCATTCTTAGCTATGTAGGTCTTCAACCTTTTCAAAAACTCGATAGTTTCAATACCAAGTTCACCAAGGTAGTAAAAGCTAGGGTATCAAAACCATAACCATTAGCACTACATACATCAAGATATTTAACCCGCTCGCGTAAAGGTTTGCACACCACCAACAACAAAAGGAGAAACCCCAGTCACATCAAAACAAGTATCGCGATCTTCCTCCCAATTGTAGACCAAGATATTTGCCGGCTTAGCATCACCCCCATCACGAGAAAGGAACATAAAGCTGCCTCAACTTTATAAGGTAAACTAGCACGATATAACAAATATCCGCAAAAGTATCTCTAACAAGATCATGGCGAAACTTAAGACCAACCTCACTAGCACAATGAAGCGCGTGATCATCATAAATATCCATATCTCTGTTGCAGCAGATATAAGAACTGTTGGCAGCAAAAAGGGGAATACCAAGTCTGTAGCTAAGCACAAAACTAAATTGATGTGGCCCAATCTTCTGTCCCAAACCATCGGCAAGAATAGCAAGAAGATAATCATGTGCATGCATAATTTTGTTACACTTCCAAAATTGGGTACCAGTCTAAAATTGGTTTAGGTTTCTCTTACAACTATGTAGAGATCAGAGGTTTTTATTCATGTATATATTGTATAATTGGTTACGAAACATCTCTGACTTATCAAGATAAAGAAAACAACTTAACTAATCTAAACTAATTAGAGGTTTGATAAACAATCTAAGCTAATTTACAAGGATACATCATTTACGTATGGAGATCTTTGCGGACCTCTAATTGAATACTTCAGAGTCCGAGATGAATTATTGATCGTGTGCACAGGAATCTACTTATTGTTACTCGTGTAAGCTAGCTTTACGCGTAATACACTCCCCACCCCAATTGGAGCACGAGGTGATATAGAACGAATGCCTAACTTGCTGACAAGATGACGAAATTGCGCGGGTCCAAGTGGCTTTTTAAATATGTCGGCAAGATGATCTAAAGAAGGAATATTTTCTCATGAACAGAGTAACAATAAATCTTTATATGCTTCGTTTGCTCGTGAAAAACAGGATTATCCGGAATATGAATTGCAGCTTGATTATCGCAATAGATGGTGAAAATGCAGGGGTACCAAGTACACCA
The DNA here is from genome assembly GCA_023531105.1 of Papaver atlanticum. Taxonomy (NCBI): domain Eukaryota; kingdom Viridiplantae; phylum Streptophyta; class Magnoliopsida; order Ranunculales; family Papaveraceae; genus Papaver; species Papaver atlanticum. Next base: position 545,983 of record JAJJMB010014738.1, on the reverse strand, counting down.
CCAACTTTTTCGTTCGGCAACCTGTATGGACAAAACCTAATACAATTGCAAATAGACCAACTGAATGATCCTTGACAATATGTATATAGAGTTTATATCTCTAACCTCTCAATCAGTATGTATATATACAAGAGTCTGTGAACCTGATTATTAAGAAGAGTACTTGGACGATCTCAAAAATCAATATCCTAGTCGTATCCAAATAATCCAATTGGAATTCTGCTAAGTAATTAAACTTGTTATATATCTTTCAAGATACGAATTATACAAGAAACGAGTCTCGTAATTGATCACAATTAGATGAGCATATATACTAAGATTGAATACGTACAACTTACGTAAATCCAATTATAAAGATAAACAATATAATGCGGAAAAGGACAAACACAAGACACTATAAGTTTTGTTAATGAGGAAACCACAATAGTTGAGAAACCCAGGGACCTCGTTAAGATTTGAACACCAAACTGTATTAAGCCACAATCTTTTATTTATCCACCTATAAGTCCTCTTACCAAAAGTGATCGTCGATGGACAGAGTCGAGACAATGCAAAAAATCGGTATTCACACTTTGTGTAATTGTCTATGGATACGAGATCGAGACAGTACGACTACCAAAGTGTAATACTTGATAATAGAATCGGACTTAACCAAACTCTATAGGAACACTATCAAGTATATCGGAGTTAACGTTTGTGTATTTTACTTTTAATTATAATAACAATTAGAATTGCGAAAATAGAAAAATAAAAGACACAACAAGATTTTGTTAACGAGGAAAACTGCAAGTGCAAAAAAAACCCGGGACCTAGTACAGAAATGAATACTCTCAGAATTAAGCCGCTATACAAAATCTACATCAACTTCGTATAGTTGAGACCAAGCAACTACCCCTAGTTCACTTAGTTTCCTCAGTATCCCTGCGCTTATGACTTCAATGAGTGCACGCACTGGAAATATTCCTTTGGATCGTATTCAAAACAGTAAAGGAACAACAAATCTGTTTGGTAACAACTCTTTCGATTCTTTCAAAATAAAGATATCTCAAGTAATATGCAAAGGCTTTTCTATTTAATCTAATAAACTCTTTTGCCTGGTTAGATCAATCTATCCAATAACTACCAAAGTAGTCAAGTTTAGATTCGCAATCAATCGATACAGATTCCAACAAGAAACTATAAAGTGATGCCGATCTCACGCAATTAATCAATCGAATAAATCCGATTCTAGGTGGATCCCAGCCGATCAAGGTTTGTGCACACACAAAGATATGAGAACTAAATAAGAAATCTTATTCGTCTTCAAATTTTATTTAATCTTCAATAAACACCTGCACAACACCACTTGAATATCTTGTGATCAATCACACAAAGAACGGAGTCTGTTAACAATGGATTATCACAAGATGTCTTTAGATCTACAAATAGTTCTAAAGATCCCGTCGATACTTTGATCTAGTTTGAGTGAATCATATATCAGAAGAGAAGATTCTTAAGAATAAACAAACTAGGTGCAACCAAAGTTTCAACAACCGTTAGTCAATCAAATCAATTGAAAACTAATAGCACTACAATTATCTAGTTTCCCACCAACGGTACTCGTAGAGCTTCTTGATCCCACATAAGTCTTTAAACGAGCGGTCATAAGAGATTTCACCTAATTAGGATACTTTCCTCTCCGAATAGACGGCTCCACCAGAAATAACAAGAATGAAGTTTGACTAGCTCTTAGGATAGTTTGCTAGAAATGCAAACTTAGGTATTTATAGACCAAGGATGTTTGGACACCAAGGAATTTCCAAAACCGAAAATATTCTCAAGATATGCAATGAATAACAAAATTCGGTTTTCCTAATTACAATAAATGCTTGTCAAAAATTTCCGAAATCTCTCAATAGAAAATCTCCAATTAGTAAATGCACATTACTAATTTTTATTCTCTAGAAATATGCATTTAATTGTTGGTAATTAAAGCATATAAAACCAAAAAATTTAATTAAAAGATTCTCAATTTATTTCGGCACAAGATCTCCTTGAGTAGTAAGGAATATCTTTGAACAATAAATGATAAGAGTTATTATACGTGTTCAAAGTATGTTGACATTTTTTCACTGTAAATCCTTATTCATATTTACATGGATTCACATTCTTGGAATTGGTTATACCACACTTCCAAACAAGTTTAGAATTAGTTCACCTGTATTCCAAGATTACTATGTGATTAATCAAAAATAAAATCATATACATGGGTTCAGTCGGTTCTACCAATCACTAGGATCGGTTATACCTCAATATGGAAATACTTGTGATCGGTCACACAAGTTACCAGGACCGGCTACATCAGTTACCAGGATCGGTTACATCAATTACCAAGACCGGTTACCATATTCTCATGGTATTGCTTGTGATCGGTCACACCAGTTACCAGGATCGGTTACACCAATTACCAGGATTGGTTACACCAATTACCAGGACCGGTTACCAATTACAAGGATCGATTACACAACACTCTGTGATCGGTCACACCAATTACTAAGATCGATCACACCAATTACAAATATCGATCATACCATCTCATGGTGATTACTTAGGATCGGTTATACTAATTAATAAAAACTAGTCATACCAAATCATAAGTCATGAATTGTGATTAGTTATACCAAGATACATAACAAAGTTACGATCGGTTTTACCATCTCACACATATTGGTAATCCAAAGATTTGCAACGAATAGCCGTACCAATAAGGCTAACGATTTCCCTTTCGATTCATAAAACAAGTTCATGAATGTACTTCCTTTAAACAAATGTAAAACATTGTTTCCTAGGATGAAATCTTCACCATAACCCATTCACATAATCATAATAGTATATACAAGATTATGTCGATGTCATAACTACGAAGTTCAAAAGATAAACGTTATACTTCATAGTCTAATCCCCTAATACTATTATCATACAAATATAACCATGTCACATCACTAGAGTATTATACAATATGTACAGTATATACAGCTTCGTATTTATGTTTTCAATATAGCACGACTTGAAAGATACGTTAGGAATGAAACAAATCAAGTCAATATTACTAACCTCAAGAGGAAGTATTATGTTGTCGTTGTAGTTCGCTTCTTCTTCATATTCTTCAGGTCTTCGGAGTAATACTTGTATGTCTCAACATTCCTAAACTTTCTAATCTAACCTAAACGAAGTTGACTCTAGTATATAATCAAGAGACTTTAGATGAGTTTTGACACACTAAAATATGACAACCAAACTTGACATACCAACGCTTGGTGAGTTCAACCTAGTTATGCTCTAACAATCTCCCCCTTTGTCAATTTTAGTGACGAAACTCTTATTACATATGGATAAACAAATTACATGAGAATTCATTTTACATACGCTTTATTCCAATATTCAATCAATAAATGCCGATGTTTACATTTGAATAACAAAGCTTATACTCCCCCTAAAGGTGAGCTAGGTAAATATTCAATCCGAACATCTTTGTTATTCCCCTTTTGTAGTCATAATTACTACACATCAATATGATATGTTTCCCCCCCTTTGTCAATGTTGTACTCTTTTGTTAGATATAACGTTTAAGCACAATTGTCCTTTCACTAGTGATTGCAAATCACTTGTTTACTCCATATATTTCTCCCCCTTTTTTTTCACAAAATGACAAAGGTTCGAGAAAATAAAGGACAAACCGAAAGGATCTTATAAATCTAAAAGACTTGTAAACAACCTATAAGAGTTAAGCACGAAGGTCAGAATTAACTTTATTTCTCTCATCAGGCTCTAATTATTCAGACAATAACTTAGATTTTTCTCTTTAGACAAGACAAAAACTAGGTTAGTTAACTAGTTTTTCTTGTCAAGGCATTCAGTTAGACTTGAATAACCGAATCCTCCAATTTGATAAGTCTAACTAAGATCGGAATTAACTTAGTTTCTCTTATCCAGAATCGATTCGGACTAATCAAATAAACCCATATTTCGTTAATCCATAAACAATACATACAAACCAAAATAAATTGAATTGCACAATTATTTTCTTAACCGGAAGCAATTGAAACAAACATAGACATTATAGCACTGCAATTGCACCAAATTTCGTTAAGCAAAAACACTTGATACCCAACAATAAAGAAGATACCAAACAATAAGCCAAATAAATTGACACAATTTTTCTTAACCGGAAACAATTGAATCATAAATACACATACATCCATACACAATAATGGAACATATCAATTGTACCGAAATTTTGTTAAGCAAAAGCAAAATATATGCAATATAAACAGGCTTTTCTTAAACAGGAAAACGATTAACTAACAAATTCGTTACCTCAAATTACGCAGCCTCTTCTCCCCAGAAAGATATATCATTAAGCGCAAGTTCAAGTAAGAACTCTCCCCCAGTATGTTGTCATCCTCTCGCAAGAACAAAAGAACAACAACAAAAGAAACCTTTACCAGAGAAAGGTTGAATCGGTTTTAACTAATGCGTGCCAATAACAAAAGTTGAAAACCCGAAACACATATGTTATGCTAAACACAACTCATGTAAACATAAATTGATTCAACATATTGTGACTTTTCACATATGAGTTTCATTCGGAACACCTTATGATCCTTTGATAAAGCCTACCAGCATGGGCTAGACCTTAATCCCGCTAAATAAAAAAGCCACACAAACCATAAGGGTTTCATCATATGAGATCGAATATTAAGGTTAATGAAAACCGAAATCAGACATTCCATAAACTGAATACACATAGCAAAAATATAAACATTCATTCACAGGCTATGTAATCAGTAACTATCACAAGAAAAGTTATAAAGAAATAATTTTATTCATAAATAATGATAGTTTTATTCAAAAATAGACCTTATACAATAATTGAAGCAAATCAAAAGATTGATGTCTATTTTTCTGGACTAAGTATTACAGCATATAACGTAATCCCTAGAAGTGCTCTGATTATTCACTGAGGTTTCTTCAGTGTTCAAGTTCTTGAGTCTTCTCTTTTCTTTTAGATGATTGAGTCTCCTTTTCAAAAGATTCACCTCCACAATCAACTTTAAAAGATTTGACTCGAGCCACTTCTCATTCTTTTCAGACGCTTCCAATTGTTCAGGAGAAATATCAAAATCTCGCATTAGGAAAAGCATTATCTCCAAAGATATTTGATTCTCCTTATGTTCTTTTAAAAAGTAGCACTTAATCTCAGCAGGAATACAAGTTTCAAGCTTCTGTAATTGAGAATCAATGTCAATAGTATTTTCACCCATCTTGAACCGTAGATAAATCGTGGAGGAAGGAATCGGTTCTCAAGATGTTTTATATATCAAATAAAACTTGGTTTCCAAGTCTTAAAATACCTAGCAAGGTATTTGAAAAAGTGGGGGTACAACAACCACACCCAATAATTCGCTTAGCAATCTGTATGGACTAACTCCAATATACATTTAAGAGAATCAACTAGACAGTTAGACTCAATCTTAATAAAATGTATATCAAAGAGTTATATCTAAATTTCTCGATTAAATCCTTACTCAAGCAAATAGAAATCTGTGAGTCCAATTGAATACAAGAGAAATTAACTTGAACGGTACCAAAGACCAATGTTCAAGTATCAATCAATTTCAATCAACAACCAAAGGTCGGATTTCCCAATTGATTGATTCAACGCACAACCTGTGATATTTTAATTATATAAAAAAATATAATGCAGAAAAGAAATAACACAGACACCAGAAGTTTTGTTAACGAGGAAACCGCAAATGCAGAAAAACCTCGGGACCTAGTCCAGATTGAACACACACTGTATTAAGCCGCTTGATGTAATTTTAAATAGTGGTAAGAATGGGTTCGTTCAGATTTGTGAAGATTCGAGTTTTTTTTTTAAATTAATAAAAATATACAATAATATTACAATTGGTGCAAGAGGTACTGGGACTAAGGATTTAATTTTTAGAGTGAAAATAACCAAGACACTAGATTCCACTATTGCACATGAATAAATGATGATAAAAATTCCAAAACTCTAATTATTTTTAAAATCTCTTTTTCTTAATTCACAAATTATCAAGCATATTCTCAAACATTAATTGTATCCCTTAAGCATAGATTATCTAACCAAAGCATAACCTATCTAATTGAATCACAACTAATTAGGAAAAATTATGCAAATAATAAAAATTCTGCAAAGCAGTAATTTGAGTGAATTATAAATTGCAAAATTAGAGAAAAGTAAAATAATTACCAATTATTCATGCAACAATAGCTTCCTCCATTCCTTGGTTACGCGAGAATTAGCTCATCATTGTCATGGAAATATGCTCAAAATTCATCTTTATTAATGCTCAAAAATGGTTCACAAATGATGAAATAGGAGAAAATTGACAAAAACCGGGTTTGTAACACTTCTGTTTGTTACAAACCGAGCTGTTATAGAGAACGATAAAAATGAAGTGTTGTTAACACTGTCGCATTACGACCCTCACCCGATTGTCGCTATCACTGTTGAAGAACGACGGTTACGTTGCGTCTTATGTTCTTCGCGTTCATCATCATCAGCAGCAGCAGAAACTGAGTTCTGCAACTTGTGATTTCTTCTTCTCTGGCTCTCCTCAGCTCCCCAAACTCTCCACACCCCCTCTAAGTCTCCCAGGGACTCTATTTATACCAAAAACAGGCGTTGAATCTCCTCCATTAATTCCAAAATATTCACAATATCTTTTATTCATGATACGGGAATAATCAAGATTTTCATTCTCTGTTTAGCTCCTCCACGCGTTTTTAGAAGTCCAATCTCCTTATTTGTATCCATTACGGTCGAACACACTCCAAACTCGTGCATTACAGGCATCGAACTCACTGTAATTCATGTTATCCCGTGAAAATGTGTGTAACTCTGTTTTGCTCCATGCGATGATTACAGCCAATTCTAATCCAAACAGACACCCATACCAGCTTTCTATGGTCATATCACGTCTACCCATTAAGTTTCAGGGATTGAATCTCACTAAATCACGTCCAAAAATCGATCGAAAATTTGACAGAGAAATAAGTTTATTTTCTCGCCAAAAATATTCTTTTGAATTTGAGAAGAACATGTCCTCCCCCTAATCCTGCACGGGTGTCCCTTTAGCACTTGTCTTATGGGGTGCAAATAGTAATTTTTGGGCATAGAAAGTAATTTTTCCGGAGTTCCTCCGACACATTTTTGGGGTGCTTCCGGTGCATTTCTGGGGTGCCTTTAGTACTCTATCCTGGGGTGTAAAACACCACTTTTCGAGCCAATTTCGCCGCAAGAGCTTATTTCTCTAAAAATACCTACAAAGACATAAAATAACAAAATAAATACAAAATCGAACACTAACAATATATACAATTGAGACATATTAGACACAATAATGCGTCTATCACCGCTACAGACACTAGCCTTCTATAAACTAACTTCAGTCTAGTCGGTAGTTGAACCCAAATCAAACTCACACTGATCCAAGGTACAGTTGCGCTCCTTACGTCTCTGATCCCAGCAGGATACTACGCACTTGATTCCCTTAGTTGATCTCACCCACAACTAAGAGTTGATACGACCCAAAGTCGAAGACTTTAATAAACAAATCTGTATCACACAGAAAAGTCTATAGAAATAGATAAATCTGTCTCCCACAGAAATACCTACGAGTTTTGTTCCGTCTTTTGATAAATCAAGGTGAACAGGAACCAAACGATAACCCGGACTTATATTCCCGAAGAACAGCCTAGAATTATCAATCACCTCACAATAATCTTAATCGACTAGCGAAACAAGATATTGTGGAATCACAAACGATGAGACGAAGATGTTTGTGACTACTTTTCTATCTTGCCTATCGGAGAAATTAATCTCGAGCCAATTTTACAATTATACTCAATACGATAGAAATAGCAAGATCAGATCACGCAACTACAGAGAAGATAGTTGGGTATGGCTTCACAATCTCAATGAAGTCTTTAAGTCGTTAACCTACAGGGTCTCGGTAGAAACCTAAGGTTAAAGGAGAATCGACTCTAGCTTATACAACTAGTATCACACAGGAGGTGTGGGGATTAAGTTTCCCTGTTGCTAGAGTTCTCCTTTATATAGTCTCAAAATCAGGGTTTGCAATCTAAGTTACCTTAGTAACAAAGCATTCAATATTCACCGTTAGATGAAAACCTGATTAGATTCAAGCTAATATCTTTCAACCGTTAGATCGAACTTAGCTTGTTATACACAAATGAAATGCACGTTCATTTAGGTTTGTGTAACCGTACCTAAACGTGTACACCTAGTTGGTTCAATAGTAGTTAACCAAATGGTTAGCCATATGAGCACTTTCATATCAACCATATTCATCTTCACCATAACTAGTTCAAATGAATCAAAAGAACTAGTTAGAGAGTTGTTCAATTGCTTATATTTCATAGAAGTATACAAGACACAATAGAAGCAAAAACGATTTTGATTCACTCGAATCAATTCATGAACTTTATAGCCACGGTTTGCAAATTATGCATTCCTTAGTTTATATAAGTTTAAGTTCACGAATAAACCGTTTTTAGAAAATAACCCACTCAAGTATGCATATCGGTACACATACTTAAGTACCCGACATAAGTTTTTTTTCAATTCACAAACTCCAGCAGAAATTCACGGGACGTGAACCTCTGACAGTACGCGGACTTTAGTTCCGGTTATCCTGAGCAGCAAAGTACGCATACTTTGGTTCAAGGATTATGGACTTACACAAGTATGAGTTCACATACAATGTTTATATCCATTCAAGGTTATATATTCTAAACTCTCATTTCAATCATGGCGGATTAATTTCCTAGCTTACCTAGGTTTGGTCTCGACCAATAGGGTTCGAGATATTACACAGGGCACAAAAAACTAATTTTTGCAAATTAGTTAGGCCAAAATTTGAATCTTATGAGCTATCACAAAATTTAATAAATTTGATAAATTCTGTGTGTTAACACAAAATTCTTTTATTCTCAGAGAGCAGTTAGCGCATCTTCTGATTGAGTATTTTCATGCAGACCTTAATCTTTATACTTCGGGAAACTCATGCTACTCAGCTGCGAGTGAACACTAATAGTCATGTCATACCAATGTTAAGGGTTCAGCCGGGGAACATAGCATAGGATAAATACTCAGAAATTTACAGAATATTTGGGATTGTTGCTACACGCACCATTTTGGATAAATTTCATATAAATATACTGAATTGATCAATACATATGTAATTAAAGAGGCCTGGGCACTCATCACTTTTAAATGGCTCAATCTTCTTTGCAGAATGATGGCGCATTAAATACAGGGTTTTACAATTTTAACCCTTAACTAAAAACCACCATCAACATTAAGTCCCCTGCTTAGTACGTAACAATAACATTGTTGCGGGGTAAGAACTAGATGGTGACAGACGAGGATAAAAATCGAAAATGCAAGACATGTAGAGGTTACCAGGAAAAGTTTGATTGACCTTTGGCTACAGGTCCGTGCCGCTGGTGATCTTCGTACCGGCGCGCTGCTAGTTCGGCCATGGAGCATTGGTGTCTCGGGCCTAGCTGCCTTTCTCTGTGCATGGTCCAAAAGTAAGAATGAAATTGGGTTCATTCTGACTCTTTATCTCATAGGCTCGTTCTTTCCCTTCTGATGACGATATGCTTGGGATGCTTGTATAAGCAAAATCTTCCAGAGCTATTGGATGGAATAAACCAGCTGAGAAGCGTTCCGCTTCCGACGTGCTGCTATCAAGTCTTCAAGGACTGCGTATCAGGTGACGCCCTTTGAACTATCTTCTGAATCTTGGATCGTAGTACGGAATGGGATGTGATTGAGCAGTCCCCAGTTACACTTATGTTTAATTACTAGAGTCGGTTTGGGAATACAATGCAGTCTTGTAAGGAGTTGTAGATGCGTGCTAGATCCGATAGCGTGGCCTGATATGTGAAAATATCTATGTGGCGTACTTTTGGAGTCTTTGATGCACGTGTACAACTTCATGTTGAGGAATTACTACGGCTCGTAAAGCTTTGACAGTGATGATACTGATATCAAAAGTAACCTGGTGAAGGGACGTGAAGACATCCCGTGCTGGCAATCCCCAAGTGTAATTATCCTGAGCCTATTTTCTCCTGAAATATATACTTCTATTGCATTTGCTGGTAAGGTGGTTGACGAATTGATGAAGGCGGTAATCTTTTGGATTCGTCATTCGTTGATCAATGAGTGGGAGTTATATTTGATAGATCTGTATTGTATCCAAATTTTTGGCAGCTCATGCACCCCTTCCATAGGAAATTGGAAATCTAGAAACACCGAATCTGACTTTGTCGGCGATGTGGCAGACATGATGCGGTTGGTCTGTGTGGCTTGCTGAGGCGTTGAAGCGTCTTCGGCTTATGGAGAGGACATTGAAGCGGCCTCTGGAGAGAACGTTGAAGCGACTTCTGGAGAGAACGTTGAAGCGGCTTCTGGAGAGAACATTGAAGCAGTTTCTGGAGAGAACTCCAGTGAGGGCGCCATTAACCCTTGATTTCAAAAAAAAAGTTCTTCCCATTCTTTTGTTTGATAATCCCGGTGCAGGCTATATGCTTCTTGAATATTTGTGGCGTGCCGGCTAGGTATATAGAAGCATGGATGCATTGCCACGAACTAAGAAATCCAAAATCCAGGTTTATAGAAGCATGGACGCATTGCCACGGACTAAGAAATCTAAAATCCATGCTTGTTAGGTGGGGAGGCTTCATCTCCAATTAATGGCGCGTGTCATGTGATTCGATGTGCCGTTTCTGAAGAAGTAGTTGCAACCCGGGAGTGTTATGTATGCTGACTTCAAATTCATTGCTTCTTGGTTCCGTGAAGGGGATTCCCAAAATCCGGAAAATTGCATACAACAAAACTTCTTGTAGGAATCTCGTCAGGCGAAGGTTAAAGCAGTCTGCTCTTCGGATGTGAAAGATGCTTTCTCCAGAAAGAATGTGCCGCTGCTTGATGATCTTGTGCTTTCTTTTCCTTTACATATTCCCCTCTTTGGTATTTTTGAAAGATATGAGAAATCTCTTGCATGGTTTGATTTTTTCTGGTTTCGAATTAATGGGTAATGATTTTGTGGGGGTTTAGGTTTACTCGAGACTTTTCCTTTAAATGATTCAGGAGTAAAGAGATTTATAAAAGGGAAATGATACTTGATTAACTGACAAATCGAAACCCAGATTGTGAATGCAAGCAGTGGAATCATTTTGGAGGAATTACAAATATTGCATGAAAAGGGAAATTGCTAAAGGAAATACTAAAGATAACGCTGGAGGAAAAGGGTAGCACTGCATCTTAGGTATTGAAAGGCTTGAGCCATCGTGAGTGCATTACCATGCCTTCTAGTTTGTCGGCATTGATGAGTTTGCAGTAACCTCCTAAGATAACTTCTGCCACTAGGTACGGCTCATATTTTCCTTCTGCGGAATGGGTAGAGGTTGAGCAGCAATCATTACAAACATATCTCCAACTTGGAATGGGTTTGGGCGTTGCTCAGTAACTTGGCTCTTAGACTCATCATCTTTGAGCGAGATAGATTCTAAACATTTGATAAAATATTTAAAAGGACTAGCATCCCATTCACACCTCTTAGTGACAGCTGGGTTGATAACTTGCTCGAGTCCCCAGGCTTTGACGAAGGGAGGAGTGACTGGTTGCAAAAAGGGTTGTTCAATGAGACTTACTTGTGTTCGGAATCTGCGAACAAATGTCGTCAGGCTCTCTCCAGGCATTTGGGTCACATTGGCAAGTTGTTGATAAGACATCAAATAATCTTCAGGGTTGGATGGCTTGTTGGAAATCCTTTCAGGTATAGACACTGACAAAGGACATACTCCTAGATTTGCTTTGTTGCTATGCACCCATGAGCGCCCCAGAATCATATTATAATTTGGGCATTCTTTAAAATACGAAATTTGGCGTGCGATAGAGCATCTCCCGCCTTGATTTCGAGATTAATGTACCCATAAACATTTTTTGATTCTCATTCTGGGTTTTTTTATCACAGTTGGGCAGTGCACATCTTCCTGCTTTGAAATTCCTGCGGCTCTCAGAGTCTTGACGGTAACAATTGTTGAAGTCAGAGGCCGCGTCAATCAGTATGTTGTCAAACTCGAATTCCTTCAAGTGAGCAGTGGTTAGGAGTCCCCAGTTGCATCTATCAGTCGTGCTTTCTAGGAGAGGTTTGGGTTTGGGAACGGCTTCCCTGGTTGGAAACAGCCGCTTTCCTGATACAACACGGTTGGGGGCTGCAAATATGTCTTGACGTTGCGCCTTGGAGAAGTACAAAATCTCACATAAATGCTCCATCATAGACTGTACGGTTTTGTGGACGGAGTCCCCAGAAATCATGAAGCTCCTGACAGGAAGAGGATCTCTGTAAACTCCTTCGGGGCTTAATTGAAGTTCTCCTGTATCTTATCCTTGAAAATGTGTTTCAATTTGTTGCAGTCACTGGTTGGGTGATTGACGAACCTATGATAACGAAAATATTTGGGATTTGCCATTTCTTCCTCAGTTGGTGTACGTCTGAGAGGAGGTAGCTTGATGGGGTCATCTTGAATCCATGCTTCCAAGAGTTCAATTACTTCCTCAATTGGAAATGGGAAGTTTGGAGCAGCATCTCCAGTTTCTTGTTATTGTACACGGTTCTTAGCCGCGGCCTTCCGGGGTGGAGTTGTCTGATGCGCTGGTGCCGCACGTTTGAGTTGTTATTCTGCTGCTGGAGCTTTCCTCTTTCCTACTTCACCCACTACGTTTACAGAGGGACCGGTATTATATTGCTTGTTGATGAGGTGCATGTTTCCTCGAGTTTTGCGTGCATCTTCATTCCTGGCTGGTCTGGTTCTTTCCAACAATGCTAGTGCTGTTGTAGCCAACCGCTTTGCAGCTTCATGGAGTTCATAGAATGTCTGGAACCGCAGGTTCTCTAGTAAAGCGCGATAGATGAGAACCATACCGTTAATGCACGACTCCACCAACTGTTGTTCAGTCACATTTAGATCATGACAATCCAGTGCCTGAATCCTGAATCTCTTGACATAATCATTTGGATGCTCATTGTTTTGTTGAAACATTCTTCCCAAGTATGAAAAGGTGATTTGCTCAGACACGAAGAAATATTTCTTGTAGAAAGCGGTTACCATCTCACACCAGTTAGATATGCTGTTTTGTGCGATGTTGTTGTACCAGGTGTACGCTCTTCCGGTAAGTGACTTTGAAAATTCTTTCAAGCGAAGGACATGATTGTATTCGTGCTATCCCAAAGATTCCATAAAACGAGAGATGTGTTCACGAGTGTTACCAATACCATCATAAAGGGAAAATTGAGGAGAAGAGTATCCTCTCGGGAGAGGAACTCTTTGCACATTGAGAGGATAGGGAGGTTGATGCTGATGCTGATGCATGTCCACTGGGTTTTCTTTGCTTCGATTTTGGATAAGTCGTTCCATATCCTCACTCGTGATGAAATTGGATGGCTGATTTCTTTCCAATGAACATTCAGGAGCAAAACGAGCCTCTTCCTTTATGAAGGCGCGCCCTGCTGAGGTGCCTGCGCCGGGAGTATTAAAAGTACTCCTTATTGGATCCATTTGGTGTTGGTGTGGTTCTTGTGGTAGCCACTCCGTTAGTTTCTTGAGGAAAGTAAGTACCTCTTTCTGGGTTGTAGCTATGTTTGTTTGAGCCTTAGCAAGAACTTCTTGTCTTTCCATCAAATCAACAATGGTAATAGGGGGTTGGCCTCCTCTAGATCCTCCAACCTCTCGTCCTGATGGAGGAGTGGCAGTAGCTATGGTAATGGTTGGGGGTGTTACACTCGAAGAAACATTGGGAAAGGCGACAGCGGCTCTGGCTCTAGTGATAGGAGGTTTCACGCCGAATGGAATATTTCCTGCACCGCTGGTGTTGGTGGTAGAGGATGTATTGCCACGAGATGTGTTGATCGTGCTGGTAGGTGGTACATTGGTGTCACTAGCAGGAATGTTGACGCCAAGGGTGTTGTCAGCGCAAGTAACATCGGGATTTGTCGCTGATCCATACCTAAGATCCACCATCTTGAAATTGGGAAGATGAAAATCCAGAAATTATCTTCGCAACCGAGAGATTAATCTCCCACTGTGGTCGCTAGTTGTTTTGGGGTAAAAACTGATTCTGCTGGTTTTGGTAAATTTGGGTGTGCCGCCGAGAAAGAATCTAAACCCTAAACAAATGCACTGCACGGGAGTACTTTAGATTCGAGAGATCAATATGTACAATCCTGGACTAAACCAAGAAATGGCCGTTCCAGTCTTGCTTCGGTCACAAAGTGAAGGAGAAGGGTTGATCTTAGGGAGGAAAGCGAAGAAGGTGTTGAGAACAAAATGGTTAACTCTGAAGGTGTGGCTATTTTATGACTTGTATCAGAATATGGAACTGGCTTGCGGAATGTAAGCTATCAGTTCTCGGTGTTTTCTGGATACTTGTGTTGTTAACACTTGTCTTTTTTTATCGAAATAGGTTGAAAACCTATTTATACAAGTCATGATTGAGCGCACCCTAATCTCGTAGGAAGTGGAGACAGTTAAGTAGTGGAGAAGTGGGGATGTGTAAAAGGTGGTGACCATCACGTTTCCTTCATGAGGGAAGACTGGTTAGCCTTACACCCACTACTCTCTTACTGCTGTTAACCGTCCGCCCTTTCCTGACACTTTCTTATAATGGGTGTGTTGCACGCCGCACGCTGTAAACCGCCAGACCAATACCTTGATGAACATCCCCCAGTTTGTGACATGTTTGATGTCTCGAGTATTTTCGTGGAAAATATGCTGCAATTTGCTGAATGGGTCTTGTTTGCAAGACCTAGTTATTCTGACCAATCACGCGCAAGCCAGGCGGAGGGTAGTCATGTGTGGCGAGCCAACTCATGAGACTTGCCGCAAAGAATAGCATGTGGCGCTATTATGTTAAATAACTAAGTTATTTGTGAAACCGATACTTATAAAATATCATATGTACTCGATGCATGTAAAGCATCTCTTTTAAGCAAGCAGCTCAAAATAATCGATGCATGTGAAGCATCGTTGTATAGAGCCTGTCTTGGTTGGTCGCAAGGAGATGCCGTTCCGAAATAAATTAAGAATCTTTTAATTAAGGTTGCTAGTTTTATATGCTTTAATTACCAGCAATTAAATGCATATCTCTAGAGAATAAAAATTAGTAATGTGCATTCACTAATTGGAGATTTTCTATTGAGAGATTTCGGAAAATATTGGACTGGAATTATGAAAACTGAATGGGCATTTATTGCATATCTTGAGAATACTTTTGGTTTTGGAAATTCTTTGGTGTCCAAACATCCTTGGTCTATAAATACCTAAGTTTGCGTTTCTAGCAAATTATCCTAAGAGCCAGGAAAACTTCATCTTTTTGTTGTTTCTGGTGGAGTCGTCTATTCGGAGAGGAAAGTACCCTAATTAGGCGAAATCTCTTACGACCGCTCGTTAAAAGACTTCTATGGGATCAAGAAACTCTACGAGTACCGTTGGTGGGAAACTAGATAATTGCAGTTCATTAGTTTTCGATTGATTTGATTGACTAATAGTTGTTGAAACTTTGATTGCACCTAGTTTGTTTATTCTTGAGAATCTTCTCTTCTGCTATAAGATTCACTCAAACTATATCGAATTATCGACGGGATCTTTAAAACTGTTTGTAGATCTAAAGATATCTTGTGATAATCTATTGTTAACAGACTCCGTTCTGTGCGTGATTGATCACAAGAGATTCAAGTGGTGTTGTGCAGGTTTAATTGAAGATTAAAGAAGATTTGAAGACGAATAAGATTTCTAATTGGTTTCTCATATCTTTGTGTAGCACAAATCTTGATCGGCTGGGATCCAACTAGGATCGGATTTATTCGATTGATTAGTTGCGTGAGATCGGTAATGCCTAATAGTTCTCTTGAGGTCTATTTTGATTGTTACAAATCCGAATCTTATTACTTAGGTAATAGAGATTGGATTGATTTAACCAGGCAAAGGAGTTTATTAGTTTAAACGGAAGAGTCTTTGCATATGACTTGAGGTATATTTATCTTAAAGAATCAATAGAGTTGTTACCAAACAGATTTATTGTTCCTTTACTGTTTTGAATACGATCCAAAGGAATTGTTCCAGTGCGTGTACTCATCGAAGTCGGAAGCGCAAGAATACTGAAGAAACTAAGTGAACTAGGGTTAGTTGCTTGGTCTCAACTATACGAAGTTGGTTTAGATTTTGTATAGCGGCTTAATTCTGATAATATTCAATTCTGGACTTGGTCCCGGGGTTTTCTGCATTTGCGGTTTCCTTGTTAACAAAATCTTGCTGTGTCTTTTACATTTCTATTTCCGTAATTATAATTGTTTATTATAATTAGAAGTAAAATACACAAGCGTTAACTCCCCTTTACTTGAGAGTGATCCTATAGAGTTTGGTTAAGTCCGAACCTATTATCAAGTAATCACACTTTGGTTGTCGTATTGGCTCGATCTCGTATCCATAGACAATCACACAAAGTGTGAATACCGATTTGTAGTATTGTCTCGACTTTGTCCATAGACAATCACTTTCGGTAAGAGTACTTATAGGTGGATAAATTAAAGATTGTGGTGTATTTGGGTACCCTCGTCTTTTCAGCTTTGTTACTAAGCTATCTTAGCTTTGATTGTAAGCAACCCTGATTTGAAAGGCTATTGTTGATGGTGGTTTTCAGTTCAGGGATAAAATTGTAAAGCCCTGTATTTAATACGCCGTCATCCTGCAAAGGAACAAAATCCATTTGAAAGTGATGAGTGCATAAACCTTTTAACTTACATATGTATTGAGCAATTCAACATATTTACGAAATTTATCCAGAATGGTGCGTGAAGCAACAATCCCAGATATTCTGTAAATTTTAACCTATTGCATTATTCACTAATGAATGACCTGCCTGGTATTTTCCTATGCTATGTTCCCAACCGAACTCTCAATATTGGCATGACATGACGATTAATGTTCACTCGCAGCGGAGTAGCATGAATCTCCCGAAGTGTCAGTATTGAGACCTGCATGAAAACACTCACGTAGGCTACACCACTCTTTGATAAAGAGATCAGCGTGTTTACACACTTTTTAATTAAAAGTTAGCGAGATAGAACGCGTTTAAATTCCTTAAGGAAAATCTAGACTTTCCATATCAGTCTTAAAAAATGATCACGGCCACGCGATTTGGCCACACAATTCAACAAGCCTTGCCTACTCCTAGCGGAACTAGGCGATCATCATGATAAACACCGGCGGGCTCACTAACATCCTGACTGGACGAAAACCCTTTAGCTTATCCGCTACACCCTCAAACGCTAGCCAGAACATGGGTGATCGTGTTGTTAAAAAAGAAAGCTCAAACGAGCTAGACCGACCATGAAGGTCTTAAAATCATCACATCCGTCCAACTTAGCCAGCCAAGATGGAAGGCTTATATCGAGTTTTTGGCAATCAAAAAGGCGCCAACGTGATCACCGACCACCGAACTCAATCCCTGGTCGACCGACCTGCCCATGGCAAACAAGAAACGCGTTGAATCGCCCGCCCAAATAAGGGTGATCACGCGATTTTTAAAACCCTAAATTGAGTCAGCGGCGTTAAGCAACTGCCGCAAATCGATCATGTCAGTCCATCTTCGCCATCTTGGTCGAACAGCTTAGATCAGATTCTAGATGGATAACAGCGTGACACTGTGATCACCGGCCACCCCTCTTCATTGAGGAGCGATCGGCCAAACCACGGCTTGTTCATGTGGCCTCCGAACGATAACCCAAAAGAGGCTGGTCGCACTGTTTGCATAATCCAACGGCAGTACGCAACTGCCGCAAATCATCTCGTCCATCAAACTTTGCTAGCCTAGTCGGATGGTTTAGATTTATTTTCAGGAGGCCAACAGGGTAGCGTTGTGATCATCGGATACCCCTCCTCCACGGGGAGCGATCGACCAAGTGGTAGCTCACCCATAGGGTTCTCAAACGATCACCCAAAGGTGGCCGGTCACTTAAGACGTTCAATTCGCGACCAATTTGAACGAGCTCTAAAATAACGATATTTCTTGCACATCGATTATTTTCAGCTGCTTGTTTAAAGGCGATGCTTTATATACATCGATCATAAGCGATATTTTATAAATATTGATTTCACAAATAATTTTATTATTTGACCTAAAAGCACTATGTGCTGCTTTTAGCGGCAAATCTCACGACTTGACCCATTTACTCGAGACATCAAACATGTCACAAACTGGGGGATGCTCACTGAGGTATTGGTCTGGCGGTTTACAGCGTGCGGCGTGCAACGCGCCCATTACGAGAAAGTGTCAGGAAAGAACGGACTGTTTAATGCTATGAGAGTAGTGGGTGAAAGTGTGACCAGTTTTCCCTCATAATGGAAACGTGATGATCACCACTTTGTACACAACCCCACCTCTTTACTGCTTAATCACCTCCACTTCCTACGAGATCAGGGGTGCTCGAACATGACTTGTATAAATAGGATTTCAACCTATTTCAAACACAGAACACAAGTGTTATCAACACAAGTATCCAGAAAACACCAAGAACTGATAGCTTACGTTCTCCAAGCCAGTTCCACATTCTGATACAAGTCATAAAACAACCATACCTTCATAATTCAACATTCTGATCTCAAACACCTTCTTCGCTTCCCTCCCTAAGATCAACCTTTCTCCTTCACTTTTTGACCGAATTAAATCTGGAACGGCCATTTCTTGGTTTAGGCAAGAGTCTTACAGATTGATCTCTCGAATCTAAAAGTATTCCCGTGCAGTGCATTTGTTTTGGGTTTTAATTCGTTTCTCATCAACACACCCAAATTTACCAAAAATAGCAGAATCAGTTTTTACCCCAAAACAACTGGCGACCACAGTGGGAGATTAATCTCTCGGTTGTAAAGAATCAATTTCAATCTTCATTTCAATTTTCTTAAATCTAGAACGGGTAGATCTTAGTTCTAAAAATCAGTCGTTAATTCGATTTCATTCCAATCACCAATCCCAACTTCCGCTCCGTGATGTATCCCCACCAGCCGAATTCCCCGAAGGTCACAGATGATCAAAACCCAATCACCATGGAAGGCATGGTTAGGATATTAGAAGATGTCCTTACAAATCAAGCTGATATCGCCGAATGGCAAAACGAGACACTTTGTCTCTTAAGGAGTGTAGCAAACCGGTTGTGGAAAGAGTCAGCAAACATTTATCTGGGGAACATCATCAATGTTAAAGACAACGCAAAAAATGTCGAATCTTTACCTGAAGTTTGCGCCCCTGCCAACAACGATGCAGGCAGAATACGTAGCCACGTTGGACATGAAGGAAACAATCAACAAAATCCAGCCAACAACAAAGAGCCGAAACAGTTTCACAGGGGAAGGGACTCGCCAGTAGTGTCACAATACCTGCAGGATAAGGGTAAGGAACCGGCTTATGAAGCTTTGTTGGAAAATATGTATCTCAAGACCCTCGCAGAAGTTCAGAGAGTTGTACAACAATCCACAACCACGACCGCTCTAACTCTACCAAACAGAGAAGCGCCTGAAGAAGAGGAAATTTACCAAGGCCTCCATAAAGACAAGAACTGCCCAAATGAACGGTACTCGATTCAACCACATCATAGTGCTATTGTCACCGATGCAGGGTCCTCGAAAGAGGTTGTACTTCAGCAAATCCGCCAAGCTAAGCGATCCACGTCTATGTAGATACACACTCACGTCTCAACTCCGCTCTTAAAACGAGCTTCGTACCGAAGTGATAGACGCATTATTGTGTCTAATATGTCTCAATTGTATATATTGTTAGTGTTCGATTTTGTATTTATTTTGTTATTTTATGTCTTTGTAGGTATTTTTAGAGAAATAAGCTCTTGCGGCGAAATTGGCTCGAAAAGTGGTGTTTTACACCCCAGGATAGAGTACTAAAGGCACCCCAGAAATGCACCGGAAGCACCCCAAAAATGTGTCGGAGGAACCCCGGAAAAATTACTGTCTACGCCCAAAAATTACTATTTGCACCCCATAAGACAAGTGCTAAAGGGACACCCGTGCAGGATTAGGGGGAGGACATGTTCTTCTCAAATTCAAAAGAATATTTTTGGCGGGAAAATAAACTTATTTCTCTGTCAAATATTCGATCGATTTTTGGACGTGATTTAGTGAGATTCAATCCCTGAAACTTAATGGGTAGACGTGATATGACCATAGAAAGCTGGTATGGGTGTCTGTTTGGATTAGAATTGGCTGTAATCATCGCATGGAGCAAAACAGAGTTACACACATTTTCACGGGATAACATGAATTACAGTGAGTTCGATGCCTGTAATGCACGAGTTTGGAGTGTGTTCGACCGTAATGGATACAAATAAGGAGATTGGACTTCTAAAAACGCGTGGAGGAGCTAAACTGAGAATGAAAATCTTGATTATTCCCGTATCATGAATAAAAGATATTGTGAATATTTCGGAATTAATGGAGGAGATTCAACGCCTGTTTTTGGTATAAATAGAGTCCTTGGGAGACTTAGAGGGGGGGTGGAGAGTTTGGGGAGCTGAGGAGAGCCAGAGAAGAAGAAATCACAAGTTGCAGAACTCAGTTTCTGCTGCTGATGATGATGATGAACACGAAGAACATAAGACGCAACGTAACCGTCGTTCTTCAACAGTGATAGCGACAATCGGGTGAGGGTCGTAATGCGACAGTGTTAACAACACTTCATTTTTATCGTTCTCTATAACAGCTCGGTTTGTAACAAACAGAAGTGTTACAAACCCGGTTTTTGTCAATTTTCTCCTATTTCATCATTTGTGAACCATTTTTGAGCATTAATAAAGATGAATTTTGAGCATATTTCCATGACAATGATGAGCTAATTCTCGCGTAACCAAGGAATGGAGGAAGCTATTGTTGCATGAATAATTGGTAATTATTTTACTTTTCTCTAATTTTGCAATTTATAATTCACTCAAATTACTGCTTTGCAGAATTTTAATTATTTGCATAATTTTTCCTAATTAGTTGTGATTCAATTAGATAGGTTATGCTTTGGTTAGATAATCTATGCTTAAGGGATACAATTAATGTTTGAGAATATGCTTGATAATTTGTGAATTAAGAAAAAGAGATTTTAAAAATAATTAGAGTTTTGGAATTTTTATCATCATTTATTCATGTGCAATAGTGGAATCTAGTGTCTTGGTTATTTTCACTCTAAAAATTAAATCCTTAGTCCCAGTACCTCTTGCACCAATTGTAATATTATTGTATATTTTTATTAATTT
>JAJJMB010014738.1:490951-519558 GCA_023531105.1 Papaver atlanticum | reverse complement strand
CACAAATCTGAACGAACCCATTCTTACCACTATTTAAAATTACATCACGAAGCCCACAAGAGTTCTCTCGACAACAACCGCTAACACGAGAGAAACCAGACTCAGGATACCCGCCCTTCCCATTTCCAATGAGGAAGGTTCTGGAGTTACTAGAAGTTTGGGTGCAAGACGGGGTAGTTCAACTACCTCTTGTATGGCGTCCGCAAACTGATCGGGAGATGATGGATCCAAGATATTGCCATTACCACAGGTTCATCCGTCACCCTATCAGTGAATGCAATGGCCTGAAACGCATTGTCCAGGAGAAAATTAATTCAGGGAAGTTGCGTCTATGAACTAGAAATCTTCCCTTTCTCCACAAGTCAACATGTGTAGTTTCACAGAAGAAATCAAATCAACTGGGGACTTTTTAGAGGCGTGTTGCAACAACTTGGATCACAACTTGGATTTTAAGAAATTATCCGAGAGAGACCAGTTCGTTTGTTGGAACCTCGTCAACAAGTAAGTTTCGTTAAACGATTATTTGCACGAAAGATCTCTTGGAAATTTGTTGGGGACTCGACACACGCGTCCCATTTCGAGAATGAAGTCAATATCGTTCTCAATCTCCATGTTATATTTTCTTCTACATGTTTTCCTTTTCGTGCAATGTTTGCAATTTTTCATGCAACTTCTCTAGGTTGCATTACTTACATTCAAAAAATTAGAATTTGAAGTCGACCCAAGCATAACTCCTTTCAGAAAACTACTCATGAATTATCCAAAAAAAAAACAAATTCAAATATTTTCATAAAAAACAATCACTTGCTAGTCCAAAACCAGAAAATCGAACCATGAAAGGAATTCCTCACGTCACTCAAAGACACCTAAAAGGAAAAATAAAAATAAAAGAGAAAGCATAAAGTATTCAAGGGAAATCGTCCAACAATGGCTCATTCTTCTTGGCGAAAGCATCCTTCATATTTTAGAGAGCGGTCTGCTTCAACTTCAACTCCTGGATAACTTCTCAACTTCTGCCTCCTGTTGGTTAATAAAATTTGCGGAAGGAACTTCAGTCATTTCAGTTTGCAGTTTTTGGATTTTGGAAAATCCTTCACAGAACCAGGAGGCATTAAACTCAAATTTCACAAACATATCCCGGTGGAACTCCCAGTTTTGAACTACTTCCTCAGAAACAGTGCACCCAGTTGCGCTGCACATGTCATGAATGGAGGATAGAGCTTCTTCGACGTATTTAACCAATGCAAAACGACTCCTAATCTTCTTAAACGTGGCAATGTGACCGTGTTTCTTCCATATCTTGGTATACAACTCCGCATACTTAGGCGACATGCTAAATCCTCTAACCAACACATGATCTATGAAAGGTGCGTCAAGAGGAGGATAAAAAATGTCTCCAGCAGCAGAATGCACAACTAATGCCATATCATTTCCGAAGGGTTCCTTGGAAGCAGCCACATCTACAGCCATGGACGTAACGTCTCCATCTCTACCTCAAGATTGTTTTCCGTTACGTTTTCGACCTGCAACATCACTGGTCAATGTTTGTTTCACATCAAGGGATGAATTATTTTCAGAAAATGTATAGAAGACATACCAGCTCATCTTCCGGCTCGCTAGAATGATCAGACTCTCTACTACGCTTAGAAGTGCTTCCTTCATCGCCGTCAGAGCCTGAATCTCATTCGTCCTCAGCTTCCTCTTCGAGAGACTCAGTATCACCGGATTTGTCTTCTGAAGGTACTGTGTTGTAGTTGCGTGCGAGTCTAGCAAAATCATTCACATTCCCGAAACCCTGATTTTTAAAATGAGGAAGATGTTTAATAAGGCTGGCTCAAAAGGATTAAAATCAGCTGGTTAAGAGAAATCACGTATGTACCTGCATATTGGAAGAATTAAAAATTACCGGAGCTTTTAAAATCGTTCGAATGCCGCCTGCATACGTCTTGGATAGCCTCTTTCTTCTGGGGACTGGCCCTAGTTCGTTTCCCCGAAGGAAGCGGCTTCAACAGCTTATGTCGTTTCAAAGTCTCAGAAGAAGGCTTGTCACGCGGAACTGTCACAACTTCTTCCACGAATTTTTGAAAAGATAAGAGCTCTTCTCTCCAAAATTCCATGTACTTATCAGTCGCCACTGGTTTTCTCCCTGGGAGCAAGAATGGAAGGCTCATCTTTGTGGCGAAGAGGCTAGCATCAAAAACAGATGGCAAAAGCTCCGCTGAAGGCGTGGACGGGCGACAAAATGGGACACCTTGATCAAATCCCATATGATGGGCGGCCCTGTCAATGTTATACGGAACTACAGTAAAGGATCCATTAAAGAAAGACGGAATATGTCCCGGCGTGCAGCTTCGCATAAATATGATCTCTTCAAAGCTCATATGCTTTCCGTCAGTGTGCAACACTATATCAGGAGTGGCGGCAAAGGTTTTTGGATGAACTATATAAGAATGAACCGGTGCCCATGGACGAAAATCTATGGCATGCACACTGTCGAAAGAATCGATAAGCTTTAACCCAGGCTTTGGGTGCCTTTTCTGCCAACGGAGTATTCTAGAACCTCCATATAAACTGGAGAATGAAGCTGCAGGGACAGGAGCATAACCTTTAAAGTGCTCCCATAAGCATGCTTGGAGAAAAGCAATATGGAGATATGATTCCACCTTCATATATCCGTTGGAAGCATACATGTCTGATGCTAGAGAATCCAGATGAGAGTACAAAGACCCAAGGAACAAGCTGCCTAGGGGGAGGACTACGCCTTTCGCCAGTTTAATAACAAACATAACGAGCTTCCATCTTATAGTCTTCTTACCAGAGCCATCATCAAAAACGTCTCTGTACAGCCACAAGGATAAAAACGCAGCAGCACTGAGTACATCATCCAACACTTGGCCTACTCTTGGTTTCGTGGGAAACCATTCAGACACCCACCAAGTATAAAAACATTTTTCATCATTTTTCTTCTGATCATATCCCTCCGCCTTATTCATTAGAGTGGCGAACATCACTTCTTCTTTAGCGGACAAATCAAAATTAAGATTCCCCGCAACTGGAAGACTCGGCAGAACTGCTACGCTTTCTAAAGTGATGGACATTTCTCCACATCTACATATAGCTGTGTGCGTGGAAGGACACCATCGAGAAATGAAAGTGATCAAGCCCGCAGCATCTTCCTAATGCGAAGTGTCGCGGACGCCATGACAACTTCAACAACCTATGCTTTAATCAAGTTATTTATGATACGCTCACTGACCAACATATGCCTCATCCATCCTTCATAAGAGCGCAGCGGATTATGGCAAATTTTGAAATCAATAGGAGAAGCTAGATACTCTTTCTTTTGGAGACAGAACCTCATCACACGCACTGGAGAAACTGATGGAGCGACCTCTTCATTCTCTGAACCCGTAAGGAGGGTTCTTTTATGACCATGATGAGTCCTAATGTTCGGATAAGGCACAACAAAGAGATCATCATCTATGTTTGGAATATCTTTGGAATTGCTAGCACTTCTCAGCTTAGCGACAGAAATATTTTTAGGTGACATCTTAACGAGAATTCCTTACGTTCACTTTCAAATGACTACAATGAAGCAAAACGGAAAAAAGTCACTACTTCATGGGAATCATGCACACAACTTCTTATCAAAATTTGACGTAATCACTAATAGTCGAAGCCCAGAGATCGAATCATATGGATAACAAACTAACAGCAATGATAGAAGAGTCACATTCACGCAATTCATCTTTGGCCGCGGGATATACGTCCACGGCCGGGTTACGCCCACGGCTAAGTCGAGTGGGTACTTACGCCCCTCGAACATTTTTTTAAGTGGGTATTACACCCACGGTTAAAACCTAAAACTATGTTTTTACAACAAAAAAAAAACCAAAAAAAAGGAGCAAACAGCAGCACTCACCTATGATTCTTTGCTCGTCTTACCGGTGATTCTAGTGATGTTGATTGATACCACGCTCACTACAATACTGTCAACAAAGAAGTTTCATTCTTATTGGGATAAGTTTTCGAGTTCAAGGAAGCTACACCTAAGGCTAGGGTTCATATCCACAAAATAAAAAAAGAAATGAAGAGGACGCAGTGCACTTACCTTCAAAGTTGCAAGCTCTCGGTGATGATAACAATGGAGAAACGCACACGTCCAGGAATGGAAGATGGAGCAAACAAACGAACAAAAATAAAGGAGGGTCGACCCCCTTTTATACAAGTTTGTTTGGAGGAATTCTAATAGAAGAAGGTTTCCTACTTTGGTTCGAACACGAAGAAAGGAAGCTGGGCCAGCCGTACAAACGCCCCATGACCGCGCCAATTTGGAGAGGAAAGTACCCTAATTAGGAGAAATCTCTTATGACTGCTCGTTTAAAGACTTATGTGGGATCAAGAAGCTCTACGAGTACCGTTGGTGGGAAACTAGATAATTGCAGTTTATTAGTTTTCGATGGATTTGATTGACCAACGGTTGTTGAAACTTTAATTGTACCTAGTTTGTTTACTCTTGAGAATCTTCTCTTTTGATATAAGATTCACTCAAACTAGATCGAAGTATCGATGGGATCTTTAGAACTGTTTGTAGATCTAAAGACATCTTGTGATAATCCATTATTAAAAGACTCCGTTCTGTGCGTGATTGATCACAAGAGATTCAAGTGGTGTTGTGCAGGTTTAATGGAAGATTAAAGAAGATTTGAAGACGAAGAAGATTTATTATTGGTTTCTCATATCTTTGTTGCACAAACCTTGATCGGCTGGGATCCAACTAGAATCGGATTTATTCGATTGATTAGTTGCATGAGATCGGTAATGCCTAATAGTTCTCTTGAGGTCTATTTTAATTGTTGCAAATCCAAATCTTATTACTTAGGTAATAAAGATTGGATTGATCTAACCAGGCAAAGGAGTTTATTAGTTTAAACGGGAGAGTCTTTGCATATGACTTGAGATATCTTTATCTTAAAGAATCAATAGAGTTGTTACCAAACAAATTTGTTGTTCCTTTACTGTTTGGAATACGATCCAAAGGAATTGTTCAAGTGCGTGCACTCATCGAAGTCGGAAGCGCATGGATACTGAAAAAACTAAGTGAACTAGGGATAGTTGCTTGGTATCAACTATACTAAGTTGGTTTAGATTTTGTATAGCGGCTTAATTCTGAGAGTATTCAATTATGGACATGGTCCCGGGGTTTTTCTTCATTTGCGGTTTCCTCGTTAATAAAATCTTGTTGTGTCTTTTACATTTCTATTTCCGCAGTTATAATTGTTTATTATAATTAGAAGTAAAATACACAAGCGTTAACTCCGCTTTACTTGATAGTGATCCTATAGAGTTTGGTTAAGTCCGGACCTATTATCAAGTAATCACACTTTGGTTGTCGTATTGTCTCGATCTCGTATCCATAGACAATCACATAAAGTGTGAATACCGATTTGTAGTATTGTCTCGACTTTGTCCATAGACAATCACTTTCGGTAAGAGGACTTATAGGTGGATAAATTAAAGATTGTGGTGTATTTGGGTACCCTCGTTTTTTCAGCTTTGTTACTAAGCTATCTTAGCTTTGATTGTAAGCAACCCTGATTTGAAAGGCTATTGTTGATGGTGGTTTTCAGTTCATGGCTAAAATTGTAAAGCCCTGTATTTAATGCACTGTCATTCTGCAAATGAACAAAAGCCATTTGAAAGTGATGAGTGCATAAACCTTTTCACTTACATATGTATTGAGCAATTCAACATATTTACGAAATTTATCCAGAATGGTGCGTGAAGCAACAATCCCAGATATTCTGTAAATTTTAACCTATTGCATTATTCACTAATGCATGAGATGCCTGGTATTTTCCTATGCTATGTTCCCATCCGAACTCTCAATATTGGCATGACATGACGATTAATGTTCACTCGTAGCGGAGTAGCATGAATCTCCCGAAGTGTCAGTATTGAGACCTGCATGAAAACACTCACGTAGGCTACACCACTCTTTGATAAAGAGATCAGCGTGTTTACACACTTTTTAATTAAAAGTTAGCGCGATAGAACGCGTTTAAATTCCTTAAGGAAAATCTAGATTGTCCATATCAGTCTTAAAAAATGATCACGGCCAAGCGATTTGGCCACACAATTCAACAAGCCTAGCCTACTCCTAGCGGAACTAGGCGATCATCATGATAAACACCGGCAGGCCCACTAACATCCTGACTGGACGAAAACCCTTTAGCTCATCCGCTACACCCTCAAACGCTAGCCAGAACATGGGTGATCGCGCTGTTAAAAAAGAAAGCTCAAACGAGCTAGACCGACCATGACGGTCTTAAAATCATCACATCCGTCCAACTTAGCAAGCCAAGATGGACGGCTTAGATCGAGTTTTGGGAAATAAAAAATGCGCCAACGTGATTAACGGCCACCCAACTAAACCCCTGGTTGACCGACCTGCCCACGGCAAACCAGAAACGCGTTGAATCGCCCTCCCAAAGATGGGTGATCGAGCGATTTTTAAAACCCTAAATTAAGTCAGCGGTGTTAAGCAACTGCCGCAAATCGATCGTGTCCGTCCATATTCGCCAGCTTGGTCGAACAGTTTAGATCAGATTCTAAATGGACAACAGCGTGGAACTGTGATCACCGGCCACCCCTCTTCCATGAGGAGCGATCGGACAAACCTCGGCTTGTTCATGTGGCCTCCGAATGATCACCCAAAAGAGGCTGGTCGCGCTGTTTGCATAATCCAACGGCAGTACGCAACTGCGGCAAATCATCTCGTTCATCCAACTTCGCTATCCTAGTCGGATGGTTTAGATTTATTTTCAGGAGGCCAACAGGGTAACGCTGTGATCATCAGCCACCCCTCGTTAACAGGGAGCGATCGACCAAGTGGTAGCTCACCCATAGGGTTCTCAAACGATCACCCAAAGGTGACCGGTCACGTAATTGTTTTTAAGACGTTCAATTCACGACCAATTTGAACTAGCTCTAAAACAACGATGTTTCTTGCACATCGATTATTTTCAGCTGCTTGTTTAAAAGCGATGCTTTATATACATCGATCATAAGCGATGTTTTATAAATATTGATTTCATAAATAATTTTATTATTTGACCTAAAAGCACTATGTGCTGCTTTTAACGGCGAGTCTCACGACTTGACCCATTTACTCGAGACATCAAACATGTCACAAACTGGGGGATGCTCACTGGGGTATTGGTCTGGCGGTTTACAGCGTGCGGCGTGCAACGCGCCCATTACGAGAAAGTGTCAGGAAAGAACGGACGGTTAACAACAATGAGAGTAGTGGGTGAAAGTGTTACCAGTTTTCCCTCATAATGGAAACGTGATGATCACCACTTTGTACACAACCCCACCTCTCCACTGCTTAATCACCTCCACTTCCTACGAGATCAGGGGTGCTCGAACATGACTTGTATAAATAGGATTTCAACCTATTTCAAACACAGAACACAAGTGTTATCAACACAAGTATCCAGAAAACACCAAGAACTGATAGCTTACGTTCTCCAAGACAGTTCCACATTCTGATACAAGTCATAAAACAACCATACCTTCATAATTCAACATTCTGATCTCAAACACCTTCTTCACTTCCCTCCCTAAGATCAACCCTTCTCCTTCACTTTGTGACCGAATTAAATCTGGAACGACCATTTCTTGGTTTAGGCCAGAGTCTTACAGATTGATCTCTCGAATCTAAAAGTATTCCCGTGCAGTGCATTTGTTTAGGGTTTGAATTCGTTTCTCATCAACACACCCAAATTTACCAAAAATAGCAGAATCAGTTTTTACCCCAAAACAACTATATAAGGGAGAACTCTAGCCACTGAAAAACCTAATCCCGACACTTTCCTATGTCTTAGTTGCAAACTAGAGTCGATTTTCCTTTAACTTAGGTTTTTCCAAAACCATATTAGGTTAACGACTTGAAGACTTCATTTGGGATTCGTTAAGCCAGATTCAACTATTTTCTCTGTAGTTGTGTATTCTGATCTTACTTGTTCAATCGTGTTGAGTTTTATCTTCTCTAAGATTTACTCGAGATTTATCTCCGATAGGTAATTTATAAAAAGTAATCACAACAGTTCTTCGTCTCAGACTCTTGTGATTCCGCAATAACGTTTTATGTTAATTAGTTGGGTTATAGTGAGGTTATTGATATTTCTAGGTTGCTTTTCGGGAGTATAAGACCGGATTATCAATTGGTTCCTGTTCACCTTGATAAATCAAAAGACGGAACAAAAACCGAATAAAGAATAGACATATTTTTGGGAGACAAATTTGTTTATAAGTCTTCGACTTTGGGTCGTAGCAACTCTTAGTTGTGGGTGAGATCAGCTAAGGGAATCAAGTGCGTAGAATCCGACGTGGTTCTAGAGGCGTAAGGAATATGAATGTACCTTAATCGGTGTGAGACTTGGTTAGGGCTCAACTACATTCCAGTCCGAAGTTAACTTGTAATAGGCTAGTGTTTGTAGCGGCTTAATACAGTGTGGTGTTTAAAGATGGACTAGGTCCCGGAGTTTTTATGCATTTGCGGTTTCCTCATTAACAAAATTTCTTGTGTCTGTGTTATTTATTTTCCGCATTATATTTGTTTATATAATTGAAATATCACAGGTTGTGCGTAGTTCAATCAGTTGATAAATCCGACCTTGTTTGTAGGATATAACTTGATTGACACTTGGGCATTGGTCTTTGGTACCGTCCAAGTTATTTCTCATATCAATCAGGCTCACGGATTTCTATCTGTTCGATTTGCTGATTATGTTGAGAAATAGAGATAAAGCTCTTGGATATATTTCTTGATTGAGTCTCACTTTTAAGTTGGTTCTCTCGGAATTATATTGGAGTTTAGTCCATATAGATTTCCGAACGCATTATTGGGTGTGGTTGTTATACCCCCACCTTTTCAAGTGTCATTGTTGTTACTTAGGAATGTTTCGAATTGATTTATAAAAATATAAAACTACTATATTCGGAATACAAGTGAAAAGACGGGGGTACCCAAATACACCACAATCTTTTATTTATCCACCTATAAGTCCTCTACCGAAAGTGATTGTCTATAGACTAAGTCGAGACAATACAAAAAATCGGTTCACACTTCGTGTGATCGTCTATGGATACGAGATCGAGATAATACTACAACAAGATAACTTGTGTGATTGACTATGGATACAAGATCAAGACAATACAACAACGAAGTATGATACTTGATAAAAGTTCGGACTTAACCAAACTTTATAGGATCACTATCAAGTGTATGCGGAGTTAACGTTTGTGTAATTTACTTTAGATTATATAAACAAATACAATTGCGGAAAACAAAAGTAAATCACACATCAAGATTTTGTTAACGAGGAAAACTACAAGTGAAGAAAACCCCCGGGACCTAGTCCTGAATTGAATACTCTAAGAATCAAGCCGCTATACAAAATCTACACCAACTTCGTATAGTTGAGACTAAGCAACTACCCCTAGTTCACTTAGTTTCCTCAGTATCCCTGCGCTTCCGACTTCAATGAGTGCACGCACTAGAACAATTCCTTTTGATCGTATTCCAAACAGTAGAGGAACAACAAATATGTTTGGTAACAAATCTTTCGATTCTTTCAAGATAAAGATATCTCAAGTCATATGCAAAGGCTCTTCCATTTAATCTAATAAACTCCTTTGCCTGGTTAGATCAATCTATCCAATAATGACCAAAGTAGTCAAGTTTAGATTCACACTCAATCAAAATAAATCTCAAAGAGAAATAATGAGAATGCCGATCTCACACAGCTAATCAATCGAATAAATCCAATTCTAGTTGGATCCCAGTCGATCAAGGTTTGTGCACACACAAATATATGAGAACTAAATAAGAAATCTTCTTCGTCTTCAAATCTTCTTTGATCTTCAATAAACACCTGCACAACACCACTTGAATCTCTTGTGATCATCATACACAGAACGGAGTCTGTTAACAATGGATTATCACAAGATGTCTTTAGATCTACAAACAAATCTAAAGATCCCGTCGATACTTCGATCTAGTTTGAGTGAATCTTATATCAGAAGAGAAGATTCTCAAGAATAAACAAACTAGGTGCAATCAAAGTTTTAACAACCTTTAGTCAATCAAATCAACCGAAAACTAATAACACTGCAATTATCTAGTTTCCAACCAATGGTACTCGTAGAGCTTCTTGATCCCACATAAGTCTTTAAACGAGCGATCGTAAGAGATTTCACCTAATTAGGATACTTTCTTCTCCGAATAGACGGCTCCACCAGAAACTACAAGAATTAAGTTTGCATGGCTCTTAGGATAGTTTGCTAGAAATGCAAACTTAGGTATTTATAGACCAATAATGTTTGGACACCAAGGAATTTTCAAAACAGAAAATATTCTCAAGATATGCAATGAATAATAAAATTCGGTTTTCCTAATTCCAATAAATGCTTGTCCGAAATTTCCGAAATCTCTCAATAGAAAATCTCCAATTAGTAAATGCACATTTCTAATTTTTATTCTCTAGAGATATGCATTTAATTGCTGGTAATTAAAGCATATAAAACCAAAAACCTTAATTAAAAGATTCTCAATTTATTTCGGCACAGGATCTCCTTGAATACTAAGGAATATCTTTGAACAATAAATGATAAGAGTTATTGTACGTGTTCAAAGTATGTTGACATCTTTTCACTATAAATCCTTATTCATATTTACATGGATTTACATTCTTGGAATCGGTTATACCACACTTCCAAACAAGTTTAGAATTGGTGCACCAGTATTCCAAGACTACTATATGATTGATCAAATATCAAATCACATACATGGGTTCAATCGGTTCTACCAATCACTAGGATCGGTTATACCTAAATATGGAAATACTTGTGATCGGTCACACAAGTTACCAGGACCGGTTATATCAGTTACCAGGATCGGTTACATCAATTACCATGATGGTTACCATATTCTCATGGTATTGCTTGTGATCGGTCACACCAGTTACCGGGATCGGTTACACCAATTACCAGGATCGGTTACACCAATTACCAGGACCGGTTACCAATTACAAGAATCGATTACACAACACTCTGTGATCGGTCACACCAATTACTAGGATCGGTCACACCAATTATAAATATCGATCATACCATTTCATGGTGATTACTTAG
Source organism: Papaver atlanticum (assembly GCA_023531105.1). Lineage (NCBI taxonomy): Eukaryota > Viridiplantae > Streptophyta > Magnoliopsida > Ranunculales > Papaveraceae > Papaver > Papaver atlanticum. The sequence goes on along the minus strand of JAJJMB010014738.1, from coordinate 508,359 downwards.
AATCGGTTACACCAATTAATAAAACTAGTCATACCAAATCATAAGTCAGGCATCGTGATTAGTTATACCAAGATACATAACATAGTTATGATCGGTCTACCATCTCACACATATTGGTAATCCAATGATTTGCAATGAATAGACGTATCAATAAGCTTAATGATTTCCCTTTCGATTCATAACACAAGTTCATGAATGTACTTCCTTTAAAAAAATGTAAAACATTGTTTCCTATGATGAAATCTTCACCATAACCCATTAACATATGTCGATGGCATATCTATGAAGTTCAAAAGATAAGTGTTATACTTCGTAGTCTAATTCCCTAATACTATGATCATACAAATATGGGCATGTCACATTACTAGAGTATTATACAATATGTACAGTATATACAGCTTCGCAGTTATGTTTTCAATATAGCATGACGTGAAACATACGTTAGGAATGAAACAGTTCAAGTAATTATTACTAACCTCAAGAGGAAGGATGATGTTGTAGTTGTAGTTCGCTTCTTCTTCACATTCTCCAGGTCTTCGGAGTAATACTTGTATGTCTCAACATTCCTAGACTTTCTAGTCTAACCTAAACGAAGCTGACTCTAGTATATAATCAAGCGACTTTAGATGAGTTTTGACACACTAAAATATGACAACCAAACTTGACATACCAATGCTTGGTTAGTTCAACTGAGATATGCTCTAACAATAAGACAGTGTTATCAGTCTTATAAACTGTGAAAACTGTTATATGTCTGAAGCCATATTAGATGTACACGTAGCGGAGTAGCTATATATCGACTTTAAGATTTGTGTGATATGCATATTCGTATGTACATCATGGGAAAATTTGTTTGTTTCGTGATCCGAATAGGTTTGTATATTCGTATACAAACAATTGTGGAACTGTGGTAAGGGAACCGGGTTAAACTAATCAAACTTGTATACGAACCAAAAAAGTTCTATGTTTTAGAACCAGTTTAGTACCCAAACCGGTACGCGAGTTGATTGTTCTGTGAACTCCAGAACCGACAAAGGTATAAGAGTTTGCAAACTGGTACATGAACTAAAAAGTTCTGTAGCCTCCGGAACTTTGAGTTTGGTCAAAGTTTCCAAACCGGTACATGAAACTGAAAAGTTATGTAAGAGTCTGGAACTTGGTAATTGCATAAGTGTGCAAACCGTTTTATGAAGTGAAAAGTTCTGTTGATTCTAGAACTCGATAATTGTATATGAGTTTGCAAACCGGTCCACGTACTGTGACTCAGCCGATTGAAGAACGGTTCAAGTAATTGTACTTTGTACATTTACAAACTATGTCGATCATGATTCAATTGCGATTAAATTATTTCCATGAAGTAATTTTCATTTGATCTTTTCTCTAATTAACACAAGGCTAAATTGATCACATGAGTGTGACTCAATTTTAATGTCTTAGTGAAGATGAAAATGAGTATTAAGCTTTTAAGTTCAAATCGGCTAGTTTCGGCTAACCATGTTGAACATAGTCTTTATACACTGTTCGGTTATGGTTTACCTAACCATAGTGTATATCTTGTATATGTGATTAATATTCAAAGTTTTCATCTAACGGTGGATATTGTTTGTTCGGTTCCAAAGCTATCTTAGCTTAAACCTAAAGCAACCTAGGCTTTGAAGTCTATATAAGGGGAACTCTTGGAAACTTGGATCTTTGAATCCCGACACTAATTTTTGGTGTGTCCTAGTTGTATCTAAAGTCATCCTCTCTAGAAACCCTTTTAGGGTTTAGTGACTATAAAGACATCACAGGGATTCGTGAAGCCAGGTCCAGTTATCTTTTATCTTGATAACTTGAGTATCCTGATCTTGATTGTTTGTAGAGCTTGCTCCAACGATCAAGATAGATAGTAATCAACATCGTCTCTTCGTTTCATACTTTGTTGATTCCACAAGTTTATACTTGTGAGGTGAATAATAATCTAGGTTGTACTTCGGGTTGCATAAATCCGGATTTTGAGGATAGCAAGACTTTTGTCTAAGTTTCTATCGATTTTCATCACCTGGATCTATCGTTTGATCTTATCATCCATTTAGATCGCAAATCAGGAAATCAATTAGAGGCTTAATCTGTGGGAAGCAGATTTGGTTTAAATTCTTCGATTGAGATTGAAGCAACTCTTAGTTGTGGGTGACATCAACTAAGGGAATCAATTGCGCAGAGTCTTGCGAGATTCAAGAGGTGTAAGGAGCACGATTGTACCTTAATCAGTGGATTTTCTTTTAGGGCTCAACTACAATCTAGACCGAAGTTAATTGTAGTAGGCTAGTGTTTGTAGAGGTTTAATACGGTTTGGTTTTAAATCTGGACTAGGTCCCGGGATTTTTCTGCATTTGCGGTTTCCTCGTAAACAAAACTTCTGGTGTCTGTGTTATTTATTTTTCCGCATTATATTGTTTATCTTTATAATTGAAATATCACAGGTTGTGCATTGATCAATCACAATACCTAGGTCCAACCTTGTTAGTTGGAAAAGACTTGATTGATCCTTGGACATTGGTCTTTGGTACTGTCCAAGAACTCTCTTTGTAAGTTAGGTTCACGGATTCAATTTTGTAAACGTTCTAACAACAAGAGAGAGAGAGAGAGAGATAACTTTAGGCACTTTCCTTGCTTGAGTTTTTTACTCTCGGAGTTGTGCTGAGTTTGTCCATACAGATTTCCTAAGAAAAAGTTGGTGGTGTATCTTGGTACCCCCTGCGTTTTCAATTGGTATCAGAGCAGGAAAACACATTAAAACCTAATAAATCTGTGTTTGAAGCAGTTTGACTATTCACTTAAGATGAAATCTCTACAGGCACACACCAGAATTCCCTAGCGATTCTTCAGGATCTGTTCTCCTCAAGACTTAGTGTCTCACAGGATGATCTCAATTCACTTAAGATTTCTAATATCTTGAGTGAGTGTAAAGAGTCGAGAGAAAAAAAAATTAAAGAATCCTCTACAATGGTTAAAAACAAGAAGTGTCATGTTAAGAGTAAGAAGCTTCGATGTCTTAAAAGATTGTTGAACAGTCTGTTTAAGGAATGCAACATAAGAGGATCTGTTGACAAAGATCTTTTTATGGCTTTTGAAAAAATATTTAAGTTCTTGGAATACATTGCCGTGATCATAAGTAAGGATGTGCCCCTTCATAGATCTGTCTCTGAAAAGACTTGCTATCAGTGTGGGAAACCTGGGCATGTCAGAAAAACGTGTATAACTACTACAATTTTGACTTCTTCAGATGACATTGGAATATCCTCTCTTGATCACCATGAGGATGAATTAACTACTCCAGAAAACTGTCATGCCAGATTGGATTGTGAGCTGACTGCTCATCCAACCTCTTGTTAGCAAGATTCTGGCTCCACCCCATCATGTATCATTTAAGATGGGGAATGTTGTTTTTTTTGTTTTTTTAAGATCCGTATACTATATATCATATGTATAATATTCCTGATGACATAACTAAATGAAGAAACTTGTAACAATTTATGATCATAAAAAACAAGTTGGTGAGCTGGCTCCGATTTCATGATGTCAAAAGATCTATATAAATTACGAGTCTTTGTTTTTGTGTTTTGAAAAAGCGGGGGTCTAACAACCTCACCCAATATTTCGCTTAGCAATCTGTATGGACTAACTCCAATACACTTTTAAGAGAATCAACTAGACAGTCAGACTCAATCTTAATAAAAAGTATATCAAAGAGTTATATCTCAATTTCTCGATTCAATCCTTACTCAAACAAATAGAAATCTGCGAGCCTGATTGAATACAAGAGAAATAACTTGAACGGTACCAAAGACCAATGTTCAAGGATCAATCAATTTCAATCAACAACCAAAGGTTGGACTTACCAATTGATCGATTCAACGCACAACCTGTGATATTTCAATTATATAACAAAATATAATGCGGAAAAGAAATAACACAGACACCAGAAGTTTTGTTAACGAGGAAACCGCAAATGCAGAAAAACCCCGGGACCTAGTCCAGATTGAACACACACTGTATTAAGCCGCTACATACACTAGCCTACTACAAACTAACTTCGGTCTGGACTGTAGTTGAACCCCAATCAATCTCACACTGATCCAAGGTAAAATTGCGCTGCTTACGTCTTTGATCCCAGCAGGATACTACACACTTGATTCCCTTAGTTGATCTCACCCACAATTAAGAGTTGCGACGACCCAAAGTCGAAGACTTTAATAAACAAATCTGTCTCACATAGAAAAGTCTACAGGAATAGATAAATTTGTCTCCCACGGAAATACCTACGAGTTTTTTTTCCGTCTTTTGATAAATCAAGGTGAACAGGAACCAATCGATAACCTGGACTTATATTCCCGAAGAACAGCCTAGAATTATCAATCACCTCATAATAATCTTAATCGAATAGCAAAACAAGATATTGTGGAATCAAAAACGATGAGATGAAGGTGTTTGTGACTACTTTTCTATCTTGCCTATCGGAGATATAAATCTCAAGCCAATCTTACGATTGTACTCAATCACGATAGAAACAGAAAGATCAGATCACGCAACTACAGAGAAAATAGTTGGGTCTGGCTTCATAATCCCAATGAAGTCTTTAAGTCGTTAACCTACAGGGCATCGAGAGAAACCTAAGGTTAAAGGAGAATCGACTCTAGCTTATACAACTAGTATCACACAGGAGGTATGGGGATTAGGTTTCCCAGTTGCTAGAGTTCTCCTTTATATAGTCTTCAAATTAGGGTTTGCAATCTAAGTTACCTTGGTAACAAAGCATTCAATATTCACCGTTAGATGAAAACCTGATTAGATTCAAGCTAATATCTTTCAACCGTTAGATCAAACTTAGCTTGTTATACACAAATGAAATGTGACTTCATTTAGGTTTGAGTAACCGTAGCTAAACGTGTACACCTATTATGTTCAACAATAGTTAACCAATGGTTAGCCATATGAGCACTTTCATATCAACCTTATTCATCTTCACCATAACTAGTTCAAATGACTCAAATGAACTAGTTAGAGAGTTGTTCAATTGTTTAGATATTATAGAAGTATACAAGACACAATCGAAGCAAAATAGGTTTTGATTCACTCGAATCAATTCATGAACATTATAGCCACGGTTTGCAAGGATTGCATTCCTTAATATATATAAATGTTTTAGTTCATGAACAAACCGATTTTAGAAAGTAACCTACCTAAGTATGTGAATGGGTATGCATACTTAAGTAACTGGATTGAGTTTGTTTTCACTTCCAAACTCCAGCAGAAATTCACGGACGTGAACTTTCCGCCAGTACGCGTACGGGTACGCATACTTTGGGTTCCCGGTTTTGGACTTTTACACAAATGTGAAAACACACTATGCTTATATCCAAAGATGGTTACACGTTTTAAACTCTCATTTCAATCATCGAAACATTCTTAGAGGATGTTATATAGTTGTTATTCACAAACTATTTTTCATCAATGCGATTTTCAAGATATTGAAATAACCAACATGACTTTCGTCACGAGTAAAGATGAACTTGGCCAAAGCGAAAGCTTACCAACACATATTTCGAGAAATAGATAAGTGAGATAAACTCGGCTCGAAATAGCAAATGTGTATAATCGAAGTCTATATAGCAATACGACTTTTGTCTATAGATAGGAGATATAATAGATAGACTTTTGATTGATAGATAAGTTCAAGTCTCCACAAACCTTTTTGTCGATGAAGTTCCACCAGTTCCTTGAGGAGTTCTTCGTCTTTGCATGATGAACGTCGTGGAGTCTAGAGCTCAACTACACTTACTATCCTAGTCCGAGACTTAGCTATAAGTAGACTAGAAATCAAGACTTATAGTTTTGGCAACTAAACTTGACAAACAAGCTTGAGATAGCAATGCTTGCGAGTTCGACCGAGCAGTGCTCTAACAATCCCCCCTTTTGTCAATTTTAGTGACAAAACTATCAATACATATGGAATACAAAATAAATAAACTTTTCAGCTTCTCTTCCACATGCATGATCTCCTTGGTTCTTCAACATTACTCGAAATTTTCGTCACTTCTAAGTACTCCAATGATTCCAAAGGTTGTAAGTTTAGCATCATCATTGTTGAAAATCCGTAGCCATAACAATGAGAAAACAAAAGCTCTCAATCATTGTTACATAGTGTCATAGTATTATATCACAACATCAAAGTTCAATTGTATCACAACTTCAACAACAATACTATGGTGATATGTATCACTCCCCCTTAGTCAATACTCCATCTCACATGGAAACCACTTCCCCTAACATAATGATCCGAAAAAACCATATGTATTTGTAGTGTGAACTACACATTAATTCTCCCCATTTTTGTCAATAAAATTGGCAAAGGTACGAAAACTAGTGGGATCCTAATGAAATTTCCATAGAGACACTTCATGACCAAAAGAAAGCACATATCAACTTTTTTAAATGCAATCATATAGCTGAAGCTAAATGCATTCATCAAGGAGTTTATAAAGATACAAGATAACCCCTATAATATTCCACATCCACACTCCCCACAAAGATTTGGCAATTAAGCACAAGTTCAATTAAGAACTCTCCACCATAAAATGTCATTCCCGAAAGAACAACAAGAGCGACCTTACTTTCACAAGAAAAGAAGGATTTCTTTGGACATTAACAAATTACATAAGAATATGAATTTGTATCCAAAAATCTCAATTAAATTAACCACAAGAGAACCCATGATTAATTTAATCGGAAATGCTCACATAAGAAAACTTACGGAGCCGCACAGTATATACATAAAAAAATATGGATCAGGGAAGATCAATACTGTGGAATAAACAAAGATTCATTTTATTTCTCATCACTATTAGCATAATGACGTATAATAGCCATAATCTTTGTAAACAAAAGCTCGTCCTATCTTCCATCAATATTTGCATAATGACATATTAGGCTTAACTTTTGTTTGTCAAAAGTTCATTCAATCCTTTATCAATACTTGCATATCGACATATGAAAGACTTAACTTTTGACCACGTATGGGACAATCATAGTTCACGGATGCAATATCCCATAACAAGTTTCCAATATATGAAACCATAAAGATTAATACTGCAAAATCATCTTCCAAACAAACTTTAGAATTTAAATAAATAAATCTAAAAACATTGCAAGATGAAAAACGTTGGACATAGCTATGTGTACTCACAATAATGGCTATTCCAAACCCTAGTTATCCTTCTTAAAACACAAGAATAAATTCTCATAAGAAGTTTCCTAGATATTATAAAGCTTTCTCAGAGCATCTATTGAGAATTCCTTCTCATTATTGAAAAACCCATTGATTATGGGATCGTTCAATTCCTCTAAATCTTCAGAAATATCTGTCAACTCACTAAGTTCTCTTTTTAGCTCACTCAAGGTGTTTTTTGTTAGAGACAACATTTGTTCATAGTGAGTTATCTTTTCTAAAGAGGAAACAATTTGAGATTTTAAATCGTTTCTTTTGATGATGAAATCTTTCACCATACCTCTAAAGTTATTATCAAAATGACAAACAGACAAGAGGCAATTATAGGAAGAACCTTCTCCATCATTTGTAGATCGCTATTTCTTCATCCTTGAGGAAGAGATCCCTTCGCACAGATACACATTAATTGCTTCAACTGCATCTCTTTTTGTGGTACCTCTAGTTATAGGAACCATGAAACTGTATCTTTCAAGGAGAAAAGAGATGAAGGTATTTGATTACAAATGATTATAAATGACTTATGGACTACCAAACCCTAGAAGAACTTTGAACAAGTCTTTCATGGTTCATTATCCATTATCTAAAATATTAGGAGAATATTTTCTTAACAAAAATAAGAAAAATAAAATAAATACAAGACTTGAGCCACCTTGATGCAAACCTCATTTTCTCAAGTTAAAGATGAGGATGCGGACGTCACTGGTATTAGACAGCGACGAAGTGAGCCAAATGCTCACCTCTTTTACCACATATTGGCTTATCAAGGTTTGTTGTATAAACAGATTTCTTACCTCGTCTGAATCTGGAATTTCTGGATTTTTTAGGAAAACCTTGTTGATTATCCAACGCCAGATTCATCCTTTGCATGTTCTCCTGTAGTTTGGAAATTCTTTTGTTGTTCCTCTTGAATCTCCAACACATACTTTGAACATGATTTGCATTTCCACAAAACGAACAAATCAATAAAGATTTTTTGTTCTGTTGAATTGCCTTCTGTTTATCACAACATTCAATGTACATTGTTCGAGCATTAGTCGGAACAAGAGAGTTGTTTGTGTTTACAGTTTTGCTTTTAAACCCCAAACTATTTGTATTCCCAAAGGACTTCTGACCGAATAACATTGCTGAGATTTTGTCAGAACTTCCGGATAACCTTTGCAGGTCATTCTTAAGAGTATTGATCTCTTTTTCCTTTAGAGACACGGTTCTGGTGAATTTATCATTAAGACAATCTATCTCAAGATTTTTCACCTGGTGCGATGATTCAAGTTTCTTCAACAAAGCTCTTAGTTGGAGATTTTCTTGGTGAATCTCTCTACTTTTTATTCAAGAATTCACAAATCTCTGTGTCATACTCAAGCTATGAATCAGAAATTGAGTAGGTGGAGGTTTCTGCTGCAAGAGCTGAAAGATTATTGCACCCATCAGACGCACCCAAGATGTTGACACCCAGGGAAGATTTTTCTTGTATTGAATCATCTGAAGCATTAACTTGAGAGAGACGTTTATCACATCTTTTACTTCTTTTCACGAAATCTTTGATCTTTTCTGTTATCAGATATTTATCAAAATCAACATGATTGGAACAACATTCATCAGCCCAAGGCAAGTTAGAAGATTCACTTGTGTTGGTCACAACATTGAACGCAGATGTTCTGACTGTGGTGTGATCAAGATCAAGATTTTTTAACTTTCCAATTAGAGTATTTCTGGAAAGTGTTGCGAGATTATATCCTTCAACGATGGCATGCTTCTTAGAATCGTATCTGGATGGCAGAGAACTGAGAATCTTTATCACAATGTCCTTTTCAGGAATAGTCTTACCCAATGCAAAGGATGCATTAACAATTTCAGACACTTTGTGATTAAACTCATCAAATGATTCTTCATCTGCCATTCGAAGGTTTTCCCAATCAGAATTTAGGTTTTGAAGCCTAGCTTCCTTTTCACAGGTATTTCCTTCAAATACGGTTTCTAAGATATCCCAGGTTCTTTAGACTTCGTGCAAGTAGTCACATGATGCTGGAGATCTGGGGTAATGGCATGAATGATAGTATTTAAGTCGTCAGAATTTTTCTTTGTAACAAGGATTTCTTCTGGAATATATCTACCAATATCCTTAGGTATAGATAGATCGCCTTTTATATTAACCGGAGGATCATAGCCATTAACAACACATACCCATGTTTGAAAATCACGAGCTTGAAGAAAAGCACGCATAGCGATTTTCCACCATAAGTAGTTTAAGTCATCGAAGACTGGTGGTACGTTTATGGAAATAGAATTTTTATCCATAGAGTCAGATCGCTTACAAACACAGACTTATGAGGTCTTTAAACGTGTTTGCCTGCTCTGATACCAATTGAAAAAGCGGGGGTTTAACAACCTCACCCAATATTTCGCTTAGCAATCTGTATGGACTAACTCCAATATACTTTTAAGAGAATCAACTAGACAGTCAGACTCAATCTTAATAAAAAGTATATCAAAGAGTTATATCTCAATTTCTCGATTCAATCCTTACTCAAACAAATAGAAATCTACGAGCCTGATTGAATACAAGAGAAATAACTTGAACGGTACCAAAGACCAATGTTCAAGGATCAATCAATTTCAATCAACAACCAAAGGTTGGATTTACCAATTGATCGATTCAACGCACAACCTGTGATATTTCAATTATATAACAAAATACAATGCGGAAAAGAAATAACACAGACACCAGAAGTTTTGTTAACGAGGAAACCGCAAATGCAGAAAAACCCCGGGACCTAGTCCAGATTGAACACACAATGTATTAAGCCGCTACAGACACTAGCCTACTACAAACTAACTTCGGTCTGGACTGTAGTTGAACCCCAATCAATCTCACACTGATCCAAGGTACAGTTGCGCTCCTTACGTCTCTGATCCCAGCAGGATACTACGCACTTGATTCCCTTAGTTGATCTCACCCACAGCTAAGAGTTGCTACGACCCAAAGTCGAAGACTTTAATAAACAAATCTGTCTCACATAGAAAAGTCTACAGGAATAGATAAATCTGTCTCCCACGGAAATACCTACGAGTTTTGTTCCGTCTTTTGATAAATCAAGGTGAACAGGAACCAATCGATAACCCGGACTTATATTCCCGAAGAACAGCCTAGAATTATCAATCACCTCACAATAATCTTAATCAACTAGCGAAATAAGATATTGTGGAATCACAAACGATGAGATGAAGGTGTTTGTGACTACTTTTCTATCTTGCCTACCGGAGATATAAATCTCAGCCAATCTTACGATTACACTCAATTACGATAGAAACAACAAGATCAAATCACGCAACTACAGAGAAAATAGTTGGGTCTGGCTTCACAATCCCAATGAAATCTTCAAGTCGTTAACTTACAGGGTCTTGGTAGAAACCTAAGGTTAGAGGAGAATCGACTCTAGCTTATACAACTAGTATCACACAGAAGGTGTGGGGATTAGGTTTCCCAGTTGCGAGAGTTCTCCTTTATATAGTCTTCAAATCAGGGTTTGCAATCTAAGTTACCTTGGTAACAAAGCATTCAATATTCACAGTTAGATGAAAACCTAATTAGATTCAAGCTAATATCTTTCAACCGTTAGATCAAACTTAGCTTGTTATACACAAATGAAATGTGACTTCATTTAGATTTGAGTAACCGTACCTAAACGTGTACAACTAGTTGGTTCAACAATAGTTAACCAATGGTTAGCCATATGAGCACTTTCATATCAACCTTATTCATCTTCACCATAACTAGTTCAAATGACTCAAACGAACTAGTTAGAGAGTTTTTCAATTGCTTAGATCTTATAGAAGTATACAAGACACAATCGAAGCAAAATCGGTTTTGATTCACTCGAATCGATTCATGAACATTATAGCCACGGTTTGCAAGGATTGCATTCCTTCATATATATAAATGTTTTAGTTCATGAACAAACCGATTTTAAAAAGTAACCAACCTAAGTATGTGAACAGGTACGAGTACTTAAGTAACCGGATAGAGTTTGTTTTCACTTCCAAACTCCAGCAGAAATTCACGGACGTGAACTTTCCGCTAGTACGCATACTGTCCCGGATTTCCAACAACCGCCAGTACGCGTACGGGTACACATACTTTGGGTTCCCGGTTTTGGACTTTTACACAAATGTGAAAACACACTATGCTTATATCCAAAGATGGTTACACATTCTAAACTCTCATTTCAATCATTAAAACATTCTTAGAGGATGTTATATAGTTGTTATTCACAAACTATTTTTCATCAAAGCGATTTTCAAGATATTGAAATAACCAACATAACTTTCGCCACGAGTAAAGATGAACTTGGCCAAAGAAAAAGCTTACCAACACATATTTTGAGAAATAGATAAGCGAGATAAACTCGGCTCGAAATAGCAAATGTGTATAATCGAAGTTTATATAGCAATACGACTTTTGTCTCAAGATAGGAGATAGAATAGATAGAATTTTGAGTGATAGGTAAGTTAAAGTCTCCACATACCTTTTTGTCGATGAAGTTCCACCATTTCCTTGAGTAGTTCTTCGTCTTTGCATGATGAACGCCTTGGAGTCTAGAGCTCAACTACACTTACTATCCTAGTCCGAGACTTAGCTATAAGTAGACTAGAAATCAAGACTTATAGTTTTGGCAACTAAACTTGACAAACAAGCTTGAGATAGCAACGCTTGCGAGTTCGACCGAGCAATGCTCTAACATGTTTCTCAATCCATTTTATTGTGCTATGGAATTTTTCCATAGAGCTAAGAATAAGATTAATTATCTTATTTAAATTGATAAGTTTGTCAATTTTTGGGATTGATCTGGAATTCAAAAACATGGTATGATTGTATCTCCTGATGGATTTTTTTTTTTAAAAAGAAGAAGAAGAAGAAGGGAAGTTTGAACTTGGAGTCCCACATCCGAACCCGTCCAAGCCCGTTAAGGGCTTATTAATAGAGTACGCGTACTCCCCTACTCATTCTTCTTCCATGAGTTCATGAACGGGATTAGAAATTGAGGTTAGGGTTTCCGAACCGGTGTAATGTCTTCATAATTCAATTCACAATTATTGGATCCTTCTGTTTGATTTCAAAAAGGTGCATCAAGAAGGAGCAAATCAAGCAATCGTCTTCAAAAGGAGCTATTCAAGTAAGATCAAATCTTCTCTATTTGTGTTTTTATGGCAAGAACAAAAGGAGTTTGTAAAAAAAACCAAACTTAACAAAATTCCTGAAGAACCTAGGATCCATTTTATTAACACGGATTGTAATGAGACTTTTGAAAGAATTGCAACTGGGGAAATTATTCTAGAAAAGAAATTAGACGAAGGGTATGCTAAAACGGAAGATCTTGCCAGCTTTAATGAATATGATTTAAGAGACATCTTTAGTAGACTTGGGAAAGGTTTTGATCTTCTTACTAGAATGTTTTATGCGAACGTGTATGATGTTAATCTCAATAAGATAAGCTTTAATTCAATTATTGGGTAGGAAAAATTGTTGTGAATCGAGATTTTATCTCGGAACTCACAAATATTCCTCTTGGTGATTTTCAACTTCCAAGACCTAAAGTAAAAAAACCATCCCTTGAAACCATTTCTCTTGAACTTTGTGGAAATAATGTTGTTTGGAAAGCTGGGAAGCTTCCTACTTCGTAGGTTAGCATGCCTCTTAAGGTGTTTGGCAAGTAGGGTATCCCTAACATTTGTCCATCCAAAATTGGGGATGCATATTGGAGTCATGATTTTGTTGAGTTAGTTTATTTCCTTAAAACGGGAACTAAAAATATTGACATATGTGGGTTGATCATTTCTCAAATGGTATCAATGACGGTATCCAAGAAGATATTAAGGCTTCCTTGTCTGATTGGACACATCTGTGAAGAACTTGATATTGATCCAATTAGAAACTTCATTGGAGCTCCCACTTTAGTTCATGAAAGTACGTTCAAATGTATGAGAACAAAAGAAAAAGAGCATCTATTTAATCTCTTGACGGTTTTTGTGATTCAAATATCTTGAGTCTTCTTCAACGTGTTCACAAGGATGTGTGCAGGATCAACTCCTAGTAAAAGGTATGCAAAAACAATTATGTTTGATTGCTACAAAAATTTCCCGACATCAAGGACGAAATAGACAAGATTCAATCTTCTATGGGTGATTCCGATGATGAAGAACATGAATAATTCTTTGACTTTTTGTTTTTATAGCCAGGTTACAAATGCCACAAAGACTTGAAGTAGTAACCTCTCTATCGGCTAAGTTATTTCTAGTTCCAATACTATTTATAAATACTTTCTAGGAAAAAAAAACATACTCTTGTGGGAATATCAGAATACCAAAGAAAATTACTATTGAAAAAGGATAGACTGAAAACACACATAACAATCCTTCATCGTCAAACCCTTGATGGGATCTGTTTTTCAAAGTACATTAGCTTGGGAGGACATAAAACTAGTTGGATATTACCAATTAGTTGAAACAGACGACACAAGTCATAATTTCAACCGCGAAAAATGCTCTCTTGAATATGAAATTCAGTTCTGTTACACCACTGACTCAAACACAATATGGTCACGTAAAGATCCATCCTTGTTTTCAGCAACTCTAAAAAGGCCAGGGAAGGAAGCAACCAAACATTTATCATTAATCCAAACATCAAATCAAAAAGAGAATCCATCACCATTCCCAAATGTAATAATAACGTTTTTGTAGCAAGCTCTTGTTAGTTTCGAAATAACGACCCAACAACTCGAGGCGTAATCCATCATCATAGGTTGCCTGAGTTCTTGCAGAGTTGAAACTTAATTTAGATTGAATGACATGAACCCAAAGACTATCATTTTCCTTTACAAAATGTCGAAGCCATTTACATTAAAATGCAAACTTCATCTTTTTAGGTTCTTAATACCCAGACCCAATGGCTGCAACAATTGCGACCAAACCACCAAATGAATGCCATTAGACCCATTCCTTGCTCCAACGGAAATTTCTCATTTTCCTCTATAATACGCTTAAGAGCTTGTAACATGGAGAGATACAATAAGTTGGAAGGCTTGGAAGTACTTCCTTCATAAGTGTAAGTCTACTACTCATCAAACATAAATAATGCACCCAAAAGGTTAGCCTTCTATCAAATCTCTTGAGAATAGGATCCCAAATACATTTAGATTTATACTTCACCCCTTATGGTAAGCCCAGGTGTTGATGGAGGATCTTTGATGAAGGCTAAATGTTAAAGCATTGCTCGGTCGAACTCACAAGTGTTGCTATATCAAGCTTGTTGTCAAATTTAGTTGTCAAAACTATATCTTGATTTCTAGTCTACAATTAGTTAAGTCTCGGTCTAGGATAGTGGAGTTGAGAAATGAGCCAGTCATCATTTGCGTTCTACCGTTTAAAGGCGGAGATCAACCGAAGCTTTTGGAAAACTTCATCAACAAAAAGGTAACTGAAGACCGAACCACCTAATTCTCAAGTTATATTCACTTTTCGAGTCGATTATCGCATAACAAACTAGACTAGCTTGCATAAACAAGAATTTCGAGTCGAGAACTAATTATTTAGTTTACAAATTTCTCGAGATATAATAACTAAGCTTAATGAACATTTGTTCATACTTGATCGAATTCGGTGGAGAATAATCTATTGTTCGAAACCAAATCATGATTCAAGTTCATCATTCGAAATAGCCTGGAACAGTAATAAGTGTCATTGTTGTTACTCAGGAATGTTTCGAATTAATTTAGAGAAATATAGATTTACTATATTCGGAATACAAGACAGTGTTATCAGTCTTACAAACTGATAAAACTGTTATATGTCTGAAGCCGTATTACATGTATTCGTACACGTAGCGGAGTAGCTATATATTGACTTTCAGATTTGTGTGATATGCATATTCGTATGTACATCATGGGAAAATATGTTTGTTTTGTGATCCGGATAGATTTTTATATTTGTATACAAACAATTGTGGAACTGTGGTAAGGAAACCGGGTTAAACTAATCAAACCGGTATGCGAACCAAAACAGTTCTATGTTCTAGAACCAGTTTAGTACCCAAACCGGTATGCGAGCTGAATGTTCTATGAACTCCGGAACCGGTAAAGGTCTAAAACTTTGCAAACTGGTACATGAACTAAAAAGTTCTATAGACTCCGGAACTTTGAGTTGGGTCAAAGTTTCCAAACCGGTACGTGAACTAAAAAGTTCTGTAAGAGTCCGGAACTTGGTAATTGCATAAGTGTGCAAACCGGTTTATGAACTGAAAAGTTCTGTTGACTTCTGGAACTCGTTAATTACATATGAGTTTGCGATCCGGTCCACGAACTGTGACTCAGCCGATTGAAGAACGGTTCAAGTAATTGTACTTTGTACATTTACAAACTATGTCGATCATGATTCAATTGCGATTAAATAATTATCATGAAGTAATTTGCATTTGATCTTTTCTCTAATTAACACTAGACTAAATTAATCACATGACTATGACTTAATCTTAATGTCTTAGTGAAGATGAAAATGAGTATTAATCTTTTAAGTTCAAATCGGCTAGTTTCGGCTAACCATGTTGAACGTAGTATTTATAAACGGTTCGGTTACGGTTTACCTAACCATAGTGTATATCTTGTATATGTGATTAAGATTCAAAGATTTCATCTAACAGTGGATATTGTTTGCTTGGTTCCAAAGCTATCTTAGCTTAAAGAATCCTACTGACCTAGGCTTTGAAGTCTATTTAAGGGAAGTCTTGGCAACTTGGATCTTTGAATCCCGACACTACTTTTTGGTGTGTCCTAGTTGTATCTAGATTCGTCCTCTCTAGAAACCCTTTTAGGGTTTAGGGACTATAAAGACTTTATAGGGATTCGTGAAGCCAGGTCCAGTTATCTTTTATCTTGATAATTTGAGTATCCTGATCTTGATTGTCTGTAGAGCTTGCTCCAACGATCAAGATAGATAGTAATCAACAGAGTCTCTTCGTCTCATACTTTGTTGATTCCGCAAGTTTTATACTTGTGAGGTGAATAATAATCTAGGATGCACTTAGGGTTGCATAAGTACGGATTTTGAGGATAGCCAGACTTTTGTCTAAGTTGCTATCGATTTTCATCACCTGGATCTATCGTTTGATCTGATCATCCTTTTATATCGTAAATCAGGAAATCAATTATAGGCTTAATCTGTGGGAGGCAGATTTGGTTTAAATTCTTCAATTGAGGTTGAAGCAACTCTAAGTTGTGGGTGACATCAACTAAGGGAATCAATTGCGCAGAGTCTTGGGAGATTCAAGAGGTGTAAGGAGCACGACTGTACTTTAATCGGTGGATTTCCTTTTAGGGCTCAACTGCATTCTAGACCGAAGTTAATTGGTGGTAGGCTAGTGTATGTAGCGGTTTAATACAATGTGGTGTTCAATCTGGACTAGGTCCCGGGGTTTTTCTGCATTTGCGGTTTCCTCGTTAACATAACTTCTGGTGTCTTTGTTATTTCTTTTTTCGCATTATATTGTTTATCTTTATAATTGAAATATCACAGGTTGTGCGTTGATCAATCACAGTACCTAGGTCCAACCTTGTTTGTTGGAAAAGACTTGATTGATCCTTGGACATTGGTCTTTGGTACCGTCCAAGAACTCTCTTTGTAAGTTAGGTTCACGGATTCAATTCTTTGAACGTTCTAACAACATGAGAGAGAGAGATATAACTCTAGACACTTTCCTTGATTGAGTTTTTTACTATCGGAGTTGTGTTGAGTTTTTCCATACATATTTCCTATGAAAAAGTTGGTGGTGTATCTTGGTACCCCCTGCGTTTTCACTAAAATCGTAAAATCTCCTAGAAATATTATGTACCTCTGACCTGGCTTCAGGAGCATAAAAAATTCACGTCTTCATATCCTGCATGATAATTGAATCGCAACTAGGGCTGGCAACGGATGAAAATCCGACGGATTTTTGGAAATCCGATTCCGATAGGTTAGTAGTTATCGGAATTCTGATTGCCGATAATATCCTATAGGATCTCCTAAACTGAAAACCGATACCGATATGTTAAGCTATCGGATGTCGAATTTTAATCCGATACATTCCGTTATCTGGCAGAAAACAGAATTCAAG
>JAJJMB010014738.1:474945-485951 GCA_023531105.1 Papaver atlanticum | reverse complement strand
ATTTTCGAAAACGGATCTCGGACTTCGGATTTCCATTGACAGCCCTAATCGCAACTCTGTACCCTCCTCAAATAAATAACATATGACGACGGTATTAGAGTCTCGCCCGGATGATCTTTCAATATTCCATATATTTTATATTTATGCTGCATAGTTCAGTGTCTCTTTCTCCGTATTCGAAATTTATTCGAAAGACGTCTCTGGTACTTGTTGCAACTATTTCCATATGATTATAATAATACATAATATGTATCCAAAACGATTATGATGCTTCTACCATCTCATACCTCGATTCTTGAATCAATTTAATGCTCCTAGACATATTCCCTACTAGTATAGAGCGACTAATTAATTTTAGTGTCATACTCATAAACCTAATTCCTAGAAAATATTATATTTCTCCCCATGATATTTTATTACTTCAATCCCCGGCTTTTCTCAACTGAATCTATGGATTAGAGATAGATATCCGCCTTTCGGGTATAAGGGCCACCACCGAGTAATCCCCGAGAAAATGACATGGGTGTACTTAGTAATAATGCTCCAAAGAGCACCCAAAATTTTGGTTTAAAGAGATATGGGATATTCATCCAAAGCGGTAAGAGGAGAGAGAGAAAATAATTAAAAAATGAGAAACCGTGTGGGACCGGGCTGCAGGTGTCATGGCTGGTCCTCCACTTCCCCCACTTTTACTTATTATTTTATTATTACTTTATGATTCCTTTATCAAGGACTCCCTCTTTGGGTCAAATTCTTTGATATTTTTATATCTTACCAAATATTGCTTCATGGACCATATGGTTTACAAAGCAAGTGGTCCCACAACCATTAAGTATTTACACCATAAAATATATTATGATAATATTATTTTAGTATTGGTCTTTAAATAAAAAAATCTACTTCCTTTTCAGACCAGATCAAACTCTTATGAAAATTCCTAAATAATACTGGAAGGACCATGGTGTTAGAGCATTGGTCGGTTGAACCCACAAGTTTTTCTATCTCAATTTTGTTGTCAATGTTAGGTGATCAAAACTATATCTTGATTTCTACTCTACTAACTCAAGTTTTGGATAGGTTAGAATTGTCGTTGAGTATCAGAGATCACCGTTGAAGACTGAAGATCAACGGAGACATTTGGAGAACTTCTGTATTAGGTATGTAAAGACTAACCGTATCACCCTTACTCGTAAACAATCCTTACGGTTGGCGAACTGTTATACCAACTGTCCCGACAATGTTTAGCAGATATTCAGAGACTTATTATTTAATATGTTTAGCATTAATGCTAGAACTCTCTTAAACACTACTAAGACTTCATTGATTTATTAAACACTTATGTATTTGAATCATGATTAATTTCTTAGGTGTTTAAATGAACATCAATTAGATTTTAGTTCTTTGGATAACTTGCCAAACCGAATAGTCATTATACATGGTTCAGTAACCGAACCTATGTGTATAGTCTTCTATTGTAGTTTGAAGACCTTTTTTTCTCTCTTGATTCTAAAGTTATCTTAGTTTGAATTATAAGCTAACCCTGGTCTTTGAAAACTATAAATAGAGCATCTCTGTCAACTGGGAAAATCAATCCCTGACACTTTATGTCCTAGTTGATTCTAGAATCGCTTCTATTGACCTTTTATGTCTACGACTAATAAAACTTTTTTTGGGGATTCTTAAAGCCAGGTCCGACTATCTTTACCTTGATAGTTCGTTGATACCGATCTTGCTTTCATGTTATCGAGGTTTCCGTAATCCCTTTCAGGCAAGAGAGATAATAATCACAAAGTTCTCTTCGTCTCAGACTTTGTGATTCCTCAAAAGACTGATATTAGTTGATCTTTCGATGATTGTTTTCTAGAGGTGGTTAAGAATCTAGGTTGCTCTTTAGGAGTCGTAAGTTCCGGATTTGTGAGGTTTGCTAGCTTGCTATTGCAAACAGATATCCACACCTTGATCTAAACAGAAATCAAATAGGCTTATCTGTTAGAGGTAGATTGGTATCAAAAGTTTTCACTTCGGCTGAAGCAACTCTTAGGCTGTAAGAACGTCAGCTAAGGGAATCAAGTGCATAGAAACTTGTGAGGTTCAAGAGATGTAAGGAACGTGACTGTAACTGAATCACTTGGAGGGTGTATTCGGTATCAACTACATTCCAGTCCGAAGTCTGATAGTAGTCTAGTGTCTTTAACAGCTTAATACAATGTGGTGTTCAATCCGGACGAGGTACCGGGGTTTTTCTGCTATTGCGGTTTCTTCGTTAATAAAATTTATGGTGTCTTGTGTTTTTCCTTTTCAGTATTATATTGTTTATCTTTATAATGATTTACATAGATTTGTACGTATTCAATCTTAGTAGATACGTCCACTTAATTGTTATCGATTACTAGACTAGTTTCTTGTAGAATTCGTATCTTGAAAGATAAATAGTTTAATCACTTGGCATAATTACGATTGAATTATTTGGATACGACTAGATTGATCTTGGATATTGATTTTTGAGATCGTCCAAGTACTCTTCTTAACAATCAGGTTCACGGACCTTGTGTCTATATACATATACATACTAATTGAGTAGAGGTTGAGATATTAACTTTATACATATTTTCAAGGATCATTAAGTTGGTCTACTTGCAGTCGTGTTAAGTTTTGTCTATACAGGTTCCCGAAAAAAAAACTTAGGTGTATTTGGTATCCCCGGCGTTTTCACACTGAGAATGCCAAACCGCTTATGAATGATCAGCGGACGACATGGAGACCCATGCACCACCATGGCCGGTCATGGTCGTCCCTTTTGCCACCATGACCGGTCCCACGTCATTCATTAATTAATCTTTTGAAGTTCATTTGGTCCAACCTCTTTGCACCATGCCGGACCATCATCCACACACTGCTATCCGGTCCCACCACCATCAATTACCGGTCCTCATACCCATTGGTCGGTCCCCTCTCTATCATTGCTAGGTTTTATTCGTCCAGATTGAGCACCAATTGGAAATGGATTTGATGCTCATTCTATAGTATTACATGGGCTATCAGCCATTTGCATTTTCTTTCAGCATTACAATCACTGCCCTGGTAGTGGTAGGACTCCGCTCGGTGAGCCTCGCTGATGATCCTCTCCATCCATTGCTGATTGGTTTTGTGTTTCGACGTTACTGGTGTTTCGCCTTTCACCGGTGGAGGAGTTCGCACTTTTATACCTGGTCAAGCCATTTCCAGTGCTATTACGCGGAAACCCAACAAATATCTTGACAAGTGTTCCCTCCATGGCTATGGTTTTGAGGTTTTGGCCTTCTCGACTTTGGGTGAATTGGGTGAAGAAACTATTACTTTCCTGAAAAGGTTAAAGAGTTGTATCACAAATCACGATGTAAATCATAAGATAGGTGGTGCACTTTTCCATAGATTAAGATTTACTATCCAAAAAGGTGTTGGCGCCCAGCTTGTTGCCAGGCTACCTTCCAACTTAGTTGTAAACTCTGGGGAGAATGATTACTAATTAAATTAATTAAATTATTATAATTTAAACAATAATTAATCTTTTTTACACCAAATCCTCTGCGATCGACATTGGTGAGTCCTCTGCAAAGCATTTGGGTACCACGAATGGTCCCATCACTACCAATGGCCGGTTCCCTTTGCCCATTGGTTATTTTTTTCTTCTCAACCACTCATTGGTTCATTCGTCTATCAAAATTAGGGTTTTTGAACCTATTGCTTTGTATAGCATAATTTTAAACGGGTTCAAACACCAATAATTTTATATTAATCTAGTTATCAATAATTTAATTAATTATTTAATATTTGGTCCAGCTTATAATATTTTATTGATTCAACTATCAATATCTAATTACTCTGCGAAGCAAATTTTCATATTGATTCAACTATCAATATTCGATTGCTCTAAGAAGCTACTGATCCAGCTATCAATATTCATTGGTTTATCAATCAATATTTAGTTAGTTCACCAGTCAATATTTCATTGGTCTAACTACCAATATTTTAATATAATAATATCTCTGCTTCGTCATTCGAATTACTCATGACGTGGTGGACCGAGGATGAACCTTATACAATTAATATTGTTCATCTTCATATGATTTCTTGTCAAATGATTGACACATCAAAATACATATTGGTCTATGGTCGATCCAGCAATCTCATTAGACCTATACTTATCAATCTAAATCATTCGAATATCATTGCCTTAGCCGACATTATGATATGTCACAATTATCAGTGACCCATCAGACTCAACGTTTATGGTCCATAAAGCATCATTGTTGTTTCAACAGACACTTCATACTTCATCCATCATAACAATGAATTACGATTTATGTTGAATTCATCAGATAAGACTCACAATCTAGCTAGGTCAACGATTGACCACACAAATACACGTATGCAAAGTAGACTTCACATGAGACATCGATCGTGTCACATGGGGGGGATCTTCACTAAGGTTTTGTTCTGGCGGCCTACATCACGTGCGATGTGGCAACTCATCCACGGTAAGAAATATGAGTAAGTCGTGTTGGCGGTTGAAGGAGTAAAAGGAGTAGTGGATGGACAATCAACCAAGTATCCCTCACAAAGTGGAACTGGTTTACACACGATTTCGCACTTCCATATTCTTCCGCTCATCTTCAACCGTCACCACTTACAAGAGATCAATGTGTTAACTACTTTTGCAATAAATAGGTTCCTCAACCTATGACTTAATAACAAGACTTGAAGTAAAATAACCTACAAAAGTCTATCATCAATCACACTCAGAAGCTTTTTCTCGTCTTACATGGAGAAATCATCTTCAATGCAGTTCAACACATCATTCACAATCAATCAATTTCCAATGATTTCTACATATTTTCAACTTCCCTACCTACTGACCGACCTTTCTCCCTGTGACCAAATTTAATTTGGAACGACTATTTTTTGGTTTAGGCCAGAGTCCTACAGATTAATATCTCGAACTCAAAGTACTCACGTGTGGTACATTTGTGTAAGGGTTTGGACGATTTGCTTATCGAGCATCTGTTTACTCCACCACTTTTACCCAAAAATCAGTAAAACGTTTTAACCCACAAACACTAGGTAAGTTATCAGCAAACCATCATTTTTACGCCCAAGCTTTTGATCCCATAAACTTAAATCAGTCACCATATTGACTGCCACCAAACGAGTTTTAGAACTGTTAATTTTAAGTCCCGAAAGCACTTTGAAGCATCTAAGAATCGAAAAAAAACATTAGAGCACCGAAATACAATGCCCATCCAATCTAATTATTTTATTTTATAGATCACCCTCTAGTGCAGTGGTTATATTGAAAAGAAAGAAAATGAATAGTTTGTTCAGACCTCGAATTATTCCTATAACTAGTGCGGCGGATATATCTTATCTTATATATACTATAATCAAGAAAAGGGTCTTTTCAACCGCGGCACAGAAAATATCGATAATAGCCCTCCGCTTTTTTTAACTTCTGCCAGTGTTTTTGTTAATATCAAATAACATAAGGGTAAATAGACAAACAACCAGTAATCAAAACTTTTGTTTCATCGTCCCCATACGATCAGACACAATCTCATTCCATTACTTCATCGTCCCCAAATCGACTGAGACACAAAATCTAACCATTAACAACCTAACCCCAAATAGGTTCTGTCGAACAATTCTCGATCTTTCTTCGAATCCCAATCTTCAACTTTTCGATTTTGAAATTTTGATGTTAATTTTTCGAGACCAACAGTTCAATTTTTCCAGATTTTCTCTCATTCTTTTATCGTCTCCCATTAAGTTCGCACAATTTCAATATGAGTACACACAGTTCTACCAGAGAATTATAATCTTAGAACGCATAATTCTATCAACAAATTTGATTTCAATTTTTTCAGCTATATTTGTTTCAGTAATCAAATACTCTAACCTAAGTCTATCAACTTCAACTTTAGCGTATTCTGGAAAAGTTTACATGCTAACTGGATATCGATTCCTCCAAAGACTTGGTAAGAAAATCTCTAGCTACACGTATTTTGATCTTCTCTAATTTGTAGAATTTGTATAGACCAGTCACATGCATCTCAAGGCATACCCCCATTTGAGAATTTTTTGATCAATTGAGTGGTGTATCCGAGTAACCACAATATCTTGGACACTTTAATCAACCAATCAAATTGTGGAAACTCTATAAACTTAAGGGCTTACATGAGTTTCATATATTTTAGATTGGGAAAGTTACAATTAAGGTCACCTTAAAGGAAAAATTTTGACACAAAATGTGCCATTGTATTCCATTTCTTATGCATAATTTGATTTTGCTAACATATATAAATGCTGAGAATTTGATTTGAACACAGAGTACAAATGGATGCTTCCAGCTCTGGACCCATAGAAGCCCAAGACTCATCGAGTAGGCTAAACGTCAAGAGTTAGCACATCCAGAGGAAGAGCGTAATGTTTTCAAGAGAATAAAAAACACTTTTGCATCAGAAAATGATAGGCTTCAATGTCAGAACACAGCCGTATCCGCGGTAGAGAGAAATAAATGCATTAACTCAACAAGAAATAGAAAGAAACCGTGAACGTCGTCGTACTGCTTAAGCGGCAGCAACAAACAGTTGGAGGTGACATTAAAGATACGAAGCAAGAAACAAGCACCACGGGTGCTTCTGGCATCTACCACATCCACGTACCAACTTGACAGAGGTAATATAATCAACTAACTGTTTTAGTTTACTGTTCTCATGTGAATACAAATGTTCAATTCTGAATTGATCATAAGTAGAATTAGTTGATCAACATCAGTATGCCAATAATTCCTTTGTTGAATTCCACCAAGGGAGTAGGAGGTGTTCTCCAAAATTCAGGTATAATGGTAGTCGAGTTTGTTTGGTAATTGTGAAAGTTGATGAATATGATTTGTTACACCTTTGAGAATGGAAGTTACTGAACAACAGGTTCACAAGAGTGATAGACTCCTGTCTTTATGCAGTTTTTTTCAAAATGATGAAAATTCTTTGATTTTGGTTTTGCTCTACTTTAAAAACGTTGGTTGTTATTATATCTGTTACTGTTAACGATCATATTCTTATCACAGCTCAGTTAACTTCTGTAGTTTAACAGATATTTTCTTGAATGGATGCATGCCTTCATTTTCCATGGTAATATGAGTAAAATCTCTTGTATGATAATCATACTTCTACAGTTAACAGACTAGATGTTGGCTTTCATTATCCATAGTAATATGAGTAAAATGATAATCATAGGCAAGCAATGATTGAGTGCAATTAGTTCATTTTAATAGTTAATCACTGTGTTGGCAACTAGGTACTTCTGCTGGATATTTTTTTTGCAGACAACTTTACCTTATACCTGTTTCTGCTGACAAGGAGCTGTCAATATTGTTGTGATGATGTCACAAATGGATGGTGGATGTCCAGACAATGAAGGGTACCAATTATTCTCAAAGCAAGATCAAATGAAGATGATACAGAGAGTCATCAAATCTGGGCACGAAAGCAAGCGCCAAAACTATGTATCTTCAAGAACTCAAAATAACCAGGAGTCAGGCAATGTTAGATTGTCAGCTTACTTTTATCCTTATCCTCTTTAATGAAATTTAGGCTGGAGAATGATGGGAGTAATGTCCAGATGAAAAAAGTTAATTAATGTGAGGGTTCACAGGACTGTTCCACTGGGTGTACCTAAGAGAATAATATGTCCAGGAAGTAGACCTTTTCTGAAGTTTTAGAATCAGAATGCATTATATGGATGGCATCATTGATATTCTGTGTAGGCAAACAATCAGCAGTAAGAATTTTTTAGGCAAAAATTGATATCCAGCAGACAACAGTCATTTTAGGCAGATTTAAGGAAACTATAAGGCCACTGACATTGTTGTTTGTATTGAGGAAGTGTTTGCATTTTGAATAGTTCCTCAGCACTGCAGCGTTTAATTATTACAAGAAAAATTCGATATTTGTTCCCCTTAACTCTGCCTAAAATTGTTAGCCACTACAACTATTTCCCCCCGATGCGAGAGTTCTCTCTACGATGTGCATTTTGAATAGTTCCTAAGCACTGCAGTGTAAATATTTGTTCCCCTTAAATCTGCCTAAAATCGTTATGTATTAAGACCCATGATTTAGCCACTACAACTATTTCCCCGGATGCGGGATTTCTCTCTACGATATGCATTTTGATCCTTCTTTTTTACGAGCGTGTCCATGTTGATCTATGGTGTCCTTAATCTTTACATTTTGATCTAGCCTGAAAATGTTCCTGCAATAATATTGAGCATCAAAAATATGAGCCTTCTCAATAGCTGAGTTAATGGACAGCTAATGGAAAGCGTACTCTGCACTCGCATCGCGCGTGCGTCTTTACTAGTTGAAAATAAAGAAAAGGGATAGTTTGTTCAGAGCTCGAATTATTCCTAGGAATAACGACTATAAACAGAGATAATTATTTAGACATCGGTTTCCCGACTATAAATAAAAATTAGAATTAAACTTGAACAAGTTCAATAAAATAATTATATTAATCAAATTCAACTGTCTAGAATAATATCTTTGCGACTCTTAAATAGACTTGGGAAAAAATCCTAACTTGTGCAACAAAAAAGGATGAAAAAAACCCAAAAACCGACTCAAACTCTAATTTGCTATTTTTGGCAAATTTTAGGTTATCTAAAATAATGAAAGTACTCGCTAAATAAAACTATATGCCACAAACAGCGACCCAAGCAGACTCCTAACGAAAAAGTTATTAAGAAAACAAAAACTTTTCTAAAATGCCAAAAACGGCCTTTTGAGGCCCTAAACGATGGAATTGGCTAAATTCTGGTGACCATGTGGATCTATAGATCGACATGTCTTGATCTTTGGGCCGTATCCCATCAAAATGGACTCCTTTTGAGCTAAATTACGACACTTGGGTCCTTAGCTTCCAAATAATCTAGCGCACGTGCCATAACTTGCTCATTTGCATTACCCTCACAGATCATATACTCTACGAGCAGAAAATCTTAAAAGTCAGAAATAATGTTAACGCCCTTGTTGATTTTTTTTTAGCACCCAATTTTTATTTCCTTCACTTAATTCCTCCGAAGTAAAGTTTGGTGTTTTATTTGCCCAATACATTGTGAAGTATAAGAATGTGGAGACTTTTTTTTTTTTTTTTTTTTTTTGAGAATAAATCGATTTATAAAAAACCGGCTAAGTGACTTGGTCAAGGTCATTGAAGGTTGGAGTGAAAAAAATTCACTTTCTAAGAAAAGAATAGGAGAGAGAAAAAACAGGCGATTTTTTTTCAAATATTTGATTTCTCCCTCTTTTCTCTCTCAAATCTCTTGATTTTGTGTGGGTTTTCTTCCTTTTACTGTGATCTACAAGTATGAGGAAGAAATTTTGGCTTTGATTCGAATTTTAGAGGAGGTTGTTTATGGTTTTCAAATAGTAATGGTAGAGGTTGAATGTAGCTTGGGGTTTTCTGATTTTCCCCCTTTGACTGATTCTAATGGAAGTGATGGTCGGAAACTTATCCCTAGCTCTACTAGTGATGTTGCTGGTATTGATAATCAAAAGGGTAGTGATGATGCTGCTAACAAGTTTGAGATTATTCCTCACAGGAAAGCAGCAGGGGGTGCAGTTTCAAATTGAGAAGCTGATTCTCCTGCAAGTTGGAGAACATTGTTTCCATCTGCAAAGCCTTTGCCACCTCAATCTCCAATGAAATTTATTCCTTCAGCCGAGTTAAATGGGAAGAGGGTGGTAGATTATGCAGCAGGGGATTTCTCTAAAGGAATCAAAAGATGTGAAGATTATTTGTTGGCTTTTGTGTGGGTAAAAGACTATCCTTTGTAACAGTCAAGGATGCTGTAACCAAGCTCTGGAGTCTAAGGAACGAAGTAAGTATCAAATTACACACTAATTGTGCTTTCATATTCGAATTCAAGGAAGATGAGGATCGTAGAAAAGTGCGGGAATTAGGCTCCTTTTACATCTCTAATTGTATTTTCACTGTGAGGCCATGGTCTAATTTAATTGAATCTACAATTGCTAGCTTTAGAACCATACCCATTTGGGTGTTGATTTACAATGTCCCACTGCACATATGGGATATTGAAGGTTTAAGCTTAATCTCTAGTTTCATAGGAAAACCTATACTTGCGGATGATTACACCCTAAATAGGACTAGATTATCTTATGCTAGGGTATGTATTGAAGTTGATGTAGAGTTCAATTATCCTGAGAGCATCCCTTTTGAAAAGACGAGGGAACCCAATATACCTCAATCTAAAACTTTTCCACCTATAAGTCCTTTTCCGAAAGTGATTGTCTATGGACTGAGTCGAGACAATACAACTAATGGGTTCACACTTCGTGTGATTGTTTATGGGTACAAGATCGAGACAATACAACAACGAAGTATGTTTACTTGATAATAGGTTCGGACTTAACCAAACTCTAGGGATTGTCTATCAAGTAAAATAGGAATTAACGTTGGTGTATTTTACTTCTAATTAAAATAAAACAATTATAATTGCGGAAATAGAAAAGTAAAAGACACAGCAAGATTTGGTTAACGAGGAAACCGCAAATGAAGAAAAATCCCGGGACCTAGTCCAGAATTGAATACTCTCAGAATTAAGCCGCTATACAAAATCAAACCAACTTCGTATAGTTGAGACCAAGCAACTAAACCTATAATTCACCTAGTTCCCTCAGTATTCCTACGCCTGCAACTTGTAATAAGTCACGTACTTGGAACAATTCCTTTGGTTCGTATTCCAAACAGTAAAGGAACAACAAATCTGTTCGGTAACAACTCTTTTCAACCAACGTGATATGAGTTTGACAAAGGCTCTTCCGTTTAACCAATAAACTCCTTTGTCGGGTCCTTAGATCAATCTCTCAACAACTACCGAAGTAATTGTTAGATTATGCAATCAATACTATTAATCACAAAGAAGTGTATTGATGCCGATCTACTCAACTAAT
>JAJJMB010014738.1:442958-467955 GCA_023531105.1 Papaver atlanticum | reverse complement strand
AAAATGTGTTTTGTCTTATATGCAATTTGGTACACCCCAAGCAAAATGTTACTCCCATTAGTAGCATTGAGAATTTTGAGTCCAATCATTAACATAAAGTTTTTTTTTAAATTGGGAAAAGGTGCATGCATCCCAACTTAGTCACTGAGCCAAATACTGATGTGCATTGTTGTTGTGGTTGTTTTAGAACCATTTGTATTTTCTGTAGAATGAAATCAATGAGTTAATGATAAAGATATTATGTGTATCATTCAACATTTGATGATTTATGTGTTACAATGAATGTACTTTACCTGAATAGTGGTAATAAGGTAATTATGATTTGGAAAGCAAACAAAAAGAGAATGAAAAGAAAAAATAGGCATTTTTTTGAAGTATGAAATCATCATGATATTCTCCCCAACTACTATTATTGTGAACAGTAAGATTTGGTAAAACATCTTTAAAAGCTAGAAGATCTTCCTTTTGCTTAGGTTCATTTGGTACTAATACAATTTGGCCTAAAATCTTTAATCAAACACTTCAGAAGAAGAAGAAGTAGAAAAACCCATGGCTGAACAAAATTCAGTTTCTGATTCTTCTACATCTAATGGTATATCATCTGTGATCCCGGGATGGTTTTCAGAGATGAGTCCAATGTGGCCAGGTGGGTTTCTCTTTGATTTCTTTTTCTTTATCAATTCTCTATATTCTTCTTGTTCCTCGGTTTTGTGTGTTCTTTTTTTTGCTGTGTTTTGATTGTTGGATGTCTAATTGCACTGGTTGGGTTGTTTTGGTGTGTTTAAGATTATGATTATACTAGAGAATCATCATGTGTTTGATCAAGTTGAGATCATAGTTAGGGTTTTCTTTTATTTTTCATTTTTGTGTAATTTTATTGAAGTTTGTAGACATGTTAGTATTACCTTCTTAGGGATGTTGGGTCTGTCCATGTGTTTTCGTTTCGCCTATTTCATGTGTTTATGCCAACAAATTTCATGAATCGCTAAAAGATGAAATTATTAAGTACCTTGGAATGAATTTGGCTGTTCTATTTTTGCAGGGGAGGCTCACTCATTGAAGGTGGAAAAAATTCTGTTGCAGCAAAAGTCTCAATACCAAAACGTTATGGTATTTGAGGTATTAGAGCTCCCTAGTTATTGTATTACTCACTATTGTGTTGTTTCGGGTAGAGGGCAGTTGAGCTTATCTATGCAAATAATTCATATGTAGTGTTAATAGTTTGCTTTTGTTCCTTGTTTCAGTCGGCAACATATGGAAAGGTTCTTGTATTGGACGGGGTGATTCAAGTCACAGAAAGGGACGAGTGTGCGTATCAGGAAATGATCACTCACTTGCCACTTGGATCCATTCCAAACCCTAAGAAGGTTAGGTTGTGTTCTTTTATACCGCTTATGCATCCAAGGAATATTAGATTAAGAGTGGCTTTGATAGAATTTTTGCCATAAAAAGAAAAACAAGTTCATAAGGTAACTAGAAAGTAGATGAAATATGTTGTGTACGTCTCTACTTACCATTCTACTGATTTGAGATTTTCTTGTATTCAGGTATTGGTTATTGGAGGAGGAGATGGTGGTGTTCTTAGGGAAGTCTCTCGTTACTCTTCTGTTGAACAAATCGATATATGTGAAATTGATGGGATGGTTGTTGATGTGAGTACATGAAACACCGAATATACTCTTTTTCTTTCATCTCTTTTGCGCTAAAGAATGCCTTTCGACACAAATATTATTAGAATTTTCATTTTCATTTTCATTTTCATTCTGTACGTTGCAGCTATGATATCTTCATGCTGCACAGAAGTTAATGGTTTTAGTCACGTCAGGTTTCTAAGCAATCTTTTTACTTTCTGATTCAGGTTTCTAAGCAATTCTTCCCTGCCTTAGCAGTTGGATTTGAAGATCCTCGTGTCAATGTACACATTGGAGATGGTATGACTAGCTCAACATAGTTCTTGAACTGCAAACTTGCTCATACAACTGATTCTTTCTTCCTCAATTTTCTCTTCTTCCAAATTTTAGGAGTTGCATTTTTGAAGGCTGTACCTGAGGGTACTTACGATACCGTCATAGTGGATTCCTCTGACCCAATTGGACCTGCACAAGAACTCTTTGAGAAACCCTTCTTTGCATCAGTTGCAAAAGCTCTTCGCCCTGGAGGAGTTGTGTGTACCCAGGCGGAAAGTATTTGGCTTCACATGCATATTATTGAAGATATTGTCTCAAACTGCCGTCAAATATTCAAAGGCTCCGTCAACTACGCATGGACCACAGTTCCAACTTACCCAAGGTATTGTACATTATCAGAATTAGTGCTAATCATCTTCGTTTGTGAGCAAAGTAGAAATGTTGTTAACCCAATATTATGCATTCAATCAGTGGGGTGATTGGATTCATGCTCTGCTCTACCGAGGGACCAGCAGTAGATTTTAAGCATCCCGTGAACCCCATAGATGAAAACGGAACGCATTCCAAAGAAAAGGGACCTTTGAAGTTCTATAACCCCGAGGTAATGATCTGTGTCTATCTAGTTATGGGTTTCTCATTTCATGACTTTTGTCTAATTTACTATGGTCTGCTTATTTACAGATCCATACTGCATCATTCTGTTTGCCGTCTTTCGCAAAGAAGATTATTGATTCCAAATCTAAGTGAGAAAGGCTTCCAGTTCATAGCAATTTGATTTAGGTTGTTACA
The DNA here is from genome assembly GCA_023531105.1 of Papaver atlanticum. Taxonomy (NCBI): domain Eukaryota; kingdom Viridiplantae; phylum Streptophyta; class Magnoliopsida; order Ranunculales; family Papaveraceae; genus Papaver; species Papaver atlanticum. Next base: position 465,259 of record JAJJMB010014738.1, on the reverse strand, counting down.
ATTTACTTCGCAAAGTTTCCTCAACCTTTTGTAAGGTTCATGTGATGTTGGAACCGTTGAATAAATGTTCAATGTTTGAACTGGGTTTCTCTTTCAGTATTCATTAGTCTGTAACAGAGCACAGTTGGTCTTCATGGCGGAATTTAAGATACTTTTTCTTTTATTGTTAAGACCTCTCCTGGTTGTATTCGAGATGCCTTTTCTTTTTTAGTTCAGACCTCTCTGGTTGTATTTGAGATGGGTGCTTAGTTAGTGCTTACACAAGTAGAGTAGATCCCATAAGTTAATAAACTTCTTGTGTACCAAATTTTATGGTTTTTTGCCTGTTGTAAATGTTTTTCAGTTCACCTACATCATCATTGTATGCCAAGCTAAAGAGCTAGATCAGCAACGTGGATCCTGAAACCAGATAGTAAATGCTCTGAAAACACATTCCCTAATTGCTCCTCTTGCAGAATGGGTATAACGCTTATGCACCGGGTAGGTATAACGCTTACCCACAAGGTCAAAAGATGTGATAAATACAAGAACCGCATAACTGAAGTTTAGGTGGACAACATACAATTATCATAACTAGTGTAGTGGAAGTATCATTTTTGATAAAATGCATTACAGATTTAACACTCTGCTGAGCGTTGAAATCAATGGAGCCAGAAGAACTAGGAAGAATGTCAAAGCGGGAGCTCTGTTGTGTCAAGGTGGTTATCTTTAGGGTTCATAGACATGATACACAAACTGTGGGGCAGAAATAAATAAATAGCAAGAAACACAATAACACCAAGATCTGCCTCTTCACCGACTGCTGGTTGAGGAGGATTTCTCAAGTATAGCTGACTTGCACACCAAATACAGTATATACTTGCTATAACCAGAATAAGTTTCACTGATTGGACCCATTGTGTTCTGAAGGATTTTGATGCCTTCAATCTGCAGGTGTCAACATACATAAAAGAACAACAAATGAATCAATACACGATTTACTTAAGACATCAACTGATAAAATGGAACCTTAATTTTCCCGACTAATAGTTTGCAATTTTAGTACATGACTTAAGATATGAACCTGTTGCTTCATGGTCTTTGTTATAATATGAAGTGCACAGTGGGACATTCTAAAATTTACAGAAGCAAGAAACATTTGTATTCCTTCACAGATAAAAATTGGCAGAAAAACTAGAAAGAGAAGTAATAAAGTACCTGTTGATGTAAATGAAGCCTCCAAATAAGCACGTACACAAGGATCCTACCACAACAACGGAATCCGTGTTGACAGGAGCTCTACCTTTCCACCAACCAGTACTCAGTATCCAAGTATACATCGAAGAATGACCGTTTTCCTATCATCCGTTTGTTAAACGGTAAGTAATGCACGACGTGATATTTTGATATCTCAAGGTAATCCTAGGATGCAAGCCGAATCCACTTGGGGTGAAACTAAAAGCCGAATAAAGACATGTAAACAAGATCTTCAGCGACACTATTATACTTATTCAATTGATACGTTTGGCTCGTCTCACAACGGTTCATGCATTAACAACTTCTAAAGGTACACATTTCTACACCTGACTCGAACAAAACTTGAGGACTGAAACAATGTCACTCAGGTTTTGAGGTCGGTAAAGAAAAACATAAAAATCAAGCAGCGTAGCAGGCCCTTGAATGTGTAGTGATTAGGACTAGGAGTAGAAAATTCTATTACCTCAAACAAATGGTCTAAGAAAAAATGTGATATAGAACCAGCAGACACCAATAGTAAGCATTGAAGTCTATTAAGAGGTACCTAAACACCCAGAAAAACACAAGTTAATTTTCAGCTGGATTGAAACCAACTAATAATTTTGTACTTCCAGGCAGCAAGGTTGCACTAAATTAGGATCTTAGCAGAAATAAAAATAACGGCAAGCATTTCAGCCACCAACACTAACATTTCAGTATATTTTTAGAAATTTTGATACTAACTTATTAAGAAATTTCGATAAGCCCAAGAAAATCTATCTAGATCAAGGATCTTTTAAAAATTATATAAGTCTGCCTGATTCCGGCAAAAATCCACTGATTAAAGAATCAATCAATATCCTACAAGTTGCAATAGAAAAAGGAAATTCTCTAATTGAAAATTTAAAATAAAAATAAAATAAAAACTGTTTAGTATCAAACCTAAAAGGGCAAAAAGCAGATATCAAATGAATATATGAGAAAAGAAAAATCATGATCAATACGCAAAACACATAATATTCCGTGAAAATGAACTGAAAGCTTACTCCAGAAACGGAATCAAGTATGCCCTTTTGAAGGAAAATTCTTGAAATCCAAGAGTAGAGATAAAGGAAACCCCAGAATTAAGATGTAGTACAAAGGGTGATGTATGGTATCCATGATGAAAGAACCCAAGTTGTTACCATACCCAATTGTTGAAGTAAGCCATTCAGAGAAAGAACCTAAATCTGGACCTAGAAAGGCATTTGTAGCGTAGATGATGCAGTGTTGAGGACTAAATCTTCCCTGAGAAAGACTCATCACACCAACTCCGGACCCAATTGTATGCATTGTGTGCGGCCCTGGTCCTGGTCCTGGCGGAGCTGACTGAGCTCAAACAAGATCCTCAAACAACTTTGAGCTTCTGTAATAAACACAGTAATCCTCTTCAGTCCAGACTCTCCAGACCCGTGTGGTGCGCACAAAAACTAAATACTCTTATATTTTTATTATAAGCTGTCGAACGTGAAGCGGCAATCCACCAAGATTCTTGGTACCAAACTAGTTACTTTAAGGCCTATTCCTATGCACATGTCAAAAAAAAACTGTTTGGCATACCAGGTGGCGTGGCAAACGAGTTGCGTCATTATGGAAAAATCACAGAGCAACAAAGTTTCTATCGACCGTTATTATCCAGAACGCTGGCGATATTCTGAGTATAGTTGGCGTCATACATCCCATCGCGCGATATAAATAGTATCGCTGACGTTATTAAGATTATCGACCAGTAGTTATCTTGCAACGGCTATTTCCCCCCCTGCTGGTTCCTATATATACGCCCTTGTACTTCTCCAAGTTACTCACACCTACTTCTATATATACTCCACCAATTTCTCTATCTCTATTCTCAATTTTAAATTTCATAATCATCAATGGCGAGATCCAATGAAGAGAGGAATGTTATTATGAATCGGTTTAAATTACAGCAAGAAATGCATTGAAGGAGGTTGCAAGAACTTGACGATGAGGAAGCTGAAGATAATAAACTAATCGACACTTTGATGCTTGTACATACGGGCCAAATACCTAGAGTTCCAGAGCCACAAGAAGTATTCTCAAGAAGATATACGTATCGAGGGAGGAAATTTTACCACCAAAAGCTGATGCACGATTATTTTCTTCCCAATTGTGTGTACTATGATCAAAATTTTCAAGGTCGATTCTACATGCCTCGTCATCTGGTGAAAAAGATTATTGAAGAGCTTTGTTGAGTAGAACCTCCATTTAATTATCACTGAATATTAGAGGTCATAGTCCTAAACAAAAAGTTACTTCAGCTTTAAGGATTCTTGGTTATGGCAGACCAGCAGATGCGAATGATAAGTACCTTCGTATGGGTAAAACAACTTCATTCACTTACCTTTCATTGTTTTGTGAAGTAATGATTAATCATTTTGGTCCAACATATTTACCAAAACCAACCGAGGAAGATGTTAGACAAATATTGAGGGAGAATGAGGAAAGGGGATTCCCAGGAAAGCTAGGTAGTCTTGACTGTATGTATTGGGTATGGCAAGGATGCCCTGTTTATTGGGCCGGTCAATATAAGGGTCATTATCCTAAACAAACCGTTATCCTTGAAGCTGCCGCTTCTTATGATTATTGGATATGGCACGCTTTTTTTGGTCTTCCGGGTTCACAAAATGATATTAATGTTTTGCACAAGTCGCCTCTGTTTGAGGATCTGAAGTATGGAATTTGTCCCCAAGTTCGTTTCATGATCAACGGCCATCAGTACACTCATGGGTATTATCTTGCGAATGGTATCTACCCAAAATGGTCCACATTGGTTCAATATTACCGTCATCCCTGCCAGTGCATTGGGAAATTCATACTGACATTTTAACAATCGCCAAATGGCATTGAGGAAGGATGTGGAACGCGTCTTTGGAATTTTGAAGAGAAAGTTCGCTATCATTTGTGGGCCATATCGTGGGTTGAGTTCTCGTGAAACGCACAAGATTATGCTCACTTGCATAATTCTTCATAACATGGTAATTCAGGAAACCCGTCGTGATTCAGAGTGGACTAACTATGAAGATGGAGATTTGAGGCAGGAGATTCAACCACAAAGAGGCGTCCCTGCAAGGAATTATGTTCAAACGACTAATTACATTCAGAACCAGAATTTTTATGACAGTTTAAGAGATAATCTGAGAGTGAATCTTTGGGAAGAGCATGGAAGAGAGTGATTATTAAGTTATGTATTTTGGTTTAATTATTAAGTTATGTATTTTGGTTTAAGTTAATATGCGAAACTTATTTAACTAGACTGCAACAACATTTCAAATTAATCAACTTTTCATTTCAAACTAATATCAAGTAGAATGCAATAATAACATATCAAATCAAAATGCAATACTTCAAATTAAAACTTGAATTAATACATCAATCATCTAGAGGTTCTATCACATCGAACTCATCCTCATCATCATCACCACTAGGTTGGTTGTTAGTAAATCCAGCTTGTTGTTCAATCTGTGCTTCAATCCTATCAAATTCGATTTGCCACACATGTTTTTGCTGAGCGTTCATAATTGAAGTGTTAGCTTGAAGAATGTTATGCTTGTCATAGTCAAACCAAAATTTTTCTTGAGAAAGGTGACTTTCTTATTCTCTTTATTTTGAAATTTCCTATCAACTGCTCTTTGTTTCTCGACAGTCTTCTGATGTTCCATAAACTCCACCATGTTAAATCTATTGGAACTTCCTCCTTCTTGAGCTAATTTTCTAGCCAGTCTTGCATTGTTCCTCCCTGGAAGTTTTCTCTTACCATCATCATTATTGAGAACTAAGTTGACATCTGGGTTTCTTGGGGTATCTGGTGAAGAATTTTATGGACCTGGTGAAAATGGTGAAGAATTTGGTGTGGAGGGAGAAGAATTATATGGTGACCTTTCAGGTACTTGTTGATTACCTGCTAACCCATCTGGATTATATTTGTTCAACACCTTCAAAATATGATAACAACTTTCGAAGGCGAAATGTTTGCCATGTTTTCGCTGCCACTCTGTACGAACCTGTCTTTCAACATCAACATCCACAAGAGCGGCTTCCCCGTTGATTACAATGAAGTGTTCTACCAAACCTTTTGCATCTTGATAATTGATGTTCACGGTTTGTTCTTCATATTTACGAAATATATTTTCCCACATGGTGTTACCATGTTGTTGTGCACCATCGATACAATCTTGGGTAAAAAAAAAACATAATTACGACACATGCATTCATCTTCTGTCATGTTGTATTTTGCACCACGGACTTTGGTTTTTTACCTTTGCCTTGACTTTGAGATTGTGAATCCATATTACAAGAAATTAAGAATTGTAGAGAAGGTGTGATTGTTTTAGATTTGAAGAAGATTAAGAGATTGAGAAATTCTAGAGAGATTTAGAAATTCTGGTGTGAGTTGAAATAAGTTTGAAATTGGGTATTTATAGAGGGGAAAAATTATAGCCGTTGGATGAGGAACTGATAAGCGATGATCAGATCAGCGAGCGATGTAATGACTAGCGTTGGCACTGAAATAAACAGTGAGTGATATTTTGACCATCTAACGATCAAAACTCTATCGCTCGCTGGAAAGTCTGTCGTGTATGCCTATATGTTATAATTGACATATAGGCATATACTTTTGGCACTTTGGCATACCCATACTGAGTGCATATATGGAAAATATGATGTTTGTCATGTGCATAGGAATAGACCTAAGAAAGTATAGCGGTGGAAACCAAGCTATTCCGATCTTGGAAAATATGTGGAATGTCAAGTCTAATGAATTTTAAGTTGAATTCATCCACATTTTTTCCAAGGCGTGTTGACAAACGCAAATCCATATTTTGTTGAGTGTCATTTAGTTTTGTGGTTGATTTTTTTTTCAAATCTGGTTATCACTTTCTGACCGTCGATGTTTTGGGTCAAAATTGAACGCAACTTGGAATGGCGCTCAAAGCAATTCAGATTGGCATTCTTGAATTCGTTTACTTTTTACCATTAGGTTTGAAATTCCATGATCTATTCCAAGTGTTGGGGTGTCATGGAAGTTGGAAGATGAAATTATTTACCATAAGACCCGCTCTTAATAGTAACCTAGTATTCTGAACACTAAGTTTTTTTTTCCCTTGAAAAAACTTAATTTAATTATATTGATTGATGATAACCCGAATCGGGTTCGGGCACGATTACATGTTTGACTCAATTATCGGATGGACTTATTTAAGATGTTATTATTTCTTCTTATTGGTATGTTATATATGTGGTTTGCTTGGTATGTTATCTATGTGGTTTGTTTGTATAGCTATATAAGTAGTAATGAACATGTTGTATGAATCTGAATTTCAGTGGAAGTGATGTTTATGGTTTTATTATCATGTTTGTTTTCCGTGTTGTGTGTATCTGAATTCAGCGGGAGTGATGTTTGTTGTTTTTTTATCATCATTCTCTTATTCTTGAAATGTGTAGAATCTAAATTTCGGTGGAAGTGATGTTTGTAGCTTGTTCGTAGCTTGTGTTTCATCATTCATCGATTCTTGTAAGGTGTATATGATCATAAAGTAGTATCTGGTATATGAGACATATGAATCTCAATATCACTAAAGAGATCATGCGTGTGGTGTAAGATCATATATTGTGTTGCTTATAGGGCATAAAACCAAGACAATAAAGTTACAAGTGCAATTCAGTTTTTGGCATAAGGCTAAGTCAAATATAGTTTTTCAAGTCAGCTTGCTTTTAGCGTGTGGTTAAGCAAATTAAAATAGTTTTTGTTTCGAAAATAAAATGTTCTACTTGAGAATAATAGGTCGTCTAGTTTTCCTGATTGTAGAAATAGCTTAAGAATCTTAAATGTGACATGTATGTCTTTATAGACGAAGGCTGAAGCTTTGTTGCTTAACCAAGTGGCAGATGTTAGACTTTTTATGGTTTTCACAATAAATCATGTTTAGATTAAGCTAATGCATGATCAGTGTTTTTAATCATGTTATTATCTTAATGCTAGATAAGGTTGAAACTAGCATGACATGTCTCTCATCCTTTGACCTACATGGTTTCTAGCATTTTTTAGTTGCTAGAGCAATTCTCGGTCGAACTCGCAAGTTTTGCTATTTCAAGCTTGTCGTCAATGTTAGATGAACAAAACTGTATCTTGATTTCTAGTCTACTAAAGTTAAGTCTCGGACTAGGTATAGAGGTTGGTAGTTGAGTATCAGACATCACTGAATAACCCTCGAAGGATGAAGATCAACGAAGACATTTGGAAAACTTCATCAACAAATAGGTATGTCAAGACTGAACCATTCTATTTACTCACATGCATCACCATTTATGAGACTATGTCGTATGACTTCTTGTAGATTTAATATTGTAAATAAGAAATTTCAAGTTAAGCTTGTCTTGTTAAACATCTCGAAATATGATTTAAGCAATGGATGTTCATTGGTCCTTAGCAATCTTAGTTCGAAACAATTTATTGTTCAAGAACTATTTTTATGTCATATATGGATCATTTGGAAATTACCCAATCAATGATATTTTATATCTATGGAAAATGGGAATGTTTCAACACCAAAAGAGAGTCCATCAAAACTACTAAAATATGGACTCAAGATAGGTTGGCGAACCATCTCGCAAACCATGGATATCTGAAGTTCTGGAATATAGCTGAATGGAACCCAGTTCGCGAGCCATAGAGTTCTGAATGAAATAGTTCACGAACCCAATTCGTGAACTGTAGTGACCTGAATTTGTGAAATATCCAATGGTTCACGAACCGTAGACATCTGAGTTCGAGAATATATGAACGGTTCACGAATCGTAGCGCACTGAATTCACGAACAGGCTAACGATTCACGAACAGTCTCAGTATGTATTAGCAGATGCTTAACGACTATTTTCATAAATATGTTTAACATTGGTATGACTCTCATAAACACCTCTAAGACATCTATGATCACTAAAACACCTTGTGTATGTGCATCATGATTCAAGTATTAAGTGTTTAAATGAACACAATATTGCTTACAAGTTCAAAAGGCATATTTGCCAAGAACTTTTATTGTACACAGTTCCAGTACCCAAACCACAATGTACATTATTCTATGTGATTTCAAGACAAGTTTCTCACATGCTTAAACATAAAATGTGTTTGCTTGATTTTCAAGTTATCTTAACTTGAATTCTAAGCAATCCTCAAGATATAATTCTTAATTGATTAGTTCACGATTGTTCTTGAGAGGTGGTCAAGAATCCATACTTCTCAGCTAACTGAGTGTAAGTGTTCCGGATTTGTGAGGTTTTCTTATTGTTTTGTTTATTGCAAACAGATGTCCAAGCCTTGATCCACTCGAGTTAAAGGGAAATCAAATAGGCTTATCTGTTAGAGGCATATTGGTATAAAAGTCTCCGTTTAGGCTGAAGTAACTCTTAGGTTGTAAAGGACGTAAGCTAACGAAATCAATTGCGTTGAACCTTGCGAGATTCAAGAGGCATAAGGAGCACGACTGCAGATGAATCACTTGGAGGGTGAATTCGATCTCAACTACATTCCAGTCTAAAGCCTGATAGTATGCTAGTGTCTGTAGTGTCTTAATACAGTTTGGTGTTCAAATTTGGACGAGGTACCAGGGTTTTCTGTAGCGATAACGAAATCAGTAATGCTAAACACAATTCTGATTGACTAAACGCTATCATTCATGCCATAAGCCAAGACCTTCAACATCATGTGTCTACATGCACTACGTTAAATGATGCTTGGGATATCTTATTTGAATAGAATACCGCAGAAAAGGAAGCAAGGCTTCAAAACCTAACTTCTGAGACTGGAAAAATCTTCATATGTCAGATGAAGATTCATTTGAGTTATTTAATCACAAGTTGTCTGAAATAGTAAATGTTTGTCATGCGCTAGGAAAGACTATTCCTGAAAGGGATATTGGGATAAAAATTATGAGATCTTTACCATATTGATACGAGTCTAAGAAACATGCCAACTCTGAAAGAAACGATCTTACTACACTTTCTAGAATCAATTTCGTTGGAAAGTTAAAAATATTTGATCACGAGCAACTCGCGGCTAAGGAGAAGGCTTCTGCCTTTGAAGTTGTAACCAAATCAAGCTCACCTCCTCCAAAGGTTAATTATCTTAGACTGATAAGTGTTATGAAGATCACGAAAAATCAAACACCACCATATCTGTGATCACATAGCATGTCAGAGATCTCTCCTCAAGAAATGAAGAGAAAGAGGATCTGGAAAAACGATCTACAGATCCAACCTTCAAGATGGATCTTCTCTTCAACATGAAATTTCTCTTTAGTGCTTTAAATGTCGTAGTATTGGACATATGCAAAAGAAATTCCCAAGTAAGGAGTACTGAAAACGCAGGGGTACTAAGTACACACCCAATTTTTTCGTTTGGCAACCTGTATGGACAAAACCTAATACAATCGCAAGTAGACCAACTGAATGATCCTTGACAGTATGTATATAGAGTTTATATCCCTAACCTCTACTCAATCAGTATATATATAGACACTTCCATGAACCTGATTGTTAAGCAGAATACTTGGAGTCTTGGACGATCTCAAAAATCAATATCCAAAGATTAATCTAGTCGTATCCAAATAATTCAATCGGAATTCTCCCAAGTAATTAAACTTGTTATCTATCTTTCAAGATACGAATTATACAAGAAACTAATCTAGTAATCGATTGCAATTAGGCGGATGTATCTACTTAAATTGAATACGTATAAACTTGTGTAAATCCAATTATAAAGATAAATAATATAATGCGGAAAAAGGAAAAACACAAGACACCAGTAGTTTTGTTAACGAGGAAACCGCAATAACAGAAAAATCGGGACCTCGTTCAGATTCGAACACCAAACTGTATTAAGGCGCTACAGAAACTAGCCTACTATCATACTTCGAACTGGAATGTATTTGAGACTGAATCCACTCTCCAAGCGATTCAGTTACAGTATCGCTTCTTACGTCTCTTGAACCTCGCAAGGCTCTACGCAATTGATTCCCTTAGATGACATAATTTACATCCTAAGAGTTGCTTCAACCTAAGTAAATATTTTTAATACCAATCTGCCTCTAACAGATAAGCCTATTTGATTTCCGTTTAGATCAAAGATCAAGGTGAGAAAATCTGTTTGCAATAGACAAAGCTAGCAAACCTCACAAATCCGGAACTTACGATTCTCGAAGATAAGCCTAGATTCTTAACCACTGTTGAGTGTGTAAACACGTCATACATTACATCTTAATTTTCAATTTTTAGTTCTCTATTTTGTACAAATTTGATGGGTTTTGTTTGGTTTTGCAGATTTTAATGAATAAAGCTCAATGGACCGAAATACAAAATTTTATCCGCAAATCGCTCACCCAGCCATCTCAAGAAGCAAATGTTCGTGGTTCATAAATTCTAGATGTCGAAGCTCAAGTAGTCAACATTTAAGTCACCCGAAAACAACACCAAGAAAGTGGAAGCGAGCCAAAACCAAATATGAATCCGATATCTTCTAAAGTAGGTGTAGCTTGTTTCCACTTGCCGCAAATTTTCTACTGCTTATGACGGGGCTTTGGAGTTAAAAGGCCCAACTGTGTTGGGTATGAAGTATAAGCGACAACAGCCTAATGGATAGCAACGACTAATGAGAAGGATCCAACGGTTATAAGGTTTGAACTAAAATTGGAAAGTTTGCTATTTTTGGAGGGAGATGAGCAAGGATTGGTCGTACCATGGAGTATTTTTACATAACACGTGTTGGTTGGCTATTAATGGAATTATATTCCCAAAACATTTCCTAGTTTGTTGGAAGCTTCAGAAATCATGATGTCAAACACGTTCTCATGCATGGAAAACATTTTGGTGGTAGATTTGAAAGCAAATGTGCACGTGAAAGGGGTCCATGAATTGTGCACAACCTAGACAATTTAAGGAAGGAAATGCATTGGCGTGGATTAGTGGAGCATGTCTACAACACTAGTTAGGAATGTGTTGTCATTTAGCTAAAGACAATAATATACATGCCTCAATCCTAGATTTTTCATCCTATTTGAATACAAAATAACCATATCAATCTTTTGGCCTATTTTAGCAATTCTTGTTTAATATTTCTTCTTTTCTTAATTAGTCTTAAAACCGAATCTTTAAAGAGTCCGAGAATCGAATTTTTACTTCCACTGTAAAAACTACATCAACCACCTCTCTAGAACAATCTTCAAAAGATCAATTAAGATCAGCTTTTAGATATCTATCTTGAGGAATCAAAAAATATGAGACGAAGAGAAATTTGTGATTACTATCTATCTTTCATGAAAGAGATTATGAAACCTCGATATTAAAAAGCAAGATAAGGATACACGAACTATCAAGGTAAAGATAGTCAGACCTGGCTTGACGAATCCCCAAAGCGAAGTCTTTTAGTAGTAGACCTAATTATGTTTCTCAAAGAAAAACTAGGTCTATCGAGGACGAATCTAGAATCAACTAGGACAAAAAGTGTCAGGGATTGAATTTCCCTGTTGAAAGAGAATCATTTATAGATTTTCAAGGACCAGGGGTTGCTTAGAATTCAAGCTAAGATAAATTGAGAATCAAGCAAACACTTGAGGTCTTGAAAATACTATAGAAGAATATACACTAGGAACCGGTTCTGGAACCGTGTATAATGATTGCTCGGTTTGGCAAGTATGCCAAAGAACTAAAGCAATTTGATGTTCATTTAGGAACCTAAGAATTTAATCATGCACACGCATAAGTGTTTGAGTGATTGACGAGGTCTTAGAAGTGTTTGAGAGAGTTCTAGTTTTTAGAGAAATGCTCGGTTGAACCCACAAGTTTTGCTATCTCAAGCTTGTTGTCAATGTTAGATTATCAAAACTATATCTTGATTTCTAGTCTACCAAAGTCAAGTCTCGGACTAGGTTAGAATTTGGTAGTAGAGTATCAGACATCACCCTCGAATTGAAGACTAAAGATCAAACAAAGACATTTGGAGAACTTCATCAACAAGAGTAATATGGTTACTGGTTTCATTTGGACTCTTGTTCAATTCTACCTTTCTAATCTATCAAAACAAATGCTCACTCTATGGAACAATTCTTAGGACGGTAAACATACATTTATGTATGGACTCGACGATATTTGAGCCACGACTTTAGTGATAATGACCTTGATACCTGGAAAGGTCCTCATGTTGTAGTGAATGAGCATACGAATTCAACGAGCCAAGAATCACTCAATTCCGAGAAATTATGAGTGATTTATTAAAGCAACATTTATTAAGTGTTGCAGCTCATGAATAGGAAACACTCCACGAACTGTCTGTAACGGTTCATGGACTTGATCATGAAAACATGACTAGATGCCTTTTTTGGTCAAGTTTTTGATGTTTCCTTATCTAGGAAAGATGGCTATTCTTCCATACACAATTGATTGCCATATTCAAGTGTGTGTGATGTTTTAAATTCCTTCCTAAGTTAAATTGTACTCCCTCTGTCTTTTCTTATCTGTCCTATATTCTATTTTGGTCTGTCTTTTTTTATCTATCCGCCCGGTTTATAGACATATTTTCTCCTTAAATTATCAAATATACCCTTTATTTTTCATAAATATAAAATCATTTATAATATAAACTCAATCAAAAATCTTGAATAGTATCACCATATATAAGGAAAAAAAATCTATTCGATATCTTTCATATTAATCGTCATTCCTTTTTTAAATAAAAATATTGATGAACAACTATAAAATTCCTAATAAAACTTCTACTTATTCATAAAAATATTTCTGGACGGCTATATATTAATTTTAATTTTAGTAATAATATAGTATTTAATAGGGTTAGTCATGACATTTCTTACGGTCCCCTTAATATCTTGATTTTGTCAATTAGGACAGTTAATAAAAGACGGAGGGAGTAATATATTTTACAAAAACACAATTTATGCTAAAGTAATAATTTCTGAGTTAGCATGCTTAACTTTAGAACATTTTAGTTCTTTAGAAAGAGTTTAATATCATTTAGAATCTTATTATTATCATCTAGAATTTGGAGAGCTTTAGTAAGAAAATCATCTTTATAAAGTTGAGTTTCATTTGACTGATCAGAAAGTTGGTCAGGATTATTGAACACGGAGTTCTTTCTGGTGAAAATCACTGAAGGTTCTTCTTTCGGATACGGTCGTCTTTTATCAAATGTCCAAAATTCTTTGGATTGTAGAGATTCAACATTTACTTTGTCTGTACCTCCCAATACATGCAGGTATCATAAATCTTGATGATACGTTAAATCTTATAGGTTGGATCGCACTAAACAAAGATTGTTAGATCTTTTCGTGTTTGCCTGCTCTGATACTAATTGAAATGACGAGGGTACCAAGTATACCACAATATTTTCTATATTAACCTATAAGTACGATACCTTGTGTGATCGTATATGAACAAAGTCGAGACAATACAACAAAAACGTAATCACTTGATAATAGTTACGCTACAAGACCGATATACTATATGATCAATATCAAGTGCTTTAGATTAACGTACAGTGTAATTTACTTTATTATAACTAAACAATTATAATGTGGAAGTAAAGTAAATGACACATCAAGATTTTGTTAACGATGAAACCGCAAATGCAGAAAAGCCCCGGGACCTAGTCCAGTTTTGAATACTCAGAATTCAGCCGTTACACAAAGACACTACCAACTTCGTATAGTTGAGACTAAGTACAATATCCCTAGTTACCTAGTTTCCTCAGTATCCCTGCGCCTACAACCAATCTGGCCAACACACGTGAATCTTAAGATAGAGTCCACTATCTTAAGATGCTTCAGTCTCTCTGAAGACTTTAAGCACTCAACCCTCTGGATCGTCTTCCAAAAAGTAAATGACTAATATGTTTGGTAACAACTTATCTATCTTAAGAATTTAATCAGAGATATATCTTGCTGATTGTGAAAAAGGATTTTATGTTTAAAATAGATTAAACTCCTTTGTCGGGTTTTAGATCTTCCAAGATCTGGATTAAACAAGTTAACTAGATCAAGTCAAACAGAACTACCAGATTCGGATACTGAAGAGTACCACCAAATGATAGCATGTCGAACTAAATACGACTAGTCAATAACAGTCCATCAAAGGATAAACCAGATCTAGTCGGATCCTAGTTTTTCAGGCTTTAATTTTAGAAGTTTGTCTCCCGTTGGGTTAGTATAGTAGTTGAAGCCATTAGGTTAGTTAGCCCCTTGTCCTTAACCTAACTCCGCTGATCCCAAGCCCCCAAGGGGAGTCCTAATTCATACTTTCTTCTGATCTTCATTTCTCTGCTCTGTTCCTTTTTGGAGTTGGCCACAACTGCAAGTTCCTAAAGAGTCTGACGGTTTGGTGCTAGGCTAACAGGGCCTCTTCTTCAACCTTTGCTATTGTTTTTACATTTTTAAAGCATCTTCTTTTTGTATTCCAGTTGCATATAATAAAGGTCCATTAAATCCTTTAGTTTTTCTAAGAACTAAATTATAAGTTGACTCTAGTTTTACGACTTGTGATATTTAGTTTGATCCTTCCTTTTTCCTCTTGAGGTTATATGCAACTTCATCCCCAGAATAGTTGAAACTGGACAGTAGACTAGGCTTATTATTTTGCTCCCCCTTGTACAGTATTATTATCTTTTTAGTTTTAGTAATCTTTAATTCGTATTGTGTTTGTGTAATGTTGATGTGTAATTTGACCTATTTTTGTGCTTCTTCTTGGCATAGGAAAGTGAAGATTCCTGTGAAACAACATGATGCTGAAATCAATACTAGCTGTGTTCCTTATGGTTGTATTTTTTTGAAGATGCAACTCCCATCAAGAAATCTTCAATTGTGGAAAAGGCTATACCGTCATCCTCAATCATTAAGAATAGATCTCTTTCCTGTACAGGCCGTCGTGACACTTTTATCAGACTTGTTCATGATAGAAGGGCTCAGGAATCCTTTTTGATAGTTTTATCGCGAGCAAAGATGCTCAAATCATACTTTCTGCCAGTATTAGAAGACTACTCATTGGGTACCGATGGAGAACGATTGCTTCCTAGGCTATTGACGATTTACAAAAGTTTAGGTTATCTTTGTAATTACAATTTTAGAATCTGTTTTAGGACTTATCGCGTTGTGCTCTTTTCCTTAGTCAGGATTTTATCCCTTTGGGTTTGGGTTTTTCCTGTCAAGGTTTTTAACGAGGCAACATATGCGTGTCCAACACCTTTCGGTGGTTTTATAATTTACCTTTCATTGTTTGCGCTTTACTTTTTCTGTAATTTCTTTAATTTGTTAGCTATAATACATAGCTATAACACTGTTGTAATCATGGCTACTAACGCCTTAAGTTAGTTTTCTAATGAAATACCTTATTCACAAAAAAAAAAAAAAAGGCTTCGCAGAAATGCCAACTTTAGATAAACAATTTTAGGATGCAAAAAGATGACCATAGTTCTCTTGTTTTGATTACACAATGTAGACGAAAGCTCACCAAATTATAAAGAATAATTAAAACTTATGCTTTAATGGAATCTTAATGTCGAACACACAAAAAAGATAAATTTATAGATAGAGATTCTACAGCAGGTAAAAAGTCGCCATCAAACTAAAATAGAGCAGTGATATAAACTTCTAAAAAAAAAAAAAAAAAAAAAAAAATTATTACTACTTCTGTTTCTGGAAAAGAGATATTTTCATATTTTTTTTTCTTCATTTTAGCCTAAAAATAGGCCAAATTGAAAAAAATAAAAGTAACACTTTTCCAGAAATTGAAGGAATAATAATAAAAAATAGAGAAACAAACAACACAAAAGAAAGACAACTAGAGAAACATACAAGTCAATACAACCCAATGAAAGATGCACTTCGGCAGGTCCAAGTTGCCCGCAACAGCTAATCAAAAAACTGTTGGCTTTCCCGCCAAACCAAGGTTAAAATCTGATTTGCACTTAAAATTATCTTCAATCAAACGATCTATGGTCTCGCTTTGCCACTCGGCGTAGTTGGCTAATAGCCAGACCCTTTCACCAAAGTTTGAGAAAGAACGATGTTTTGGGGACTACCCCAAAAAGGTGGGGGACTACTTTGTTATATGAATATCCAACCCAAATTTTAAGGGATATCCTAAAAGATTAGGGAAGACTAATCTGCCCTTATCTTAATTAAGGTTATAACTAATCCTAATAACCCACTAATTTAACCACTACCCACTAATCTAACCCCCTAAATTAAAACATACAATCAGTTTTAAAACCCTTTTCTTCTTCTTCATCTTCTTCTTCATCATCTTCTCCTCTTCTTCGTATACATCAACGTTAATCGTCGATTCGAAAAAAATTCATCGTCGATTAATCAATTTTTATAAACAATGCGTTCTAAGCAGACACCAAGAATTCCCGGATTGAGTCCGGGTCTGGCTAACATAGCGAATCTCCCAAATCAATTTGAAGTTGATAAACAACTTCAAGCAAAGTTGGGAGACGAAGTCAAGAATCCAACATCAACCAAGAAGTCCGATTCGATTAAAATGAAAATCCGTAGGTAATTTCCTTCATACCCATTCCTTTGAATCGTTTTTTGTTGAAGAAATCGATTAGAAATCATCAAAAACCACTTAAAATGAAAGTTACAATAGAGTTTTCGGCTAGGAGAAATTTTGAAAACCCTAGATTTTGGTAACCGAACTCTCAATATGAAGAACAGTTCGGCAAATTAGGACTTTTTAGACATAGTTCGGTTACCTCGCAAAAAAAAAACCGTAACCGAACTCCTATTTTATATGAAAAATTTGAGTTCGGTTTAGTCGATAAATTTATATAGGTAACCGAACTTTGATAAAATATAGTTCGGTTACTTCGCAGTTTCTATGTGGTAACCGAACATTGATAAAATATAGTTCGGTTACTTCGCACTTTCTCTGTGGTAACCGAACTTTGATCTGTCAACACCAAACTTGTAGTTCGGTGATTTCGCAACTTATACCAGATAACCGAACTTTAGTCTGTTAACATTTTGTGTTTGATGTAATCCCATGTTCAATTTTATTTGATAAGACAATATTCTGTTTAGCTAATAATGTGGTTTTCATTCATTAGGAACAAAGGAAAAAAATCTAATCCCCACATAGCCTAAGATTTGAGAACTCCCACCCCTCGCAGTAGAATACATTTGAATTTCTGAAACTGTGGTACTAAAAATGCTAAACATGGAGGGGGATCGTTCCAGGAAGTCAATCAAGAGGTGATGGAGAATACAATTGATAATGTTATTGAAGAAGAGAATGGTGATGAATAAGAGCAAGGAAATAAAGACCAAGGAAATGAAGAGGTTGAACAACAAAGAGAACACGTTGAAAATGTAGAGGAAGAAGAACAAGGACCGGGCAAAGAAGGAGAAGGACAAGAGGAAGAGGAGGGAGAGGATGAAGAGAAAGAAGATGAGGGAGAGGATGAAAAGGAGGAAGAGGATGAAGAGGAGGAAGAGGAAGAAGACCAAGAAATTGTTCCTATTAAAGAGAAAAAGAAGCCGAAGACGCCTTGTGATAGATACTCACACATTCCCCCTGATAATTTGTGTTTGCCACCAGTGAACCCAACTTATGGTACTCCAAATGATGGAGGGGCCACATTGTTTGGCTACAAACACTCATGAGCTGCGAAGATCTATGCGACAAAGGTATTCTTTAAGTTCATTCTTAACTATTAAAACGTTTCTTTTTCGGGACATGTTTCGTAAAGTATTAATAGTGTTATATTATTTTCGTAGGATCATAATGATGCAGTTCGTCTTATTCGTCGTCAAAAAGGGTCCAAATGGGATATTTCTTTGGAGTGTGACGAGTTTCAAACGAAGGTTAAAGAGTGTGTGTTATGGAGAGCTATTGAGTACGCACATGTGGATTTTGACGTTGTTGTCGTATCCGCATTTGTCGAGAGGTATTATCCCGAGACATATACAACGCATCTTCCATTTGGCGAGATGGGAATTACTCCCGATGATTGCTCGAGAATCACCGGCTTACCAGTGGAAGGTAAATGTCTTCGAGAAGGCTACAACCCCTCGATGCATTATGAAGCTCTTGAAGAATTGGCTCTAAAATGTCTAGGATGGGATGCAAGAAAGGCTCAATGTGAGTTTCGACGTTCTGTGAGGTCCCCTAAACGTGGCGATGAGTATAATCCAAGAGAAGTAAATGGATCCTTGAAGAAGATGTTGAAGAAATTCAAGTTGGTAAAGTTGAAGGAAGCATTTGGAGGGACAAAAAAGAAGGTGGAGAAAGGAAAGTTGGTGATGGACCAGGAGATCCTTAGGCATCATGTCACCGCTTATTGGTTATATCAGCTAGGAAGCGTTATTTTCCCCGACACTTCTGGAAATAGGGTGGATGCACATTATCTACAGCTTTTGGTTAATCTCGATGAGATTAACAAATACTCTTGGGCCACTGGGGTGCTTGCTTTTGTTCTAGGAGAGATGAGCAAAGGGTCGAGGATTAAGACAAATCAAATTGGAGGTTACTTAACTCTTATTCAGGTAACTTTCCACATTGTTAGTTAGCAAATTATTCCCCAAAATTTTCTTCTTCCAAATCAATTTTCATGTATGTGGTTAATATTTTCGTATTTTCGCATAGGTTTGGATTTATGACCACTTCCCTTCATTGGGATTGGCTAGGGAAAAGACACCTTATCCCTATGACGAACCTACAGCAGGAAAATGGTTGTTTTTGGACGCACAAAAGAAGTCTAAAGAAGAGCAGTTGACTTCGTTGAGGGAGAAATTGGATAAACTTACGGTGAATGATGTGGTATTTCACCCATACGCCGTACCCGATGATGTCTCTTTAGATGAAGAAGATCTGAATGGTTTCTCTACCGTCTCGGCTTACTATGAACCAATTTGGTATCCTAATGGCTACGCAATATATAATCAGAGGAGAATACTAAGACAACTTTGTTGTGTCCAAATGGATCCCGACGTGGAGAATGAAAATTTCAATTTGGTGGTTCAAGGAACAAAGAACACCGAGAAATATTTTGTTCCAAAACATGAACCAACTCCTACGGTAGGACATTGGAATGCACTTCGTAACTACTACTTACCTTTAGGTGATTGTGTACCTTGTGATGGAGATGTAAATGCATGTGATGAAGATTATATGGTGTTTTATCAAGAAATTAGTCATCCTTTTGTGATAAATAGAGAACAACAAGCTAAGGCTGATAAGGCAAAGGGGAAGGCAAAGGAGAGGGAGGCTCAGAGAGGTCAGAAGGAGATGCCTATTTGTGGAGAACAAGCAAAAATGTTATGGGATAATGTGGTAAGAAAATGTCTCCTCTTATACTTCCTTGTTGTTTGAAAGTATTGAAAATATATTTACTTATGCTTTAATTTGGAATCAGGTGAAGAATGGTACGAAATTGTTGAAGAAATGGATGGATAAAATCCGCAGTGGAGAGCCCATGTCGACTAAGGAACAAACCTACTACTACGGCGAGTGGGAGGGTCTTATAACTAGAAGAATGATGGAGCCAAGTAGGTCTAAGCAATTGAAAAGGGGGCGACAACAAGGAGAATGTTCAAGTCGCGTCGTGGAGGAAACCGGTCGAGTAGATGAAACCCCAAGTGATGAGGAAGTTTAACCTAAAACTCGTGGTAAACAAGGAAGTGGTAAAAGGGTTCGTCGTGGTGGTCGTTAGTGATTTCGTATGGTTTTAGTTTAAAAAAACATCTTAATTATGGATTTCGTATGGTTTAATTTCGTATGTTTGTGTGTATAACAACTTTTATATTTGTTTTAGAACCTTGCTTGTGTTTTTAATTTTAATTGGGTTTGTGTTTTCAATATTATATGGAAGAAATTTTGAATACAGGATGTATTTCGGCAACCTGAAATTTAAACACATCTAACCGAACTTTAAGTTCGGTTAGCTGTTACTAATTAATGGTCACCGAATTGTTTTTTCGGCGAACAGCTAAATCTTACCAGGTTGCCGAAGACAGAGTTCGGTTACCTCGCAACATTTTCACTGGTTGCCAAACTCTTCTCTGAAGACAGAAATAAAACAGCTAAATCCTACCAGTTTGTGACTGAGACTTCAGGTAAAAAGTTCGGTTACCTCAATTTTTACCTTGTTACCGAACTTTATTGTTCGGTTAGCAAAGTATAATATCACTGGTTACCGAACCTGGAGACTCAAAATTTGACTTTTGCACAAGTTGGAAAAGTCATTCTCTGAGCCTTCAAATAAAAGTTCAGTTACCTCATTATTTACCATGTTTACCGAATTTTGTATTTCGGTTGGCTCGCAAATATTTATTTTCTAACCGAACTTTGAATTTTTAAAATTTCAATGTTCTATATCTCACACAAAACAGGTGTTCGGCAACCTGGATAATCATATGTGCTTAGCGAACTATTATCTGTCAACTCAATAAAATACTAACATTAACTCGATAATGAATACCACACTTCAAAAAACATAGTATTAGATTGATAAGCATACTTAGTTCCATTACATGTGTCATTTAATCATCCTCAAGTGAAATTTGACCTTCATGTACAATTTCGTCCGATTTCTCCAAAGCTTTCCACATCTCCATGTTATGCTCATACATAATACACCAACCCAACACTACCTCTATTGAATTCATCAATGCGACTTCATTGTCGGTGACTATCATCACCTCGGAAGATTGCCTTAACTTGTTGTAGTGCCCAAATGTAACTAGGTTCTTGCTCGTCCCTTAAGAAACAAAACGCCATGGTAAACGGTGATTGCGTCGAAGTACGCCCAACAATATTCAACAATGGCATCTCGTACTTATTCGTCTTATAAGTACAATCCATTATGAGAACTTCATGAAAGCATTGAGCTAATTGAACACTCGTTGGATGCGCAATGAAGAGTTGTGTTATCTCTCCGTCCGAATCCAAATCCTTTTGAACCGTGTAGTCTTTCTCTTTGGCCAAAAAAAACAATTGTTGCATTACTTGTCTATCTCTCCATTCCTTCTTTCTAATTGTCACAATTGCATTACAAACGGTGGACAAAGATGAGTGGTTATCCTTGTTATTCTCCTTTAGTATTTGGAGCATTTGAATCGGTGAAAGACCCATTTTCCTCATTTTAGCTACCTTGTCCATCTCTTCAGGAGTTAGCTTGGCCGCCATGAAATGTCCTTCAAGATTCTCCGGACGAGGGTGGTTATGACAACCTTCCATAACCTTGTAGAGAACCCATCCACCCAATTCTTCGTTGTAATTAAATGCAAGCTTGAATGGGCATTTAATCTTCTTTGATAAAGTTTTGTTCTTCCTATTTGTCTTTCCTTTATAAACATAACCCTTCCTCTTGTGGCTTTTATCGGGATCACCGCTTCTCTCACAAACCATTTCAAAGCGGGTTTTGCTTTCTCTCCCATTCAATACTAATACGCACATGTCTTTTAGTGCATGTTGTCTAGCCCAACTCTTTGCCTCTAAAGGACTTTTGAATACCAAGTCATTCATGTAGTGATGGGACGTGTCATCGTACAAAATATCAACAGGGGTAGGTTGATTTTCCATTGGTTCTATTGGATCAGATGCAACCTACGAGTAATAGCACAACGTCAATACCAACTAAAAATAAGAAATACTTAAATTTTCGGCAATGTAAAAATAAAAACGATCCTGCCGAACAAAAAGTTCGGTTATGAAAGTTTTTTTGCGATCTTGCCGAACTTGTTCTTTGGAATTTTCTATGGTATAGTTCGGCAACATAATTACTACACTCGACTAAACCGAACTGCAAAGTTCGGTTATCTATTCGGTTATCTATAGTTCGGTAACAAAGGGACTAAACTCGACTAAACCGAACTATTAATTGTATACTCTATAAAATTAGTTCGGCAACGTTTTCTGGAAAAAGATAACCGAACTCTCAAAAACCTCCATTAAAACAGAGTTCGGTTACTTGCGTATGCTGAAATGAGTAACCGAACTGCACATACAGGAGAGTTCGGCTACCT
>JAJJMB010014738.1:413924-432958 GCA_023531105.1 Papaver atlanticum | reverse complement strand
TTTCATCCCTCCTCCAAAGGGAGAAGAAGCCGGAGAGGAGTTTGGTGATAACGAAATGGGTAGAACCGTACTAGAGATGTATCGTGGCATGAACAAACTCCAAAAACAAATATTTTGGGATGACATGAGGAAAATCATATATCCACAAACTTCGGAGAATGTTTATGAACCGTCAAAAGGCAAACACAAAGGTAGGCCAAGCAAAAAAGAAACTAAAAAACAACTAAGAGAATATGAAAAGGCGTTACGTAAGAAGAAAATTGAGCAAACCCCATTTACTAGAGATCATTCGGCCCATGAGTATACCGCGGCAATGTACTTGGAGCAAACCAAGAAACGGGGTAGGAGTATTGAGGAGAAAGGGTAAACAAGTGAGCGAGATTTGAAGAAAAAAGGTACGATGTGTCCATCACAACCAAGCCAACCATGTTCCGGCGACGTGAAGCTTAAGTCTCCAATTTGCCCTATCAAACCATCTTCCCTATACGTGAAGCTTGAGGCTCCAAATAAAGACTATTTGAATGAGCTACCTCTATACATTAGAGAATACGTTATATCCACCGACGACGTTCCTCCGGATGGTAATTGTGGTTTTCATGTTGTCAATCAACAACTTGGGATTTTCATCGAAGGTGCCAAGCTAAATAATGGGTATGCAATCACTCATATAAGGCAAAGGTTGTTGTCCAAACTAAAGGAGAATCCGACATTTTACAAGACAATGTTGTGCGATGGGGTGGGTAGTCTCAATGAGCAATTTGTTAAGTATCAATGTCGTCTTCATGGGGGACATCCAATCACAACGGATTATTGGATGAGCATACCGATATGTGGACACTTAATCGCCGAGGCATTTAATTGTGTGGTTCATTATTTCTCAAAGTATGGTAGTTTCACCTTCACCCAGAAAACAACCGTATGTGTCGAGCAACTCAAACGAAGGAGATGTGTGATGGCATTGACTAACAACAACCACTTTATATGCCTTCATTTAAAACCCGATTGTCCACTGCCTCCAATATCCGGAAACTCTTATTGGCCTGCATTTAATTCCGATATAATGTTGGGTTGGTGTATTATATATGAGCATAACATGGAGATGTGGAAAGCTTTGGAGAAATCGGACGAAATTGTACATGAAGGTCAAATTTCACTTGAGGATGATTAAATGACCCATGTAATGGAACTAAGTATGCTTATCAATATAATACTATGTTTTTTGAAGTGTGGTATTCATTATCGAGTTAATGTTAGTATTTTATTGAGTTGACAGATAATAGTTCGGTAAGCACATATGATTATTCAGATTGCCGAACTTAAGTTCGCCAACCTGCGCAAATATTTCAGGTTGCCGAACACCTGTTCTGTGTCAGATATAGAACATTGTAATTTTAAAATTCAAAGTTCGGTTAGAAAATAAATATTTGCGAGCCAACCGAACTACAAAATTCGGTTACATGGTAAATAATGAGGTAACCGAACTTTTATTTGAAGGCTCAGTCACAAACTGAACATATATATGATACACAAACCACTCTAAAACAAACCTAAGAGTGTAGTTCTGTGATTTCTGCATCAAGAGAATGACTTTTCCAACTTGTGCAAAAGCAAAATTTTGAGTCTCCAGAGACTGGTTCGGCAACCAGTGATATTATACTTTGCTAACCGAACTAGAAAGTTCGGTTACAAGGTAAAAATTGAGGGAACCGATCGTTTTACCTGAAGTCTCAGTCACAAACTGGTAGGATTTAGCTGTTTTATTCGAGTCTTCAGAGAAGAGTTCGGAAACCAGTGAAAATGTTGCTAGGTAACCGAACTCTGTCTTCGGCAACCTGGTAGGATTTAGCTGTTCGCCGAAAAAAAAGTTCGGTGACCATTAATTAGTCACAGGTTACCGAACTTTAAGTTCGGTTATCTGTGTTAAAATTTCAGGTTGCCGAAAAAAATCCTGTATTGAAAATTTCATCCATATAAAATTGAAAACACAAACCCAATTAAAATTAAAAACACAAACAAGGTTCTAAAACAAATATAAAAGCTGTTATACATACCAAACTATGAAATCCTTAACTACTTGTTTAAAACACACAAACATACGAAATTAAACCATACGAAATCCATAACTAAGATGTTTTTTGAAACTAAAACCATACGAAATCACTAACGACCACCACGACGAACCCTTTTACCACTTCCTTGTTTACCACGAGTTTTAGGTTGAACTTTGATAGACGCATTTATGTGTCTATTTTCATCTCTATTGTGTATATTGTTAGTACCCATTTTTGCACTTATTATGGTGTTTTATGTGTTTGTAGGTATTTTTGGGCAATAAACATTTTTGGAGAAATCGGCTCGAAAAGTTGATAAATTTAACCCGAAGGACACCTGTTATGCGGACTCCAGCAATGGATAAGGGGCGACCACTGGATAAGGGGTAACCTTTCCCCTTCACGTTCAAATTCTGTTTTTGGCGGGAAAATAAAAACATTCCTGGCAGTTTTTGTGATCGTGATTTGGAGGAGTTTGAAGACGATTAAACCTCTGATTTTCATAGGATAGACTCCTTATGGGTCTAGGAATCTAATATGGGTGTTGAACTGGATTAAACTGGGCTCAATCGACGGATTTTTATCACAACAGCAAAATATGGAAAGTCACGTGTGTGACCTATTTTAGGAAATTTTAGAGAGATTAAAGTGCTATAAACCTTCCCAAAGATTTGTATCTATCTAAGGAAGAGTTTAGAATCAAAAGGAAAGCTAATAAACGCGTAGAAATTCTAAAACAAGAAATTGCCACAACTTTGCCGTGAAGAGAAAGGAAGATATTTTTGAAGATTTTGGAAAGATTTAATTGGTCTTTTTGATATAAATAGATTGGTTGGGTCATATAGAAGGGGTGTCGAAAGTTAGGGAAAGTTTAGAACACGACAGAGCCGAGAAATCAAAGGTGCAGAAAACCGGGTTCTGCTGCTGCTGCTGCTGAAGAACACGAAGAACATTGACCCACAAGGAACAGTCGCAGACGAGTGTCGTTCTTCAACAACAGAACCGATTTATCGTTTATTAACAGCACTTCATTGTAACGGTGATTTCTGTAATGCCAGAAAAGCGTTGCAGATTCGCTGTATTATTATTTCTCTTCAATAAAAACACTTTTTGAGCCATGAATCAATCTTTTGAGCATGTTTTTACCATGAGGAGCTAAACCCCAACACTGGGATGACGGAGGAAGCCATGTTTTACAATTGATGGTGATTATAATTGATTCTTATGACTTTTTGCATTGCTTTCAATCGATTTATGATTTTCGTTGATTATTTGTGATTTTGTTTGATAGTGTATGCTTAGTCTAAGAACTTTTGATGCACTATGCTTATGATTTACATCTAATGCTTTATAAAATATACTTTTGGCAAAGGAATAGAGTCTATAAAAGAGCTAGTATTGTTATGAATCATCGTATGAACCAATTGATTGTGAAGTTTGGTGGAATCCTAAGTCCCAGTCTCTCGTAATATTGATATCATCTTTGTTTATTTGCTATTTTAATTGGAATATAAATCTAGAATCGAGTCTTCAAAAGTCCGAGTTGAACGAACTCTACTTATCACTTTTTACAACAACATAAAATCACATCAAACTTCCTCATCACTTGGGGTTTCATCTACTCGACCGGTTTCCTCCAAGGCGCGACTTGAACATTCTCCTTGTTGTCGACCCCTCTTCAATTGCTTGGACCTACTTGGCTCCATCATTCTTCTAGTTATAAGACCCTCCCACTCGCCGTAGCAGTAGGTTTGTTCCTTTGTCGATATCGGCTCTCCACTACGGATTTTAGCCATCCATTTCTTCAACAATTTCGTACCCTTCTTCACCTGATTCCAATTAAAAGCATAAGTAAATATATTTTCAATACTTTCAAACAACAAGGAAGTATAAGAGAAGACGTTTTCTTACCACATTATCCCATAACATTTTTGCTTCTTCTCCACAAATAGGCATCTCCTTCTGAGATCTCTTAGCCTCCCTCTCCTTTCCCTTCGCCTTCACCTTATCAGTCTTAGCTTGTTGTTCTCTATTTATCACAAAAGGATGACTAATTTCTTGATAAAACTCCATATAATCTTCATCACATGCATTTACATCTCCACCACAAGGTACACAATCACCTAAAGGTAAGTAGTAGTTACGAAGTGCATTCCAATGTCCTACCGTAGGAGTTGGTTCATGTTTTGGAACAAAATATTTCTCGGTGTTCTTTGTTACTTGAACCACCAAATTGAAATTTTCATTCATCACGTCGGGATCCATTTGGACACAACAAAGTTGTCTTAGTATTCTCCTTGGATTATATATTGCGTAGCCATTAGGATACCAAATTTGTCCATAGTAAGCCGAGACGGTAGAGAAACCATTCAGATCTTCTTCATCTACAGGGACATCATCGGGTACGGCGTATGGGTGAAATACCACATCGTTCACCGTAAGTTTATCCAATTTCTCCCTCAACGAAGTCAACTACTCTACTTTAGACTTCTTTTGTGCATCCAAAAACAACCATTTTCCTGCTGTAGGTTCGTCATAGGGATAAGGTGTCTTTTCCCTAGCCAATCCCAATGAAGGGAAGTGGTCATAAATCCAAACCTATGCAAAAATACGAAAATATTAACCACATACATGAAAATTGATTTGGAAGCATAAAATTTAGGAGAAAAATTTGCTAACTAACAATGTAAAAGGTCACCTGAATAAGAGTTAAGTAACCTCCAATTTGAGTTGTCTTAATCCTCGACCCTTTTCTCATCTCTCCTAGAACAAAAGCAAGCACCCCAGTGGACCAAGAGTATTTGTTAATCTCATCGAGATTCTCCAAAAGCTGTAGATAATGTGCATCCACCCTATTTCCAGAAGTGTCGGGGAAAATGACGGTTCCTAGCTGATATAACCAATAAGCGGTGACATGATGCCTAAGGGTCTCCTGGTCCATCACCAACTTTCCTTTCTCCACCTTATTTCTTGTCCCTCCAAATGCTTCCTTCAACCTTACCAACTTGTATTTCTTCACCATCTTCTTCAATGCTCCATTTACCTCTCTTGGATTATACTCATCGTCACGTTTAGGGGACCTCACAGAACGTCTAAACTCACATTGAGCCTTTCTTGCATCCCATCCTAGACATTTTAGAGCCTATTCTTCAAGATCTTCATAATGCATTGAGGGGTTGTAGCCTTCTAGAAGACATTTACCTTCCACTGGTAAGCCGGTGATTCTCGAGCAATCATCGGGAGTAATTCCCATCTCTCCAAATGGAAGATGCATTGTATATATCTCGGGATAATACCTCTCGAGAAATGAGGATACGACAACAACGTCAAAATCCACATGTGCGTACTCAATAGCTCTCCATAACACACATTCGTTAACCTTCGCTTGAAACTCGTCACACTCCAAAGAAATATCCCATTTGGACGCCTTTTGACGACGAAAAAGACGAACTGCATCGTTATGATCATACGAAAATAACATAACACTATTAATACTTGACGAAACATGTCCCAATTTTTTTTTTCATTTTGTTAGTTAAGAATGAACTTAAAGAAAACCTTTGTCGCATAGATCTTCGCAACCCATGAGTGTTTGTATCCAAACAATGTGGCCCCTCCATCATTTGGAGTACCATAAGTTGGGTTCACTTGTGGCAAACATAAATTATCAGAGGGAATGTGTGAGTATCGATCACAAGACGGCTTCGGCTTCTTTTTATCTTTAACAGGAACAATTTCTTGCTCTTATTCCTCCTCTTCTTCCTCTTCCTCCTCTTCATCCTCTCCCTCCTCTTCTTCCTCTTCATCCTCTCCCTCCTCTTCTTCCTCATCCTTCTCTTCCTCTTGTCCTTCTCCTTCTTTGCCTTGTCCTCGTTCTTCCTCCTCTACATTTTTAACGTGTTTTCTATGTGGTTCAACCTATTCATTTCCTTGGTCTTCATTTCCTTGCTCTTCTTCATCATCATTCTCTTCTTCAATAACATTATCAATTGTATTCTCAATCACCTCTTGATTGACTTCCTGTAACGACCCCCTTCCATGTTTAGCATTTTTTGTACCACGGTTTCGGAAATCCAAATGTATTCTACCTCGAGGGGTGGGAGTTCTCAAATCTTCGGCTAGGTGGGGATTAGATTTTTTTTCCTTTGTTCCTAATAAATGAAAACCACATTATTAGCTAAACAGAATATTGTCTTATCAAATAAAATTGAACATGGGATTAAATCAAATACAAAATGTTAAAATATGGAAAGTTCAGTTATCTGGTATAAGTTGCGAAGTCACCGAACTATAAGTTTGGTGTTGACAGATCAAAGTTCGGTTACCACATAGAAACTGCGAAGTAACCGAACTATATTTTATCAAAGTTCGGTTACCTATATAAATTTATCGACTAAACCGAACTCAAATTTTTCATATAAAATAGGAGTTCGGTTACGTTTTTTTTACGAGCTTACCGAACTACATAGTTCGGTTACCTAAAAATTCCTAATTGGCCGAACTGTTCTTCATATTGAAAGTTCGGTTACCAAAATCTTGGGTTTTCAAAATTTCTCCTAGCCGAAATCTATATTGTAACGACCATTTTCAATGGTTTTTGATGATTTCTAATCGATTTCTTCAACAAAAAACGATTCAAAGGAATGGGTATGAAGGAAATTACCTGCGAATTTTCATTTTAATCGAATAGGACTTCTTGGTTGATGCTGGATGCTTGACTTCGTCTCCCAACTTTGATTGAAGTTGTTTATCAACTTCAAATTGATTTGGGAGATTCGCTATATTAGCCAGACCCGGACTTAATCCTGGAATTCTTGGTGTCTGCTTAGAACGCATTGTTTATAAAAATTGATTAATCGACGATGATTTTTTTTCGAATCGACGATTAACGTTGATGTATACGAAGAAGAGGAGAAGAAGAAGAAGAAGATGAAGAAGAAGAAGAATAAAAGAAAAATATAGGGTTTTTAAACTGATTTTAGGTTTTAATTTAGGGGGTTAGATTAGTGGGTAGTGGTTAAATTAGTGGGTTATTAGGATTAGTTATAACCTTAATTAGGCTAAGGGCAGATTAGTCTTCCCTAATCTTTTAGGACACCCCTTAAAATTTAGGGTGGACATTCATATAACAAAGTAGTCCCCCACCTTTTTGGGGTAGTCCCCAAAACATCATTCTTCTGGATATCATTTATGATGTATTCTTCATAACCACAAGCCTTTCGTGGTTGATTTTCATGATTAGAACAAACCTTAATCAAGTGGGTTAAGGTCTCCTATGTCTTACTGTTAGAACCATTTTTTGGGGACTACTCAAAAATTGAGGGGGACTACTTTGTGATAGGAATGTCTACCCTATACTTATAAGGGGTGTCCTAAAATGTGGAAATGACTAACCTACCCTTAACCTAATTAAAATTAAAACTAATCTAATAAATACACACACACACACACATATATATATGTGTGTGTAACCTAATATAAATCATTAACAAAACAAAATCTAAATCTAAATCAAAATTATAACAAATCCATTACTTTTAATTTTTCACAAATCCGTTACTATTAGAGGTTTCATTTTCTTCTCTTCTTTCCGCTTCATCGTCTCGATTAATTTTTTTTTCCACAAACCCATTACTTGGTTGAAAAAATGAGTAGTAATCATCAAAATGAGTTGAAAATGGAAGTTGCAGAGAGAAGTTCGGCTAGGAATTATGTGAAACAGTTTGTCGAACTAGCTGAACTCAGCTTTAATGGAGTTTTTTCTTTCAGAGAAAATTTCGGTTACCTCGCAAAAAAAAAATCCCAGCCGAACTTTTAGTTCGGTTACGTCGTAACTTTTTTTCCTTTTTTTCCTGGTAGAACTTTTAGTTCCGTTACGTCGCATTTTTTTTTCTCCTAACCGAACTTTTCTCTGAAAACCTATATATTGAGTTCGGTTACGTCGGATTTTTTTTCCCAGCCGAACTTTTAGTTCGGTTACGTCGCAACTTTTTTTTCCTAGCCGAACTTTTCTCTGAAAACAAAAACTCCATTAAAGCTGAGTTCGGCTACCTGTTCTTCAGATGTCGTAGCCGAACTTTATTTCCATGGTCGAAATCAGTTTATAAATTTTTCATTTTTTCGAAAGTTTTTGCCAATTCAAACAACATTAACTAAATTTGAAGTATACTTATGTACCCAAACCCTCATTTCGAAATCAACCATCTTAATAAAACCAAAACCAAAACCCTCTTCTTCTCAAAAATTATTTAAAAACACCCAACTAATTAATCTAACCTCACTTATTAATCATTACACTAACACTAATTAATCATTACATTAACTAATTTAATTACCAAGGGCAAGTTTGGTATTAAAAAAAACTTTGATAAGGGGTGACTCATTATTACTTCTAATATCCACCCAAAAACTTGAAGAGTAGTCCCCCTTCATTTTTGAGTAGTGCCCAAAAAATCGTTCTACATAAAGTACTTACAAGGGGATTCATTCACCTTGGGGCTCAAGGTTTGCTCACGCTGTTTCAAATGGTAAAGTGGTGGCCGTGGATTGATTATCGGAAGTGGGCTTTCAGTTTGTTTCATCTGGGCTTATGGAGTGCACAGAGTCTGGTGGCTTTCTTAAACCTCATCCTTGAGGACAACGATATGGTGAAGGGGGAGTATTGTCATGGTCCTGTGGTGTCCCTTATCGAGTTTTGGGATTTGGAATCCTGTTTAGGTATAGGATTAGCAGAGCGTGGTGATTAATCCACGTGTAGGGATAAGATGTACTTTAGGGTTTCCCAGTTGGGAAGCCTTCTCCTTTAATGCGTCTGTAATGGAGTTGAAAGCTTAGCATGAAAATTGAAAAGAAGAGGCACTACATTGGTACTGAGGTTACACATATTACTAGTTACAAGTAGTGAGCACGTCGGCAACATTACTTTTTCTTAATTTTTCCTTTCAATTTCTGAAAAAGTAGTACTTTCATTTTATTTTTTAATTTGGTTTATTATTAGGTAAAAATGAAAGAAATGAACGACTTTTAATGAAACGGAGGCAATCTTTCGTATCCGTAACTAAAATCTATAAGTAATCTTATAGTATATCAATAAAGTATTTGAGCATCATATAGGCAACATGTGAAAAGTATATAGGCTCTTTCAATTTACCTTTAAATTATAGCTATTTTTTGGAGAACTACAAATATAATTAAAAGTAAAAATTTGATATAGTTGTTTATACTCGTTGCGTAGGTGATTTAAAGAACTTTCCAAATATATAAAATTCACAAAAATTGGACATACCATTTGAAAGATATGAAGTTTTAAAATATTTATCATCATTTTTATAAAAATGGCATTTCTATAAATAAATGATTTCACATATTATTATTTTTAAGTTCCTATTCTGTTAAGCATTTCAATCCATATTAAGATTTGTTAACCAAATGGTCCCTATTCCGTTAAACATTTTGGTCCCTATTCCGTTTGGTGAACCAAAATCCGTTTGGTTAACCAAATTCCGTAAGATGAACCAAAAATGGGTAAGGATTTTTTATTTAGCTTGCTTGCATCAAAGAGGGGGAGATATCTCCCTTATCATCCCAATAGCAGCGTGGTCCAAAATCTGTGTGGGCTCGGAATCATCTATCACTGATCCATTTTGCGGAAAGTCTGGTCAACTATAGTCAAAACTAAGAGAATCAGATGACAAAAATGGCTCATCAAGTGACGGTCTTGAGTTCTAAACTGCCGACAAGAATTCCCTGAGGATATCCTTGCTAAAATGTCTCAAAAAGAACCGATGATTACTGCTTCGTAGGAAAGAAACGAGTCTGACATTTAGAAGTCACTTAACTTTTAGCAAACAGAAGAGTTGATCGTTACTACTCCTTGGATGCACCATATTTCTTTATCTTAGCTGAAAAGCCTGCTAGATCGTTCTCAATACACATCACGATTCACATGTTCAGTAAATCTGACCGATTCTTTGTAGTGCTTCTGAGGAACCTTCCGAGCGTGATGCTTTCTCTGGGAGGACCTTGGTGCGAAATTCAGCTGGAGGGAGACCAAACTTACCATACAAGTTAACACTTAAAATTGTTATTGTTTAGCATCTCAATTAACTGATTATGATTATGATTCAAATGGCTTCTTAGTGTTTACTTCAGATTCTTTAAATACATTTTGTTTGGCTCCGTAAGGAGTTGGTCCCTATTTTTCATACGGTCGATCCCTATTTTCCCTATTCTTTAAATACACTTTAAATACACTTTGTTTGGCATGAACATCCGCAGAAGACCTCGTCTCTGATTTGGTGTTTCCGGATTGTTTCTCAGAATAAATAGAGACATGACTATAACCAGGAGCCACCATTATTTGTTTCGAAAAGTGTGGAGTCAAAACACGTTGGTAATAATGCACGGTAAACGGTAACAATCCAACCTTTACCTATTCACAATTTCACTAGCAATTGGTGACTTTAGCACTTGCTCGTTTCTTCACAAAGGTTATTAAAATACCTGCACAAACGAGCAAAGCTTATTGTTCAAAAATTAGAACTTGATTTTTCATAAAATCGTAAACAACTCACGTAAATTTTTACTGTGTGAACATCCACCAGTATTTCAAAATTGGACAGTCCTCCATTCTAAAATTGTAAAAGCTCACATAAATACATTATTTCACCATGGATAACTGTCTACTTTCAACAACAATTCAAAATCAAAACTTGATTTTTACAAATTTTTCTAAAACGTGAACAACTCACGTGAGTAAGAAAAAATAAAACTTTTTCTTTCGGACGAACGTTCGTTTTCTGAAACGGGAGTCCATTCTCGAAAATTTGTGAAAGCTTACATATTGAAAAAAAAAATCGTATTTTCCTTTTACTATCATTGGACGCATGTCGATTGAATATATATATATATATTTATTCATTTTCTCTCTGATACTTGAAAGTGAGAGAAACGGAGGAAGATGAAGGTGTTTGGTCGGTTGTGGGAGAAATAGAAAAAAAGAAGGTGTCTCATCCCTTTTATAACAATTCTTATTTCCTAAACCTAACTAGACAGGGATTCCTTTTTTTGGGTTGCGGGCCCGTAAGTGCTCAACCTATCATTCCTGGACTTGGAATAACTTGCAACAATTAGCATACAAGTACGCATACTGTGCTATATCCAATCATGGTTAATTGTTCTAAACTCTCAATTCAATCATTGAAACATTCTTAGAAGACGGGAATAGCTGTCTCACACAAACTATTAGCTTCAAAGCAATTTTCAAGTGATAGAATGATCAATACGAAACATTACGAGTCTACATCAAATGACTGTCTCACACAAATCATGTAAGATGTTACCAGGCGATTTCCACATGATCATCTTTTGACTTTCGTCAAGAGTATAAGATGAACTTGGTTAAAGCGAAAGCTTACCAACACATATTTCGAGAAATATGTAAGCGAGTTAAACTCAACTCGAAATATCAAATGTGTATAATCGAAGTCTATATAGCTAAACGACTTTTGTCTCAAATAGGAGATAGAGTAGATAGACTTTTGAGTGATAGATGAGTTCAAGTCTCCACATACCTTTTGTTGATGAAGTTCCATAAGCTCTCCTTCGTAGTTCTTCATCTTCAATCGATGAATGTCGTGAAGTCTAAAGCTCAACTACACTTTCTATCCTAATCCGAGACTTAGCTATAAGTAGACTAGAAATCAAGACTTATAGTTTTGACAACTAAACTTGACAATCAAGCTTGAGATAGCAACGCTTGCGAGTTCGACCGAGCAGTGCTCTAAGAATATGTGTGTTTGCGTCCATGAACTATGATTGTCCCATATATGTCAAAAGTTAAGTCTATTATGTTGGTATGCAAATATTGATGGAAAATAGAATGAACTTTTGATAACAAAGATTAAGTCTATGATATCATTATGCAAATATTGATGAAAATAGAATGAATCTTTGAATATTCCGCAGTATTGATCTTTCCCTGATCCACTTCTTGTGTAAGTAATGCACGACTCTGTAAGTTCTCTTATGTTGAGCATTTCCGATTAAATTAATCATGGGTTCTCTTGTGGTTAATATAGTTGAGTTTTCTGGATACAAATTCATGTTTCATGTTATTTGTTAATGTCCAAAGAAATCCTTCTTTTCTTGTGAAATCAAGGTCGCTCTTGTTGTTCTCTCGGGAATGACATTTTATGGGGGAGAGTTCTTAATTGAACTCGTGCTTAATTGCCAAATCTTTGTGGGGAGTGCGGCTGTGGAATATTGCAGGAGTTATCTTGTATCTTTATAAACTCCTTGATGAATACACTAAGTTTCGACTATGTGAAATCATCGAAACAAAGTTGATATGTTCTCTTTTAGTCATGAAGTATCTCTATGAGAATTTCATTATGATCCCGCTAGTTTTGTGTAGTTTACACTACAAATACATATGGTTTACGGATCATTATGTAAGGGGGAGTGGTTTTCATTGTGAGATGAAGTATTGACTAAGGGGGAGTGATACATATCACCATAGTATTGTTGTCAAAGTTGTGATGCAATTGGACTTTGATGCTGTGTAATAATACTGTGAAACTGTATAACAATGATTTAGAGCCACTGTTTTCTCATTGTTATAGCTATAGATATTCAACAACTATGATGCTGAGTTGAACACGTTCAGAATCACTAGAGTACTTGGAAGTGAGGAAGATTTCGAGTAATGTTGAAGAACCAAGGAAATCAAGCATTTGGATGAGAAGCTACAAAGTTTATTTATTTTGCAATCCATATGTATTGATAGTTTTGTCACTAAAATTGACAAAGGGGAAGATTGTTAGAGCATTGCTTAGTCGAACTCGCAAGCGTTGCTATCTCAAGCTTGTTTGTCAAAACTATAAGTCTTGATTTTTAGTCTACTTATAGCTAAGTCTCGGATTAGGATAGAAAGTGTAGTTGAGCTTTAGACTTCACGGCGTTCATCGATTGAAGACGAATAACTACTAAGGGGAGCTTGTGGAACTTCATAAACAAAAGGTATGTGGAGACTTGAACTCATCTATCACTCAAAAGTCTATTTCTACTCTATCTCTTATTTGAGACAAAAGTCGTATAACTACATAGACTTCGATTATACACATTTGATATTTCGAGCTGAGTTTATGATAAGTGCTAAATTTACATGTTTAGAATGTCAATTCCATACTTGTTTTAGCTATAATTCTTGCATATTACTTGTTATTATGATTATTTTTTGGTTTATGTGTCATATCAGGTGAATCATCCGAAAAGGAGTTACAAAGTGCTTAAATGAGCAAGGAAGTGGAGTCTATCAATTAAGGAAGGCCAAGGACCAAATTCAACTCATTCAAATCTAATATTTCTTAATACCATCTTGAAGATAACGATAATACGAAAAGAACGGAAAAAGAATGAGGTCATTTCGAGTTCGGTCGAAGAAGTAATAGGAAAAACAAGATTGAAAGACTTGAAGTTACAGAGAGAAGTTCGGCTGATAATTTCATCAGCTCGAGTCAGCCGAACCTGGAGCTTAAAAATTAATATTTACGAAGAGTATATAGGAGAGTGTTCGGCTCAAAAGCAATTTAATCAAGTGAGCCGAACCTAACACTCTCCTGGAGTAAATTTCACTTGTCAGGTTCGTCCGGGAAAGGTCGGAAAGTTATGAGCCGAACCTGAAAACTTCCTGGGACATATTTAGAAGCGAAATTGACTTGCAACTCAATGAAACACGTTCCCGGAAGTATTCTAAAGCCTAACTTTGAGAGTTTTATATAAGAAGACATCCAGAGCCTTAAGAACACATCTTTTATATCTTTTATCTTTATCTCATCTCATATTATACTTTTGTTCTTCATAAAATATTCTAGGGTTTACCCCTTTAGGGGGGAACCGGGTAATTGTGTAATTATGAGAAGCTAAACCTTTATTGATTAAGGATGAATTCAATGTTCTAGACGTGAAGTCTGATTTGTTAATACAAGTTTGTTTGAAGTTTTAATCATTATCGATTGTCTTTTCTATAAATAGGGTTTATGATTGATTTCTAGATTGTTCAAGTGTAAAATTGGATTATTCTATTGATCATTTTACTGCTAGTAGAGATTTGGAGCGATCCGTAGTTGTCGTGCATCTCCTACACAAGTAGAGAACATGAGACCTTGCAGAGGGATTCTGTGAAGCAATCGTGTGTGAATACAACACCATTAAGTGGACCGAGCATACTGAGTTTAACTGCTGGGATCAAACCTAAATTCCCAAAGCTTAAAGCATTCAATCGGGTTACACCTTGTAAGCGTACTTCAAGGCGGCTCAGTTGGATAGGATCCGGTGACTAAGCGTACCTGTTATCCGGCAATAGAGGGAGTTTTTGGGATAGCTAAGCGTACCTGCTATTCTACGGTTGGTGATGAATGATTATGACGGATAATAGATAAGTGTACTGATCCGATTAATGTTTGGTAACGGCGAAGGATTCCTTGATCATCTTTCTTTTATTTGTTTCTTTACTTTAATTCAACAATCCCCGTTCGTCTTTTATTATTTTTATGAACTGAATAACTTATCAATTACACAGCTCTCTGTGGGAACGATCTCTTACTACCGCTATATTACCAGTTAATTAGTGGGAAATATCTTGATTAATTTGTTGTGGTTACGACACGCATTAGTTTAACTCGCTTACATATTTCTCGAAATATGTGTTGGTAAGCTTTTGCTTTAACCAAGTTCATCTTATATTCTTGACGAAAGTCAAAAGATGATCATGTGAAAATCGTCTGGTAACATCTTACATGATTTGTGTGAGACAGTCATTTGATGTAGACTCAGAATGTTTCGTATTGATCATTCGATCACTTGAAAATTGCTTTGAAGCTAATAGTTTGTGTGAGACAGCTATTCCCGTCTTCTAAGAATGTTTCAATGATTGAATTGAGAGTTTAGAACAATTAACCATGATTGGATATATCACAGTATGCGTACTTGTATGCTAACTGTTGCAAGTTATTCCAAGTTCGGGAACCATAGTATGCATACCCGTATGCGTACTGGTTGGTTTAAGTTCAAGTCTGGGAATTCAACTAAGTTTGGAAGTATGCGTACCCGTTCGCATACTGGTGATGTTATTTTTTATAGTGGTAGAAAGTGGTAGTAGAAGTTCGTTCAACTCAGACTTGTAAAGACACGATTTTAGACTTAATCTAATAAATATATACAAAAGATGGTAATAGGATTACGAGAGTCTGAGACTCAGGATTCCACCAATTCTTATATTCATGTGGTTCAACTGTTAATTCTAGACAATTATAGCTTATAAGGTAACAAATATTGACTCTTTCTTTGCCAAAAGTGTATTTTATAAAGCATTAGATGTAAATCATAATCATGATGCATCAAAAGTTCTTAGACTAAGCATACACCATCAGAAAAAATCACAAATAATCAAGAAAAATCATAAATCAATTTAAAATAGTGCAAAAGTCATAAAAGGATTAAATAGAATTACCACATGCGTAAAGAATGGCTTCCTCCTTTTTCCCAGTGATGGAGTCTAGCTCCTCATGTTATTCACGTGCTCAAAATAGGTGTTCATAGCTCAAAAAGGTGAAAAACAAGAGAAAACTAATAAAACAACGGGTTTGTAATAGATATAATTATTACAGAACCCACTGTTACAGAGAGAAGACTAATAGAAATAATTGTTGCAGAACTGTTACAAATTTGAAAGAAATGGTGACAGTTTCTTTTCTTATTCCTTCTCTGTTGCGACTCTGCAACTTCCCTGGATATTTTCTCGAGCCCCTGTGGTGCCCGAAATCCCTCTTCTTTTCCTCCACGGCAAGCCACCGGAATATTTGGTTCGTATTTTCCTTACGCGTCTTCTCTAGGTTTCCATAACTTCCCAAAGATACGATCAAATCCTGTTGAGAAGATATCTTCTACAAATCTTCACAAACCTTCCATATATATCCAAATATTCCCGGAAATATTTCTTTCCCTGTATAACTCCAAACCAAAGACAACTTTCTTATTCTTTCGAACACTCTATCTTCCCTGTATAATAACAGTAGATTAATCCATATCCAAATAGTAAAGAAGGCCCGATCAAAACTCCTCCAAATCAAATCCAAAAAGCCGAGAATAATTCTCCTCCCCTGTTTTCGAGAATTGATGAGAACCTTCTTTTTTTTCCGTGAGAAACTCTATCATCTTCCCTGTTTTGTATTAACGTGTCATACCCAATCCTATTCCACGAACAAATCAACGAGAATCTCTCCCATAATCCAACCAGAAATCTTCACAGGTGACAACCAAAAGTTCCCGCCATTTTCAATCTTTAAACGATTAAGATGGTGTCCCCCTAACCAAACCAGAGGTGTAAATAACAACTAGTGTACCCCTTATCAAATGAGGTACCCCTTATCCAAGATGGAAGTCCGAATAGCAAGTGTCCTCCGAGTTCCTTTATCAACTTTTTCTTGGGTGCCTGTAGTAATTTTCTCCCGTGACCACTTTTCGAGCCAATTTCTCCACACATGTTTATTTCCCAAAAATACCTACAAATACACAAAACACCATAATAAGTTGAAAAATGGGTACTAACAATATAGAAAATCGAGATGAAAATAGACACATAAATGCGTCTATCAAATACCCCCAAACTTATTATTTGCTAGTCCCGAGCAAATCTAAAATAAAATCCTAACTCACTGTCCCAAGCATTGCGATTGCACTTAGCGTGTGCAACAAGCCTTTGAACCCCTAGGTGGCCCTAGTGGCCGAGTTATAGTCTCGGGAGAGTTTACTAGAGATATACCCACAAAACCTTTACTCCAGACCCTAGCTATCTACGCAGAACCTTGGAAGGCACTAAAGAATCTCCTTGGTTGGCATACGCTAATTGACTACAAGAGGAAGTACCCTGATGCGAGATTCTAATTATTGTACACGAGTTTGAACTCAAATACTAAAATTCATATATAAGTGACAGAGCTCTACTCAGATAGTCGCACTATGGACATCAATATCCGGAATCAAACAAATCACATGAATATATTAAGAAGATGGAGATAGAAATAGATGGTTGCAAATGGACGTCAATGCCAAGATGAATCCTATGACCTAATTGATTGAGATACTAGTATGGATTAGTATCAACACAACTGGCATACACAAGGGAACCAGTGGTCGATAATCCTAATTCTAGATCAACTCGTCTGGCATATACAAGGGAACCAACGGTCGATTTTATTGAGCAATTTATTATGGTTGGACAGATGGTCTGGTCTCAATTTTTATTTTATTTATTTTATTTTTTTCAATTAGTAACTCAATCACCCTATTTCAACCCAGCATACATCAACATAAAATTTTTGCAAAAACAAAAACAGAAAGTAATAAGATGATTCCGAGATACAGTGAAACTACCATGTTATTTCTAACACCTGAGCTCTGTGCTTTTAATAATAGACTCTATTTAAATATTTCCATCTACTCAGATTGGTTCTTCAACGCCTACAACCAAGATGCTTCCATCCACTTATATTGGTTAGTGAAAAAGCGGGGGTCTAACAACCACACCTAATATTTTGTTTGGCAATCTGAATAGAAAAACTCCAATATACTTCCAAGAGAATAAACTAGACAGTTAGACTAAATCTAGAGAAAAGTATATCAAAGAGTTTTATATCTCTGTTTCACAATGTAATCAGCAAATCAAACAGATAGAAATCTGCGAGCCTGATTATTATGTGAAACAACTTGAACGGTACCAAAGACCAATGTTCAAGTGTGATCAATTTAAATCAACAACCAAAGGTTGGATTATCTAATTAGTTGATCTTAACGCACAACCTGTGACATTTCAATTATATAACAAAATATAATGCGGAAAAGAAATAACACAGACACCATAAGTTTTGTTAACGAGGAAACTACAAATGCAGAAAAACCCCGGGACCTAGTCCAGATTTGAACACCACACTGTATTAAGCCGCTACAGACACTAGCCTACTACCAATGAACTTCGGACTGGACTGTAGTTAAACCCTAATCAATCTCACACTGATTCTAGGTACAGTTGCGCTCCTTACGTCTCTGATCCCAGGAGGATACTACACACTTGATTCCCTTAAGTGATCTCACCCACACCCAAGAGTTGCTACGACCCAAAGTCGAAGACTTGATAAACAAATCTGTCTCACACAAAAAAGTCTATAGGAATATATAAATATGTCTCCCACAGAAATACCTATGAGTTTTGTTCCGTCTTTTGATAAATCAAGGTGAACATGAACCAATTGATATACCGGACTTATATTCCCGAAGAACAGCCTAGAAATATCAATCACCTCATAATAATCTTAATCGTATGGCAGCGAAACAAGATATGGTGGAATCACAAAGGATGAGACGAAGATGTTTGTAACTACTTTTTATCTTACCTATCGGAGATTAAATCTCGAGCCAATCTTAAAGAAGATAATACTCAAACACGATAGAAGATGCAAGATCATATCACGAAACTACAGAGAAAATAGTTGGGTCTGGCTTCACAATCCCAATGAAGTCTTTAAGTCGTTAACCTACAGGGTTTCGTGAAAAACCTAAGGTTAAAGAAGAATCGACTCTAGCTAATAAAACTAGTATCACACAGAAGGTGTGAGGATTGGTTTTCCCAGTTGCTAGAGTTCTCCTTTATATAGTTTTCAAATCAGGGTTTGCAATCTAAGTTACCTTGGTAACAAAGCATTCATATTCACCGTTAGATGAAAACCTTATTAGATTCAAGCTAATATCTTTCAACCGTTAGATCGAACTTAGCTTGTTATACACAAATGAAATGTACCCTCATTTAGGTTTAGTAACCGTACCTAAACGTGTACACCATGTTGGCTCAACCGCAGTTATCCGAGGTTATCTATATGAACATTCTCATATCAACCTTATTCATCTTAACCACAACTAGTTCAAATGACT
>JAJJMB010014738.1:374850-413914 GCA_023531105.1 Papaver atlanticum | reverse complement strand
AAATCTCAAATGTGTATAATCGACAACTATATAGTAATACGACTTTTGTCTCAATATAGAAGATAGAGTAGAAATAGACTTTCCAAGTGATAGATGAGTTTCAGTCTCCACATACCTTTTGTTTATGAAGTTCCACAAGCTCTCCTTAGTAGTTCTTCGTCTTCAATTGATGAACGTCGTGAAGTCTAATGCTCAACTACACAATCTATCCTTGTCCGAGACATTACTATAAGTAGACTAGAAATCAAGACTTATAGTTTTGATCACTAACATTGACAAACAAGCTTGAGATAGCAATGCTTGCGAGTTCGACCGAGCAGTGCTCTAACAGTTAGTGTCATCCTTAATAAGCATAAATTTTTAGGCTCTGGAGTTTAAAATAATGCAACTAAAAAGTTTCTCCCATACCCCCAAACTTAAATCTAATATTGTCCTCAATGTTCTAAAGATAAAATTAAAAGCATGAACAAGGAGAAACTGTTACCATTCGAAGCTGAAAAGACGAGGGTATCCAAATACACCACAATCTTTTTATTTGATCACAACCTATTCAATCTCTGCCGTGTATAAATCTCTTGGAACAACAATCACTCAAGGAATATTTCAACACGGTGTCCACTTGAAATAGGGTTAGTCCGGACTGGCCTAACAATGTGAGAATATCAAAGTCAAGTGGAGAAATCCAATACACTTTGTGTGATCGTCTATGGATATGAAATCAAGACAATACTACAACAAAGTGTTCACTTGATAATAGCACGGTATAACCGAAACCTTATAAGCTAAATATCAAGTTCCTAGTTAACGTACAAGTGTATTTACTATTCTTTATTAAAAAAATTCTATTGATTCTGAACCTTTCTTTTTTATTTATTATTATTCTTTGTAGTATTAGCTGGATATATCAACCCAAATACAACTGCAATCAGTTCAACTATTTTTATACCATTTCACAAAACAATCACCAGCTGATTCAACACTGTTAGCTATCACAATCTTCCGAGAGGGAGAAAGAGCTCATAAGTTCTTACAAAATTCCGCGGGTGTGGAATTAGCAAATGAGCTCATGTGCATTACAAATTGCAATTATTAGGCCAAGCACTATGGTGAGGCATCTCATTACGGATACCCAGTTTCCACAACATTGGCTTGGCTAGAGAGTGCTACACATCTTTATCACTTTGTAGCCATGGGCTAGAAGCTACATTCTAGGCAAGACATGAACCATAGTAGTTGCCATTGGCTAGAATATAGCCAAAGCCAAGGGGAAAGGCCACCATAGTGCTTGGCCTTAGTCAATCCAATTCCAATCTTTGGCCAGAAACATCATGTGCAGAGGTAAATTTACAACAGCGATAGCTAAAAGGAACCTTAATGCTCGGAACCAATCTCCCGCAGACCATCTTTGTCTTTGACTTGTTTGATCTACCATGCAAAACTGATGTGCGTCCTTCTTCCATGTAGGTATCTGCACTGTTCATCATCTTTACCGAAACGGATGCCTCCTGAGAGATGTTCTTTTTCCACCGGTTGCAGAACAGCATTGCCCCTGCAACATAACATAGGTCTCCTTAAAATGATCATTTGCTCCTACATTTATGTTGTTATATGATTGTTCTGGTCTACTCAGTTTAGATTCAAGTTGTTCTAGTTTACCATAAGCTGTTACAAGTGGAACATTAAGACGTCACTACTAAAACAGATCATAAAAAAGAAACAAAAATAGCAAGACAGAATACGAATACAGCTTACTGTGGATCAGTAATAACAGCGACCTTCACGTGATGGCCTAAGTAATTTGCTTTTGTTTCAGTTGCAGTTCCAAAGCTTAAAGACATAAGATACCTCAAACAAGAAATGTCCACCCTCAAAAGAAATGTGGAGGAAATCATGTATACCTACAAGCAACAGAAAAAGAAGATGAATGGAGATAGTTCAGAATTAGTCATAGAGCCAGTGAAAAATCTGAGTTCTATTGACACTACATCTAATCAATTTAGCACACATCAGCTGCTGCATTGGCCCGATCATTGTCTACCTAAGGCTCTCTACATTACCTTTGTATCTCAACAATGAACATATGTATATAAGAACAGAAAAGTTCAAGTAGAATCACTAAGAAGAAACAAAATGATACTATTAAGTATAATGTGCTTCCTGGCATTAATCATGAAGACATTTTACAGCAATGATACGCCTTCGTAATGGCAGTTGGCATTTAGATAACATAAACTTAACTACAAAACACCAATTAGACGGGTAAAGCAAGATTACTACAGCAACATCGCAGTCCGAGGTACACCATCCCCTACCAAATCTAACTCCACAAGCATTCCTACTTCATTTGAGGATATAACAAAGTAGTAGATACTAATTGATTGAAGCTTCGAGATAACACAGCAACTCAATCTGAATTTGTAAGGATATATCTCATTATAAAACCACCACTACATTTGCTTATAATCTAGTTTTTTTTAATTGAATCCCACTTTCTCAAACCAAAGGATACTAAACTTGGGTTCATTCATACCGAATAAATCAACATACCAAAGATTATGCAATATAGCCCTATGAACTCGAGTTAAATGAAGCTATACATGAACAAATTGAACCCAGTTTATGGTTCTGTAAACTGCCCCTGCAATCTGTAATAGATTCAATAAGGGCAG
Organism: Papaver atlanticum; assembly: GCA_023531105.1. Taxonomy (NCBI): domain Eukaryota; kingdom Viridiplantae; phylum Streptophyta; class Magnoliopsida; order Ranunculales; family Papaveraceae; genus Papaver; species Papaver atlanticum. The sequence goes on along the minus strand of JAJJMB010014738.1, from coordinate 411,245 downwards.
ATCGGATATAGAAATAACAACTACTTTTGATTTTATTTACTCAAGTACTCAAGGTGGGTTAAATCCCAAATCAAGAAGAGAAACAAATCTACAACAACTGGAACACTAAAAAAAGAAGAAGATAAATTTAATGAAAAAGACCATGGCGCAAAATGTTTTAATATCTAGAGCCGTTTGAATATCATCCTTCCTTCCCAGGAATTAAACAAGGAAGACCTTCATTAGCAGAAATGGATGAGTTCTGAATCTGAACACTTGTTATTGTTGGTGATGTTACCGATGCCGCTGCTATCTGGGCCAATTTCGATGCTGAGATTCCTCTAAATAAATTGTTAGCTCTTACGATTCTTGAATCTCTAATTTGGGCTAACGCTCCTGGTTTCAAGTATCTGTAATAACAACCCTCTTCTCTTTTTGCAGGTGAAGATGATGATTTGCTTCTGATGATTCTTCTATTCATATTGACTGATTTGATTTCTAGGGTTCTTCAGTTGACTGATTTTCTAGGGTTTGTGCTTCTTTAGAAGCCGTGGAACAAAGACTCTGAGATAGAGGATTGGGATGAAAGATTAGACTGGGATGATGGGGATTTTAAGGACGGGAGGGCAGGATAAAGAGGGGCGGGAAAATGAAAATTGGATTTTAATTTTCTGTATCTTTTCGTTTCAAATGTTTTGGACTAATTGAGAGTACAGCGGGCCGGAGAAATATACCGGATCTGTAAGCGTTTTTCAACAGATTCGAACCTAATTAATCCTTGGCTTAGCCAAAAGAAAAAGGGTCAACACTTTGCGCTAGTTCTACCTCGTCAAAAATTCACTCTCCTCTATGCGGATTGGGCGATGACGTTGGATTAACTCGGTATATTCAAAAAAAAAAAAAAAAAAAAACTCAGTATATTAAAAAATCCCACTTTTTTTCATCAATTTATCACAAAACAAGTAATATCTTTTCATCTTTCTTTAACGTTTTGCATGTTTTAATGATTTGAACATTGTTAGAAATTCAGTTTTTTTTTGTTCGTTTAAAGTTTCACTCATTCGTTCGAAGGTTAAGTAGAATCAGTACTTTTAACTTTGAGAGGTTTCAAAAATGTTGATGGTTCTTCTCTATGGTGATGTTTGAGTGAAATGAAGAATTTGTCAGTAATGTTATGATTTCTTTTGTATAAAAAATTCAACTTTGTGGAGCTAACAACATAACTGTTAGAATGATGTACTCTTAACTTAGGGAGACTGCAAGAAGAAGAGGAAGTACCCATTGGAGTTGTGCCATAAGCCAATGAATGAAAGAATGAATGAAATATGTAAATAGAGAAGGGAGAAATTTTCTATTGATTCTGAACCTTTCTTTCTTTTTTATTTATTATTATTCTTTGTAGTATTAGCTGGATATATCAACCCAAATACAACTGTAATGAGTTCAATTATTTTTCTACCATTTCACAAAATAAGCTTATTCATTACTGTTAGCTATTACAAGAACTCACCCATCTTCTAAAAATCAATTTTCACCCTAAACTTGCAACCCCTAACCCTAATCCAACAATCAATCATGATTCTCCCAACCTTCTCTACCTAAGCCTTATATCCACAGGCCTTTCACGATGTAGTCCAACAAGCTTTGGGGGTGTCTGATTTGATGTTGATGTTGCTCTAAACCTAATTTTTCGATGCTTCTGATTCTAACCCATTCATGGTGCTGTGGTTTTTTCTTTGAAACTATATTCAAATAAATTGTTGGTTGTCATTTTCGGAAGAAATTGATGTCTCTGATGTGACGGTTTAATCTTTTTTCGGAATCTGATCTGCTATCAAAAGGGGTTTTTTAACTGCGCCTCATTGAAGAACAAATTCATCATCAGCTTTTCACTTTTCCCCTCTCAGCTGGGACAGCAGGGCTTCAATTCAAGTTCCTAGGAAACACTATTCATCCTCTGATTGTATTGTTGTCTTCTCAGAACCATTTTATAATCAACCTTGAAGACAAAGAAATTGAAGTGGCATCAGAAGATTTAAACAGGTAATTTTATACCTTTTTTTCTTTCTGCTGTAACCCTTGTCAATTCATCAAAAAACAACTCAATGTTTCCTGCAATACCTATCTTTTCACAGAACCAATACTTTTTCATTTTATTTACCTTATAAAACAATACTATCTCTACTCAAATCACCTATAAATATTGCTCATAACCATCACTTTTACCTTCATCCCTCTCTTTATCTTTCCCTTAGTTCCTTGCCTGTAGTTACCTGATATGTTCTATGTTCTGTTTTATGCTGTTATCTCTATGTCTAGCCGTATTTCTAGAGATGTTTATTTCTATAGAGTCTTTGATAATCATGTTAGGAATTGTTCTACTCCTGTTAGACAATGGCAAGATAGCTTGGTTGGTTGCTTTTTAACAAAATTGAACAAAAACTCCTTTCATTTGAGAAATGCTTTAAAATATAGATGGAATTTGCTTAGTGAGCTTTCTGTTAGTAAGCTTGGTAGAGGCTTTTACTTGATTAAGTTTGAATCTAGTAATGAAATGTTCAATGTTCTTAGGCAAGGAACTAGGGTAATTTATGGAGATACTTTCTTGTTTCATCCTTGCAATTTCTCTTCACTCCCAGAAAACTTTGATATTACTTCTGAAATCTTTGAGATAACCCTTCACAAAATGTACCCTGAGCAGACTAGAATCCTCAATGTCATAGAAATCACCCATGATTTTGGAGAACTAATTGCTTTTGATGACCCTATTCACCACTATAATGGTTACAGCTCCATGAAAATAAGGCTCAGAATTGATATTAATCAACCTCTTCAATTTGGTACTAATGCTCCTAATGATAGAAGAACTGTCAACTGGATTGATTTTGTCTATCAAGAACTTCCTAGATTGTTTTGCAGCTTCTGTCACAGGCTTGGTCATGAACACCAAGACTGCATTGAGATTTACCTGCTCAACCATCAAGAATTGCTTCCCCAATCTCCTCCCCAACCTCTGCAAGCTCTTGGACCTTTCATAGAACCAGAGTATGATGATGATTATTATGAAGAAATGCTACATAATGTAGACTTTGAAGACTCTAATCCTGACTGGAGTGGTTGGGGTTCAAACCCTTTTGGCTCCCCTGCTTCCTCTGAGCAAAACATGTCTGTTGTATCCTTTTTCGATGGTGAAGGTTACAATCAACAATGTTTTCACTTCGATTCTTCTCTGGACTCAGCAAGAATCATATCTGAAGCTTGGCTTGTAGAAGAAAACAATTTTATTGATGATGCCATCACTGAGATTGTAGCTCTGCCCCCATCTCAACCTTTTGAAGAACAACTACCTTTCAGTCCATCCATCTTTCTTGTTTCAGACATTGAAGAATCAGAGCTCTTATCAGAAAATGAAATGCCAAGCCCAACCCAAAAAAGACTCAATCCTAAGCAGCAGATCTACCTACATAATGCTTGCATTGGCTCTTCATCAGGTTCAGCCCCATCAAGAAGAGTCACACATGAAGAGTATGAGAAATGGACTAGTATCTACCAACCTGCTAAGAGATTCAAGCCCGACACTATGGATATCCCAATTTCTGCACCAGCTATCAACTCCATCATCTGCAACTTCATCTCTGCATCCATTAAAGAAAATTCTGCACAGGCAGCCACTCCTGCAGCACCTGAAAACCCAAAACTTTGACAACATCAACATCATATTATGCTCAGATACTCCCATTCCAACTAAGAAACATCCCAAGGCCGGTGGATATATCTCCTAATACCTTTTATCTTCTATTTTTGTTCACCCTGTTCATCTCTCTGTGTAGAATAAGACTGCTAGTAATTTTAGTTAGTTTCTTAGTCGAGCTGGTGGTTATCACCTTTTTTGCTTGCTCATTGTGTTAATAGTCCATCTCATGCTATTTTGGTTCACCCTGTTATATATATATATATATATATATCTTGGTATTGTATGCATCTACATAATATGAATTTTTCACCTTTTCGACCTTCTGTCTTGTTTTCTCTCTTAGGATAAAACTATAATTTATGCATAACCTAAGGAAGATTTGAACTGTTGTTTAACATTACATAATCAGAGCAAGAAACAACTTAAACTGTGGTTATCATCTTTAGCACTACATTATCTTAAATGTTAATTGTGAATTGATTGTGCCTGCTCGCTTTTCTACATTGGTTTTACTTTTTTCAGATTTAATCTTGTTAAACTCTCTTTAAACTTTCTTTACCTTGCAAAGTTAGTCTAAGTTGTTCCTGCTCTAAATTCAGAAATTTTGAATAATTCCTTTTCACCCCCTCTTCCCCTTTTCATTTCCTGCGAACTCTTACAAACTGTTTTCAACCTCTGTGTCTTTTGTTTAGCTCCCAAATTTAACTCTTAGCAATTCTCTGCACTTACAATTTTACAATTCCTCATTATTTTTCTCCTTTGTATGATCTTGTTGAATTCTAAACATTCTCATTGTCTCCTCTAAAAATTTTCTTTCTTCTTGCTCATTATATCTGAAGTGACTTCTTTTTCTCTTTGTCTTCTGTTTTTCTCCTTTTCAATTCCATCTCTTTTATGCTTGATTTGCTTTTGATGTGAACTCAAAAAACTCTTCTTTGAGTTTCATCCTTTTCCTAGTTAGCATCAGATTCCTTTCACTTGATTTTCTCATTTTGCAGGCCTTTTCTTCCTTGAAAGCCCAATAAATCCTTACTCTCCCTTTCCCTCTCAATCTTCTCATTTAACTTACTACAACAAATCCCATTTAAACCAATCATCAACTCCTCAAAATGACTATTCTAGCCTGGAATTGTCAAGGCATAAACCTCCCAACTTCAATTCATCATTTAAAAGGGTTGGTCTCTCTTCATAAACCTAGCGTATTGTTTCTTTCTGAAACATTAGCTAATGACCAACACATGAGGAGATTATCACAAACCCTCCAGTTCAATAATTATTTCACGGTCCCAAAAGTTGGAAGACGAGGCGGACTATGTCTGATGTGGAAAGACAACCTAAATATCCAAATTTTACTCCACTCTCAAAATTACATTCATACAAAAGTTACACCCCACCCCCAGAGCAATCGTGGTTCTGCACGGGTATCTATGGGCCACCGCATCCAGATATAAGGAAAAGTATGTGGCAAGAATTCCCAACAATCTTTAGCAACATCAATCCTTCTATTCCCTGGCTATAGCTAGGTGACTTAAACGACGTCTTAGATCAATCGGAAAAAAAAAGGAGGAAGGAAAGTAACATATGCTCAATCTCAACCTCTACCCACTCTCATGGATCAAATGGGTTTTATAGATCTGGGATTCCGAGGAGATCATTACACCTGGACAAACAACCAAATGGGCCAGGATAACATTCTAGAAAGATTAGATAGATCTTTATCAACCCAACTTTTGCGAACAACAAATCCACATGCGGCAGTTACTCATCTTCCAAGAATAGCATCCGATCACGCCCCAATACTTCTACAAAGGAAAGCAATGGATTGGCAAGGAACAAAAAAACTACAAATTTGAACACCTATGACTCTCTCATCCCCAACTCAAGCAAATAGTCGAATCGGCATGGGAGCAACAACAAGATAGTGAACCTACTCTCGACCTCCAACTAAAAATCATAACAACCAGACAAACCCTCTTATAATGGAACAAACAAGCCTTTGGCTACCTACCAACTATGATCAAGAAATCAACAACCAAGATAAAACACGCGCAACATTAATGTGCAACCCAATCGGGCTCTGACCAGGAACTCTGGCTACATCAATAAAAACAACTAAGAATAGATCATGTAGAACTCTTACAATGCCATGCGACATACTGGCAACAAAGATCTAGAATTTAATAGTTACAATCTGGAGATCTCAACACAACTTTCTTCTATACTAAAGCTACCATCCACAGAGCCTGTATCAATATACAACAATCACAAGACCCACAAAACAACTGTATTAACAAGAAGGAAGACGTTGTTCAACTCATTCTAGATCACTACACTCGGCAATATACGACCCCACCTACAATGATTAATGAAGATCTCTTCACAAATATCAGACCAAGATTAACTCCCATACAATCAGATCTACTCACAAAGGAAGTAACTACAACAGAAATCAAACAAGCTCTCTTCTCCATTAATTCAGAAAGTGCTCCAGGTCCAGATGGCTACACAAGTAAGTTTTTCAAAGTTTTCTGGGAAACAACTCATCACCAATTGATAGCAATGGTTCGAAGTTTTTTTAATAACCTAAATATCCACCCTCTAATGAATCACACAAACATAACACTAATACCTAAAATAGACCATCCATCAAAACCATCTCAGTTTAGACCCATAGCACTCTGTAATGTTACTTATAAAATCATTTCAAAAATCCAAGTCAATCGAATTAGACCACTTCTCCCATTCTTAGTAATCCCTTACCAAAGTGCTTTTGTCCCACAAAGATCAATACACGATAACATAGCAATTGCTGGATAACTCTTCCATCATATCAAAACCTCTAATCTAACCAAAGACCCAAAAATAGCTCTCAAACTTGATATCCAGAAAGCCTATGATAGCTTAGATTGGGGATTCATCAAAACGTCCTTTAAAAAACTTGGATTTCCATCAGCCTTTATAGACTAAATTATGCTATGCGTCACAACAGTTACATACTCAATCAACATCAATGGTACACCCCATGGCTACATAACCCCAACTAGAGGTATCAGACAAGGAGACCCCCTATCTTCCTATATTTTCATTATATGCACTGAAATCCTATCTACAAATCTAGGAAACCTACAAAACCAAAAGTCAGTTCGGGGACTCAACATATCAAAAAAGGCACCACATTATTCATTTAATTAATGTATGCGGATGACTTAATAATCACTTATAAAGCCTCCAATCAGAGTAACCAAAACCTTAAAACCTTTATGCACTTCTATAGCACATCTGCAGGGCAGATAATTAATACTTCTAAATCAGTAATCATCCATCACCCAAATCTAGACCCGACCAAAATAAACGAACTTCAACAATTCTTTAATATGCCGACTACTTCAAAACCTCTAATCTATCTAGGAGTCCAATTCAAACAAGGAAGGGCTTCCAACCAAACCTTCGCTCCCCTTCTACAAAGATTATCCCTAAAAGCCAAAGGATGGATGAAAAAATGGTTAACTCCAGTCGGAAGACTCACTCTCATCAAAACCTCCCTAATTCCCACCTCAAATCACATTATGCAAACACAAAACCTACCCAGCAACATTTATAAACAAATAGATCGTATCACCAGGATTTTTTTATGGGGACATGACTCAACCATTAAAAAACTTCACCCTATAGGATGGGATAAAGTAACAAAACCAATTTCCGAATGAGGATTAGGAATAAGGAAAAGCAGTGATCATAATAAGGCACTACTCATGAAGAGAATCTGGAATCTACATGAACAACCTAACTCTATCTGCGGAAGTCTCTTCAGTGCAAAATATCTCAACCAACAACCGATCCTACAAGGCATTAACTCCATACCATCCTCCTTCAGTCCTCAATAGAGACAACTAGCAGCAATTGTCCCTACCATGCAACATTTGATATTCCATCGTATTGGTAATGGATTATCAACTCCGATAGAAGCCAATTGGATTCCACATTCAACAAACATAGACCAATCACAATGCTACCCAATCCGAATGGTAGCGGATATCATAGACCCAATGTCTCACTCATGAAATCACGAAAAATTAAACTCCCTTCCCAATACCATAAATCAAAAAATAATGAACATTCACCTACCCCAAGATGCCCCTCAGGACAAAATTATCTGGCCACACTCAAAATATGGAAACTACACAACCTCATCGGGATAAAAATGTCTAACCCATGATCAACCAACTCACACTCCTTTACCACCCACCAAATTCTTATGGACTTTACCATGTCCACCAAAAATTCGGCTTTTCCTGTGGAAAGCCATCAATGAAGGATTACCAACCTTCTTTCTTTTACATCACATCCATCTGACCAATTCATACATATGTCCCAGATGCAACACTGATCCAGAACTAGCAAGTCACCTTCTAATTCACTGTCCAACGACAACTACCTCTTGGAACACCTTACTTAATAAACTATCAATTTCATCAAACTCCAATCCCCCCTCCACTTTCACCATTACGCCTCAGACGACCATTTCACAAATCCCGCAACAACCTGCATCAACTCCTGCAATCTCCTCTTTCTGTTTTCTATTCTGGACCTTATGGCTAGCTAGGAATAACCTGATATACCAACAAAATCAAACAACTTCGGAAGAAATCCTAGAATGGGCACAAAAACTACAACAAGAATTCTATGGAGCAATATATTCTTCACCACCAATCTTACCAGGAGATGCACCGTTATTTAACCATCCAACGAGAGACAAAAGAATATCAACAATATCGATATGATGTTTTATCCCACAAATCAATTGGATTAAGATTAATACAGATGGAGCAGCTAGAGGTCACCTGGGATTTGCGGGGGAAGGATTTATATGCAGAGATTCTAACGCACGAAGCTTAATGGCTCTAGCCCAACCACTGGGAATCACGACTGCCTTAACTGCAGAAACCTGGGCTCTTCTATTAGCTTCAAGAACGTACAACAATAGAAAGGCAATGGGCAAGGGTTCTCTTTGAAATCGATTCAGAGAACCTTCTGGGATTCATCAATTCCTCTATCCCACCACCTTGGCACATATCCGGAATAATAGAGGAAATAAAAACCAATTTTCGAAAAATCCCACAGGCGGTTATTCAGCACAACTACAGGGAAGGAAATCAGGCGGTAGACGGGTTAGCCAATCATGCAGCAGATGGAAGTCAAACAGGGAATTTATCAACTAAAATATGGGACCAGGAAATCCCATTTTGTATCCACGACAAATTGTTACATGCTTCAAAAAAAAAAAAAAACTATTACAATCTTCGGATATGGAGGAAGAGATGACTAGTTCTTACAAAATGCAAAATTGTAAGAGAGTAATTTTTGTTTTGAACGACCGTAGGACGGTAAGTGACTTATCTGTGGAAATTAAGGATGTCAATGGGTCCGGGTCCTCCCGGATATCACTGGACCCGGACCCTACTTATAAAAGTCGGTTCCGGTTCCTAAATTTGTGGACCCAAAACCAGACCCGTTAAAAACCCAGGGTACCCATCGGTTCCGGGTACCCATTGTGTATCAAGAAAACTATAAAAAAACTTCAAAAACTTGATATATTTCTCTTTTTGGCTTGAATCTAAACTTTTTTTACAGAAATTTATTATTTTCTCTTAATTAATGTACTAAATAAAGATTAAATGTAAGAAAAAAAATGAAAAATGAAAAAAAAAAATCTAAGCCAAAACTAACAATATACATATAATTTTGCTAAAAAAATGAAGTAAAGTTAGAATAACCGGGTACCCGACGGGTATTACCCGTTTGGACCCATTAAGATTCGAGTCCAATCGGGTAATTACCCGTCGGTTCCAAAGTTGTTAATTGGTCCAACTTTAGGACCCGAAACTGGACCCATTTCTACAAGGTTCGGTTCCGGGTCCGGGTAATGGGTACCTATTGACAACCCTAGTGGAAATAGTAAATGAGCTCATGTGCAGACTGCAGTACAAATAAGAGAATCTCTAAATGGCTATGAGTAGTATTAGAATTAGGGGTGCACAACGTCGGTCGGTCCGGTTTTCAGGCAAAATTGTCGACGGAACCGTCATATTATCGGTTCTCAAAGTGAGAACTGTCACCGAACTGTATATATCTCGGTTCGGTTGCAAACCGTTCCAATTGGGATCGGTTATTTTTTACGGTTCTGCCGGTTTTCGCCGATTCCTGTTTACCAGAAGGAAAAAGAAGAAGAAAAAAGACCATATTCTTCTTTTCTTCTCTTTCTCAATTACAGAAAAATTCATATCACAAATTCAAATATGAGATTATATATATAGATCTATACACATATGTCAGTTACAAAAGATTATACAGATCCATATGTAGACAAAATCGTACACCTCCTCTTCAAAAATATCATCTGCAACACCTAAAGATTTTAAACCCTAATAAATCTGAACAAATTGATGATATCATAGTCATGTGAATAGAAAATTAGAACATCCAAGTCTTGTGCATCTTATTGTTTCTCATCTTTAAATTAAACTCCAACCCAATCTTTACACAAAAAACCAAATGAAAACAACACTAAAATCATCAAAAAATTAATCAAAGAAAAACTAAAAATGAAAATAAGATTAAGAATAGAACCAATTATACATACCCCTCTACCAAATCCAAATATCATCTGTTGTTTTTGATCTTCACCTTATTTCATCTTCAATGTGATGTAAGTATCTTGATTTATGTATACACGGTATCTAGATTCTTAAACATCACAAGTTATAATGTTAAATCATAAAACTAAAAGGTTACAGCAAGATCCATAGAAGTGGAGGAGGAACGCATGGAAAGAGAAAATGGAGGAGTAGTTGTAGGTAAACGAGAAAACCCTAAAAATATGTTTTATATACTTGTTTTTTATCCTACGGTCGGTTCGGCTTGTTCAGTCGGTTTTAGAAGGTGAACTGTAACCCTGACCGTAGAATAATCAGTTTTGAAATCTAGAACTGTCACCGCCCGTTGGATGAACGGTTCGGTTCGGTTCAATTTTGACCGGTTTCGGTCCGATCCGATGCGGTTCTTGTGCAGCCCTAATTAGAATCTCAGGAAATTCAAAACAGTAAGAGAAACTGCTTCTAATATGGAAACAGATGATAACTTCTCAACTGTAGTCTGTGGTCTATTGGCACAAGACCAAAACCCTATTACTTCATGCGATCGATAAATACTTCATGCGATCGATAAACTTTCAGTTTATCCAAAAAAAGAAAAAAAAAACGGATTTGCTATGACCGTTTTCCATGGAAAACATATTAAAATTTAAAACTGACCCGAAACGGCCGTTATTTCCTATTTTATGCCATCTGAATTCTGAAGGAAACCCTAGAAACGTCTCTCTTTCTCAGTACCTTGGCAAATTCAGTGCTATCAATTTCTCATTCTAGTAATTGAAGACTAAAGGCCTCTCTATTTGTTGCTTGATGGAGGAAAGGGCATCATCATCATTAGAATCACCAAATTCGGTTCCTTGGCTTGTTTTTCCATATGGTGAAGGTAAGAAAAATCATGCTTTATATAATATTTTTGAACCTGAAAATAATAGAAAATTCATACCAGAGTTGAGTAGAAAAACATTTTGGCAGAAACCCTCTCATCAAGGTTGGTTAATTATCCTATGTGATGTTAAAGATGAGGATAATTCAATCCCACAAATTGGAATTATGGAGATTGTTTTTTATGGAACCCTTTAACATTAGAGAGAATTCAATTACCAAGTCTACTCAAATGGATTACTTATGAGCCTGATAGTGAGTATATGATTGATTGTGTGTTATCATCACCTCCTAGTAACGATAATGATCATCCGTTAGTTTTAGTTCTTTATCAACCAATGTCAGACCTTGATACTTACACTTTCTTGTTTTGCCACCCTGGAGGAGCACCATCAAGACGAAGTTGCCAACTCCCTTTAACCAAGTCCATAAAACTAGGGTGAGAAAACCACGTCTTATGAATTCTAAAAGGAATTCTATTTGTCCTTGGGTTCCCAAAAGAAAAGCCAAAAAGAGGAGAATGATCAGATGCAATTCTTGGCAAAGCTTTGCACCTCCAATTCTCATACTTCCAAATATAAGCATCATTTACAATGGCCCGGTCAAGTTTTGAAACAATTCTATTATGGCCACTCTGACAATTAGACCATTTATACTTCTTACCAATAGCATCAGCTTCAACCAAACCATTTCTAGTCATCCAACTTTTAAACTCATTGATACAAACTGCTTTTGGGACCATACCACCTTTCTTCTCATCCAAACGCAAAATACAGTTAAAGTCACCAATGACAAGCCAAGGGATAGATAAAAACCCAATCCCAATTGATTCCATAATTGTTTTCTAGTAACGGGATTAAAAAATGTTATGTTGTCGATGTTTTAGGAAGAGTATAGAATAGTCTAGAATCTTATAGAGGTTTCCTTGTTTTTCCTAAGTTAGGGAGTTTCCTGATTTAGCTATGTTTGAGGTTACCTAGTATAACTCATATACTTGGAACTCAAGTTTATGGTTTCCTAGTATAACTTTTATACTTGGAACTCAAGTTTGTAACCTATATAAATAGGTGTACAAGTCCTAAGGAAACACACACAACACAGTTTAGAGAAGAATTCTCACAATTAGAGAAATTTAGGGTTTAGAACGTTTGTTCATAGGGAATTAGTTTGGTGTTTGTGAACAACAACCTGCTGCTCATAGTTGTGGTTTAATTCTCTGTAATTTGTTCTATAATAAAGAGTTGATCGTAGCCGTTTGTGGACGTAGGAATATTGCCGAACCACGTTAAATATTGTGTCTTTCTTGTTTCGTTTAGTGCATCTTGTTTTATGTTTTCTTTAGTTCTACATTGATCCAAAGAACTATTAGTGTCTTGTGGAGGTATTAATCCTTACAAGTGGTGCGGTGAGGGTGGAGAGGATCATAGTTAGAAGTGAAAATGTCTAGTTCTACATCAAGTGGATTTTCGAAGGTGTATGGATTTGATATTATCAAGTTCAATGGGAAGAATAATTTCACATCATGGCAAACTGATGTAAAAGATATTCTTATTAGTATGAAACAATCAAAGCTATCAAGGACAAGCCAGCAACGTTACCAAAGGATTGGAGCGATGAGAAGTGGGATGACCTTGTTTTGGAGGCATGTTCAACTATTCGTTTATGTTTGTCAAGGGAGATCACTCATAACTTTTCGAGTGAAACCTCTACAAAGGCGTCGTGGGATAAGTTAGAGAAGCTTTACTTGCAGAAGGATTTGACTTCAGAACTTTACTTGAAGCGCAGACTCCATGCCTTTTGGATGTCTTCGGGTAAGTCTATGGTTGATCATATTAATGAGTTTAATAAGATCTGTTCTGATTTGTCTAATATCAGTGTCATTATCTCTGATACGGATAAATCCATGATATTATTATGTTCTTTGCCTCCGTCGTATGATGCTTTCGTTGACTATTTGTTGAGTGCGAAAACCGAAGAAGACAATACGTTAGTTTTCGATGATGTGGTATATGCTTTACAAGCTAAGGCGTTAAGGAAACAAGAGTTCGGCGATGAAGCACAAGTCGAGGGCTTGTTTGTTGATAGAGGAAAGAATGGTAATAAGAAGTCGAAGTTAAAGAATCGTTCCAAAAAGAGCGATATTGAGTGTTATTATTGTCGAAAAACTGGTCATATTAGGGTTGATTGTCTCAAGCTCAAGGCAAGAGATGAGAAACATAAGAAATCATATTCGAAGAATATTGTTGTTTCGGTTGCTGAAGACCCAATGTGTGGTTTTGATGAGGAAGTGTTAACCGTTATATCAAAGAGTTATCTCAATGATGGTTGGATGCTTGATTCTGGTGCTTCATATCTTATGTGTTCTTCAAAGGATTGTTTCACTACTTACAGAGAGGTGAATGGTGGTACTGTTATGATGGGTAATTCTAATACCTATAAAACAGTTGGAGTTGGTATGGTACATGTTCGTTCGCATGGTGTTATCACAACACTTTCAAAGGTTAGACATGTTCCAGATTTGAGGAAGAGTTTGATTTCGTTAGGAGTACTTGAATCTCTTGGATACAAGTATGTTGCTGAATATGGATTCTTGAAGGTATTCTACAATGGCAGTTTGAAGATGACCGGTGAAAGACATGGTAATCTATATTTATTACAAGGAGATATAGTTTGTGGTTGAGCTATGGTTTCTCAATCAATTGATGATAAACAGGTGGAGTCAACACTTCTATGGCATATGCGTCTTGGGCATATGAGTGATAAAGGTATGTCCGTGTTGAGCAGTAAAGGCTTGCTTGGTGGTGAGAAAACTTGCAAGATTGATTTTTGTGAGCATTGTATCTTTGGGAAGTAATGTAGGAGCAGTTTTGGTACTGCTGTTCACCACACGCAGGGTATGTTAGATTACATCCATTCGGATGTTTGGGGTCCCTCTTGTACAGTTTCTAAGGGAGGTGCTAGGTGGTTTGTGACCTTTATCGATGAATTTTCGAGGAGAGTTTGGCTTTACACCATGAAGCATAAGAAAGAAGTCACCGAGGTGTTCAATAAGTGGAAGACCGTGGTAGAGAAACAACTTGGTCGTGTTGTTAAGAAGATACGTTCCGATAATGGCGGTGAATACATCGAAGACCCACTAAAGGAGTTTTGTGAGGAACAAGGTGTCGTTAGGCACTTCACAGTCAAGGGTACACCACAGCAAAATGGAGTAGCGGAGAGAATGAATCGAACGTTACTTGAGAGAGCACGATGCATGTTGTCAAACGCAAGTTTAGACAAGATTTGGTGGGATGAAGCAGTGAATACGGCGTGCTATTTAGTGAACCGATCACCATCAACATATATTAAGTATAAGTCACCTATGGAGGTATGGACCGGTAATCCCGTGAACTATTCTAATTTAAGGGTGTTTAGTTTTCCAGCCTATTTTCATGTAAAAGAAGATAAGTTGGGTGTTAGGGCCAAGAAAGCAATTTTCTTAGGTTATCCATTAGGTGTGAAGGGATACCGTCTATGGTGTCCAGAATTGAATAAGTTCATAATTAGTCATGATGTGACCTTTAATGAGAAAGCGATGCTTGACTCAAAGAAGTTCACAGGTTGGGACTCTCGAATTGAAAGTGAGAGTAGTAGCGGTGTTGAAGATGATTCGATGCAGGTGGAGCAAAGAGATCCTAGTTCATCTACTATAGAAGAATAAAAAGAAACTCTTGTAGAAGATGAAGATGAAGTTGAGTTTGAGGTTCCTAGTTGTTTTGGGGTAAAATCTGATTATGCTGTTTTTGGTAAATTTGGGTGTGTTGATGAGAAACGAATTCAAACCCTAAACAAATGTACTGCATAAGAGTACTTTTAGATTCGAGAGATCAATTTGTAAGACTCTGGCCTAAACCAAAAAATGACCGTTCCAGATTCAATTCGGTCACAAAGTGAAGGAGAAGGGTTGATCTTAGGGAGGGAAGCGAAGAAGGTGTTTGAGATCAGAATGTTGAATTATGAAGGTGTGGCTGTTTTATGACTTGTATCAGAATGTGGAACTGTCTTGCAGAACGTAAGCTATCAGTTCTTGGTGTTTCTGGATACTTGTGTTGATAACTTGTGTTCTTTTGAAAAATCGGTTGAAAACCTATTTATACAAGTCATTGAGCGCACCCCTGATCTTGTAGGAAATGGAAGTAGTTAAGTAGTGGAGTTGTGTAAAAAGTGGTGATCACCACGTTTTCATTACGAGGGAAAACTGGTCACACTTTCACCCACTACTCTCATTACTGTTAATAGTCCGTCCTTTCCTGATACTTTCTCGTAATGGGCGCGTTGAACGCCGCACACTGTAAACCGCCAGACCAATACCCCAGTGAGTATCCCCCAGTTTGTGACATGTTTGATGTCTCGAGTGAATGGGTCAAGTCGTGAGACTCGCCGCTAAAAGCAGTACATAGTGCTTTTAGGTCAAATAATAAAACTACTTGTGAAATCAATATTTATAAAACATCACTTATAATCGATGTATATAAAGCATGGCTTTTAAACAAGCAGCTGAAAATAATCGATGTGCAGGAGACATCGTTGTTTTAGAGCTCATTCAAATTAGTCGCGATTTGAACGTCTTTAAAAAGGTAGCATGAACGGCCACCTTTGGGCGATCGTTTGAGAACCCTATGGGTGAGCTACCACTTGGTCGATCGCTCCCTGTGGAGGAGGGGAGGCCGATGATCACAGTGTTACCCTGTTGGCCTCTTGAAAATAAATCTAAACCATCCGACTAGGCTAGCGAAGTTGGATGGACGAGATGATTTGCGGCAGTTGCCTACTGCCGTTGATTTTAAATTAGGGTTTAGAAGCCGTGTGGCAAACCCTATTTTGGCCGATCAATTGAAAGCGCATGGCGCTAGTTTGAGCAGGCCGATCAGCCATGCGCAAAGGTGGGCTGCCAGTGAGCACGCTGATATCTTCGGGGCCGTCTGAAATTGAATCTAAGCCACTCGATTTGGCCGACGAAGATGGATGGTTGTGATCGATTTGTGACAGTAGCGTGTTGCCGCAACGCAGCTTAGGGTTTCCAAAACAGCGCGTTTACCCTACTTTGGGCAAGCGATTCAATATGCTCTTGGTTTGCCGTGGGCAAGTCGATTGACCAAGGATGTAGTTGGGTCGACGGTGAACATGCCAGTACCCTTTTGATCATTCGAGG
Organism: Papaver atlanticum; assembly: GCA_023531105.1. Taxonomy (NCBI): domain Eukaryota; kingdom Viridiplantae; phylum Streptophyta; class Magnoliopsida; order Ranunculales; family Papaveraceae; genus Papaver; species Papaver atlanticum. The sequence continues at coordinate 394,849 of JAJJMB010014738.1, read as the reverse complement.
GAAGATCTAGACCGTCCAACTAGGCTAGCTAAATTGGAAGGATGTAATGAATTTGAGACCGTTATGGTCGGTCTTGGCTCGTTTGAGCTTTTTTTCAACAGCGCGATCACCCATGTTCTGGCTAACATTTGAGGGTGTTGCTGGTGAACTAAATGGATTCCGACCGGCTAGGATGTTAGTAGGCCCGTCGGTGGTCATCATGATGATCGCTTAGTTCCGCTAGGAGTAGGCTAGGCTTGTTGAATTGCGTGGCTAAATCGTGTGGCAGTGATCGTTTTTTAAGACTGACATGGACAGTCTAGATTTTCCTTAAGGAATTTAAACGCGTCGATCATGCTAACTTTTAATTAAAAAGCGCATTGACATGAAGATCTCTTTATCAGAGATGGTGTAGCCTACGTGAGTGTTTTCATGCAGGTTTCAATACAGACATTTCGGGAGATTCATGCTACTCCATTGCGAGTGAACATTAATCGTCATGTCATGCCAATATTGAGAGTTCGTCTGGGAACATAGCATAGGAAAATGCTAGGTAGGCCATGCATTAGTGAATAATGATGTAGAGAATAAAAATTCATAGAATATTTGGGATTGTTGCTATGTGCACCATTCTGAATGAATTATATATATATATTGAATTACTCAACACATCTGTGAGCGAAGAGGTTTATGCACTCATCACTTTCAGATGGCTTTTGTTCCTTTGCAGGATGACAGCGTATTATATACAGGGTTTTACGATTTTACCCTTAGACTAAAAACCACCATCAACACTAGTAAGGAATCTATACAGCATCAAGTTGAGAATATTCCGTCCTTGACGTCTAACCGTGAGAGACGTCAAACAGTCCGTTATGGTTTTGATGAGTATGCATCTTACGCATTATCTGTTTTTGAGGATGAGCCGTTTACCTTTGAGGAGGCAATGAGTAATACGCATTCCATTGAGTGGAAAACAGCCATGGATAAGGAGATGAAGTCTCTTCACAAGAATCGCACTTGGGAACTTGTTAAGTTTCCTAAGGGTCGAAAGAAGATTGGGTGCAAGTGGGTCTATACGATAAATGATGGAATTTCAGATTCCAAGGGTATCGTTAGTGGTGTACGAAACAAAGCAAGGCTAGTGGCTAAGGGATATGCACAAAGGGAAGGTGTGGATTATAATGAAGTTTTCTCTCCGGTTGTTAAACACACTTCTATCCGAGTCCTTTTAGCATTTGTGGCGCAGTTTGACTTAGAGCTCGAGCAATTAGATGTCAAGACAATATTCTTGCATGGAGATTTGGAGGAAGACATTTATATGTCACATCCCATTGGTTATGAAGTTGCTGGTAAGAAAGATTATGTGTGTTGACTTGAGAAATCATTGTATGGTTTGAAGCAATCACCAAGACAATGGTATAAGAGGTTTGATACGTTTATGTTGCAGCAAAAGTATACTTGTAGTGAATACGATCAGTGTGTATACTTTAAGAATTTTCCAGATGGAAGTTTTGTTTATCTTTTACTCTATGTGGATGACATGCTCATAGCTACCAAGAGTAAGTCAGAAATTAATGTTTTGAAGAAACAGTTGAGTTTAGAGTTTGAGATGAAAGATTTGGTTCTGGCTAAGAAGATTTTGGGTATGGAGATTACTCGAGATAGATCTAAGGGGAAGTTATGTCTTACTCAGAAATCCTATCTTGATAAGGTTCTTCATCGCTTTGGAATGCATAACTCCAAAGCTATTAGTGTTCCAATACTTCCTACAGTTAAGTTAACAAAACAGTTGTGTCCTACTACAACTGAGGAGAAGGAGTTTATGTCAAAGGTTCCCTATGCTAATGCGGTAGGTTCTTTGATGTATGCTATGGTTTGTACTCGTCCGGATATTGCACAAGCAATTGGTTTATGTTAGAGCATAGCTCGGTTGAACCCACCAAGCGTTGGTATGTCAAGTTTGGTTGTCATATTTTAGTGAAACAAAACTCATTTAAAGAGTCGCTTGATTATTTACTAGAGTCAACTTCGTATAGGTTAGCTAGAAAGTTACTAGGATATGAGACTTACAAGTATTGTTCAAAGATATTCCTTAATAGCTAAAGGAGAATCCCGGATCGAAATAAATTGAGAATCTTTTAATTAAGGTTTTTAGTTTTTATATGCTTTTAATTTCCAGCAATTAAATGCAAATCTTTAGAAAATAAAAATTAGTAATGTGCATTTACTAATTGGAGATTTTCTACTGAGATTTCGGTCATTATATTTTGAAAGTGCATTTCCAAGAATTTTGAAAACCGTATTTGGTGTTTATTGCATATCTTTGAGAAGATTCGGTTTTGGAAATTCCTTGGTGTTCAAACTTCCTTGGTCCATAAATATTGAAGTTTGCATTTCAAGCAAACTAAACCTCAGATCCAGCAAAACTACCTAGTTGTGTTGTTACTGGTGGAGTCGTCTATTCGGAGAGGAAAGTACCCTAATTAGGCGAAATCTCTTACGACCGCTCGTTTTAAAGACTTCTTTGGGATTGGGAAGCTCTACGAGTACCGTTGGTGGGAAATTAGATAATTGCAGTTTATTATTAGTTTTCGATTGATTTGATTGACTAACGGTTGTTGAACTTTGATTGCACCTAGGTTGTTTATGCTTGAGAATCTTCTCTTCTGATATAAGATTCACTCAAACTAGATCGAAGTGTCGACGGGGATATTTAGACTGTTTGTAGATCTAAAGACGTCTTGTGATAATCCATTGTTAACAGACTCCGTTCTGTGTGTGATTGATCACAAGAGATTCAAGTTGTTTGTGTCCAGGTGTTTATTGAAGATCTAAGAAGATTTGAAGACAAATAAGATTTCTTATTTGATTTCATAATCTTTGGTGTGCACAAAACTTGATCGGCTGGGGATCCAACTATAACCGGTTTATCTTTGTGATAACCTTGATTGATTAGTTGAGTAGATCGGCATCAATACATTTCTTTGTGATTAAGAGTATTGATTGCATAAGTCTAGACAATTACTTTGATAGTTGTTGAGAGACAAATCTAAGAACCTGACAAAGGAGTTTATTGGGATAAACGGAAGAGCCTTTTGTCAAACTCATATCACGTTGTTTGAAAAGAGTTGTTATAGAACATATTTGTTGTTCCTTTACTGTTTGGAATACGAACCAAAGGAATTGTTCCAAGTGCGTGACTTATTACAAGTTGGAGGCGCAGGGATACTGAGGGAACTAGGTGACCTATAGGTTTAGTTGCTTGGTCTCAACTATACGAAGTTGGTTTAGAATTTATATAGCGGCTTAATTCTGAGAGTATTCAATTCTGGACTAGGTCCCGGGGTTTTTCTGAATTTGCGGTTTTCTCGTTAACAAAATCTTGCTGTGTCTTTTACTTTTCTATTTCCGCAATTAGAATTGTTTTATTATAATTAGAAGTAAAATATACAAACGTTAATTCCTATTTACTTGATAGCAATCCTATTGTGTTTGGTTAAGTCCGAACCTATTATCAAGTAAACATACTTCGTTGTTGTATTGTCTCGATCTCATATCCATAGACGATCACACGAAGTGTGAACCGATTAGTTGTTATATCTCGACTCAGTCCACAGACAATCACTTTCAGAGAAAGGACTTATAGGGGAAAAGTTTTAGATTGAGGTATATTTGGGTACCCTTGTCTTTTCAGTTTAGTTAGTCGTTATATGGCTACCCTTGGAGAGCACATTGGTATGCGGTGAAGGGAATTTTGAGATATCTTAATGGGTCCTTGGATATTGGTTTAGTGTTTGAGAAGGAGCAAAGTTTGAAGGTCTGTGGATTTGTTGATTCAGATTATGCGGGTGATAGAGATAAGTGTCGTTCTACTTCTGGGTATTGTTTTATATTGAGTGGAGGACCTATCAGTTGGAGGTCTATGTTACAATCAATTGTAGCTTTGTCTACTACGGAGGCAGAGTATATTGCTATGACAGAGGCTGTTAAGTAAGCATTGTGGCTTCGTGGTTTAGTTGAAGACTTGAGGACTATACAACGGAGTGTTGTTGTGAACTGTGATAGTCAAAGTGCTATTCATTTAGCTAAGAACCAAGTTTTCCATGCACGCACCAAGCATATTTATGTTCGTTATCATAAGGTATGAGAAGTAGTTGAAAACGGATTAGTACAACTTTTGATGGTTGATACTGAAGAGAATCCAGCAGATATGTTGACGAAATTCGTTCCGAAGGTCAAGTTTGAGAAGTGTCAGCTTGATCAATGTTGCTCGTCGTTAAGGCCCTAGGGGCATTAGAGGCTACGGTTAACTTGTGAAGATCAAGCTTAGTTTGGTGGAAATATCGGCAAGGTGAGAATTGTTATGTTGTCGATGTTTTAGGAAGAGTCTAGAATCTTCTAGAGGTTTCCTTGTTTTGCCTAAGTTAGGGAGTTTCCTGATTTAGCTATGTTTGAGGTTTTCCAGTATAACTCATATACTTGGAACTCAAGTTTGTGGTTTCCTAGTATAACTCTTATACTTGGAACTCAAGTTTGTAACCTATATAAATAGGTGTACAAGTCCTAAGGAAACACACACAACACAGTTTAGAGAAGAATTCTCACAATTAGAGAATTTTAGGGTTTAGAACTGTTGATGGTGGATTTTCAACAAGGGATAAAATCGTAAAATCATGATACTGCATGTTTCTGACCCGGCTTCAGGAATGCATGTGACGATTCATATTTTACGATCCGTGAACCGTTTCACGATCTCTGATCGAGTTCCTCTCAGAGCCATGATGAATATGTTTCTCGAAAGGCCTCCCACTAGCTGAGCGTTCGATGCTACACATTTCATCGTGACCTCTATGCAGAATAACATGATTGGGCGGTCCTCCTACATAATTATTTGTTTAGAGGGCTTAACGCCTTCAGGACGTCGGCGACACTCGCTGTTCCCTGACTACATAGAGAGACCCACCTCTACATAAAAGAACGATTGGGCCGTCCTCCTACATAATTGTTTGTTGAGAGGGCTTAACGCCTTCAGGACGTCGGCGACACTCGTTGTTCCCTGACTATGTAGAGAGACCGTGTATAGATTCAGGCGGCTCTCCTACATAATTGTTTATTGAGGGGGCTAAACGCCTTCAGGACACCAACGCTGCACGTTGTTCCCTGACTATACACCTTTCAGAACGAGTATGATGCTTTAATTATCTCATATCTCGATTCTACAATAGATTAATTCTACCGTGACATTCGCCACTGAATTCCTAGAAAATAATCTATTATATCTCATTACTCCGTTCCATGGCTATCCCCGGCTGATTCCATGGATTAGTAATAGATAACCATCTTATTTCATTACTCCGTTCCTTGAATTCCCCGGCTGGATTCATGGATTAGTAATAGATACACAATTCATTTATTACTCCGTTTCATGAGTCATTCTTCGCTGAATTTCATGAATTAGTAATAAATATCCAACAATCGGGCATCTGACTATCACCGAGTAAGCCCCAATAAAATGGTGCAAGTGTACTCAACAATGATGCACGAACGAGCATTCAAATATATGGACAAACGAGGAATCCTACACAAAACAGGAGAGAGAAAATAATAATAAAAGAAAAGAGACGCCTAGGGACCTGGCCCACCGGCCGGCCGGCCATGCCGCCGTTGTCGGTGCCCCACGCCCTCTTCCTTTATTTTTCTTATTTTATTTATTTTCATGAACTCATTAAAACTCCTTCATTCAAGCAACTTTCCTTGTTTGAGCAAAACTCTCGGTTTCTCCATATTTTCACGGTTTCATGAAAAATAATAAAATAGGGAAAGTGTCGCGGGACCAGGCTACCTAGCCAACCGGCCATGCCCTAGCCGTGGCCGGTCCCACACCTTGCAATCCCTTGTTTCCATAATTATTATTTCCCTCATCTCATGAAACTCCTTTGTTTGAGCAAAAATCATGGTTTCTTCATATTTTCTCAAATATTGCTCAAACTATGAAAAAGCCAAAAAGTCAAATGGTCACATGACCGACTAGGCTACTCACGTCAAATATTAAAATATTATTATTTTAATATTCTCAAAATTTTGATCAAACAAGCAAAGTTCTACTTGCTCATTCGAGCAAAAATCAAGAATTTCAGTCAAAGATCAAACTCTTCTGAAAATCCAAAATATTGCTCAAACGCACACCAGAAAATACCAAAACTCTCAGGACTGAGACACAGACATTATGGTGACACGGGCATGCTTCCTTGACTGACCAAGGCCGGCCCTAAGGTTTGCAAGGAGACGGTCCCACACACTCTTATAATTTTGACCTAATTTGCTTAATTGCTCATATTGGGTCCAAACTCTTTCCAACCAACTTAGAATTTGCTCAAACGACCATCAGCTGGTCCCAAGACCACCAAGAGATGGTTTCATGCCCTCTTGGTCAGTCCTTCACTTCTCCATAAATTAGGTTTTATTACCTAATGCTCAGACGAGCACTATTTTAATAAATGATGAAACTGGCATTTGATCATTCTTTCACCAACCGGTCAACTAAGGACTCTGGTGCATGCTCACTCAAGCACTTGGGAACCACATGGTCGTCCATCATCCCATGTGGTCAGTCCCTTCTTCACTCAGTAACCTATTTTCAGTAATTCATCAATTGATGAACAATTGATCAAAAATTAGGGTTTCGAACAAACGCTCCACAAATCATAATTTTTGAGCAAGTTCAAACACTAATAATTTTATTTTGATCCAGCAATCAACATCTTAATTAATTATATAATATTTGGTCCAGCTACCAATATTTTAATTAATATTTTATTTGGTCACGGTACTAATAATTCAACAAATGAGCAATATTTGCTCAGTTCGTCAATATTGGTTCAACTATCAATATCCAATAATTCATCACACGAGCAACATTTGCTCAGTTCATCAATATTCATCATGTTGATCCAATTATCAACATTTATTCAATAACTATATGTTTCAACAGACATGTTAAATCCATGAATCACTGAGCATTCGTCAATCATGCTCAATTCAACAAAACTTAGACTCACCATCTAAAAGTCAACAACTGACCTAATACATGTCTGCCTTGTAGACTCCACGTTTGTGAGACATCAATCATGTCACATGGGGGGATATCAATTAGGGTTTTGGTCTGGCGGCCTACGGCACGTGTGTTCATCCACGACGAGAAATGTGAGTAAGTCGTGCAAACAGTTGAAGGAGTTAGCAAAGTAGTGGGTGCTCGATCAGTCAAGTCTCCACACGACATGGAACTGACTTTTCCTCGATCTCCCACTTTCCCACTCTTTCACTCAAGGAACCGTCACACTTACTGGGATCAATGTGTTCACTATTCTGACAATATAAATAAGTCTCTGAATCCATGATTGAACAAGACACAAAAAATCCACGAGATATTGAACATATAATCCATCGTCTAACCAAGAATCATCGTGTGAGCAACACTCTTTCAATCATTCGAAACTTATTTACATAAACTTGCAGAAACCTTCAACACATCCACAATCCTTGATCATCATTGATCCCACAATTCTCAGCTTCCCTCCTACAGATCAACCCTCTTCCCTCTTTATGACCGAATTGACAATGGAACGACCATTGTCTTGGTTTAGGACGGAGTACTACAGATTGATCTCTCGAACTCAAAGCACTCCCGTGCAGTGCATCTGTTTAAGGTTAGACTGTTTACTCGGTTGAGGAGCCTCCGTCCACACGGTCGTCTCTCTATTTCCTAAAAAACTAGCAAATCGTTTTTCCTCATCTACAAGAACGTTTGTTCATAGAGAATTAGTTTGGTGTTTGTGAACAACAACATGCTGCTCATAGTTGTGGTTTAATTCTCTGTAATTTGTTCTATAATAAAGAGTTGATCGTAGTCGTTTGTGGACGTATGCATATTGCCGAACCACGTTAAATCTTGTGTCTTTCTTGTTTCGTTTAGTGCATCTTGTTTTATGTTTTCTTTAGTTCTACATTGATCCAAAGAACTATTAGTGTCTTGTGGAGGTCTTAATCCTAACAAAAAAAGCATGCACATCCTTAATAAAATATCCTCCAAAATCCAAAGTAATAGCCTATTTTGTGCAAGAAAGAATACCTGGACAAGTCAAATTATGCTTCATAAGCTCCCAAATATTACCTTTGGCACTGTCAACTTCATTAGTTATAACACCTTTACTAAAATCATCCAACTTCAAACTCCTCACAAAACGAGCGGTTCAAAACACCATTGGTTCAGCAATACAAATAATATTAGGCTTGTGCAATGTGTATAGCTCACTAAGCTTGGATTTTGCACCATCTTTATCCAAGCTTCGAGTATTCCAGTAGAACACATGCATTTTTTTCTTTGTAGAGCTTGTCGAACCCTTTTTCTTTGGTGAGCTTTTAACTCTACTTTTTCCTCTTCTAGGTTGCAAACCTTGATCACCATCATCCGCGCTTGGATTAAATGAACCAACCATTTTCTTATCTAAGGCATCATGTTTTTTCTTTTACGCAAGTTATTTCTTCTCCCTTGTAGCTTGATCAGCCTCAGATCCTCATTCCAGTTTGTCAGCTTCATTGTCAGAAATATCAGCTCTCGGATTAACTAACTGTCCAGAATTTGGTGGCATGTCAGCAGCAAGCTCCTCAGAATCCTCCTCCTCCTCCTCAACTCCCTTCTCAGTCCAAGTTTCGAATCTATTAGATGTTTCAATGCTATCTTGATTCTGAGAAACCGAAGATGCTCTTCTTGTTGTTTTAGTATGTGAGATAAAACCATCCTCATCTGTGATTTTCTCTAACACGTAATTTGTTGGTAAAGAACCAGTGGCAATAGTCTCAATACGTGACTCGGGTGTGGTACTTTTGAGTATTACCTCTTCATATTTCTTCTTTCTCTCCACAACCAATTGTCTAGCCTTTTCCAACTTGGCCAAAGCATTGTTCTGTTAAGTTCTTGCCAATTCAGAAGCTTCAGCAAGTTCATTAACTTTTTTTATCAATATCGTCATAAGCCCTGAAGGCATTTTCCTCATCCAAAATCTCAATTCCAACATCGACATTAACATTCTCAGAGCTAGCCGTATTGGTTATATTATCAACATCAGTCCGCGTAGCGCCATCATGGTTGGACACAGATATGGCCGGCTGGCAGAAAGCCCACCATGGCATTGAGTTGATTCAGCACCATGAGATGGACTAGCAACATCAACACTATCATCAAAATAGGTATGAACATCAATAAAAGAAACACCCTTTGCTTTGTTAGCATCAGCAGCAATATCAGGGACTTGAATCTGTGGTGTAGTATCAACATGCTTTATAGTTGGCACTTCAGTTGTGTTTTTTGGAGATGGTTTTTTACGTTACTCATTTTTTGACTTAGTCATTTGAGCAAAGATGGCTTGCTATTTATCTAGATCAGTTTCAGTATCGACTTTCTCCTTCATATTCCTTGTGTCTGTATTCATTTTTTTCATGGCCAATAGATTTGCAATGCAAGCAAAACTTAGGTTTGTTTAAAATATCAACACCCCACCAAAATCCTTCTTCACCTTCAGGTTCAATTATGATCTCATATTTGATCGTCTCTGCAAAGTTAATATCAACCAGGATACTAACAAATTATTCATATTCATGCCTTAGAGTTCTTGCATCAACAACGACAGGTTTGCCAAGAACCCTAGCAATACGAAACAATAATTCCTCCTGCAAAAATTCAATCGATAAAAAAGGAAATCTGCACCAAAATGTAGCTCTAGTGATTTCTCCTTCTCTGGATCAAACATAGGAGTCCATTCCTACACCTTCAATTGTGGTTTTTAACTTTCCACAGACCTTCATAGTTCACACGCTTCTTATCAACATCATACTTCAACTTGACGATAAAATATCCTTTGATCCATGGAATGAATTCGACAGAGCCAAACAACTTTCATTGATTCATCAGTTCCTTCTTAGCTTTATCGAATGTTAGCTTCTTAAAATCAAGATGTCTAACAAGGCTGAATTTCCAAACTTCCCTTGCCTGAAGATGGCTTGTTCTAGGTAGTATAACAACCATGTCTCCTGTAGTGTTCTGTATCGGTGGATTTGACAAAGCATCAACATCAATCTATGATATAACATGAGTATGCTTCTTAAATAAATAAGAAAAAGTCCTTCATGTTTCCTTATTCTGGCTGGAATCCCCGCCATTAACATCATCTTCAATAGGTTTCCCTTTCTCGGCCAAACTATGGTTTCTATTATTTTAGGCTTGTAAACTTATCTTGGCCTTGGTTTTGAGCGTGAACGTGACATGAACCTAGTTTTAGGTAATAAAACACGAACAAGATTGGTTGGATCATCATGATCATGTGGTTTTGATTGATTTTGCGCCATGATTTAGCGCAAAACCAAGGTAAAAAATGAACGTAGCAAAGGAAAAAAGAGGAGAGAAAAAACCAGAGCTAATTCTTGTGAGAACCTAAAATTTGTTTTTCCTTTTATATGGAAAGTAGTACCAAAAAAAGTTTTCTTTCTCAGAAATTTGTAAACACAAACATCAAGGTGGTGTAGGAATGCAATGCATGAAGCTCACAAACCAAACATTAGTAGTAAAATGGTTATTGAGGTTTGAGTCAGAGAAGGAAGATGTTTAGATAATAAATTGAGCCTGGAAAGATTAAGGAAAGTGAGTCACAATCATTATGTATACCAGCAACATAAAACCACAAGGTGAATACTATTAGAAATGCATCAAATCTTAATATCAGTAATAGAAGAAAATATACTTTTGGTTGGATAGAAGGATCGATATCAATTGCTTAAAGGAGAGTCTCCAACAAATCTTTAAACTCTGTACCAAGAAAAGATCTCATGCGGAAGACATGATTACCGAAGCTAAAGAATGAAACCTTTATTTGAGGAACACCCCAATAGGTATGGATATTGTAGAGTTGGATCTTCGTTTCAACAACTAAGTTCAAACTGTCAGACTGTTTTCAAGAAGGTTACTCGTTGCGACGACCCAAGCACTAAGCACCAACTAATATGGACAAAGAATTATTACCCAAAGTATATGTTATGATGTGTGTTATATTCATGAACTTTTTACCAACAAAGACTCAACACAAATATTTTATGCGTCTTTCTTGGCCAACATGAAGAATTGGCAAATTATCTTATATTCTACTACCATGAATCATTAAGGGTTTGGCATTGTATCTGTGATTCTTTAAAGTTAAAATAAATTCTTTCCCGACACCCATTCTGTTATAGCATTGCTCGGTTGAACCCACTAGCATTGGTACGTCAAGTTAGTTTTGAAATTTAGTTGCCAAAACGCATTCTTGATTTAGTATACTAAAGTTAGTTTCAGACTAGATTAGGTCTAAGAAGTATAATCGAAGCTATCCTTGAAGGATGGAGACTGAAGACTACAATAAGACATCAACAAGGACTTCATCAACAAAGGTTTGTTTTGATTGATTTCATTTGGATTCTTGTTCAATATTACCTTTCTAATCTATCGAAACAAATGCTCACTCTATGGAACAATTCCTATGACGGTAAAAGTGCATTTATGTATATATATTCGAGGTTATTTGAGCCACGACTTTTGTGAAAGTAAACTTTATCCATGTAAAGGTTCTCATGTTATAGTAAATGATCTTACGAATTCAACGAGCCAAGAATCACTCAATTCCGAGTTATAACGATGAAGTTATTAGTGATTTATTAAAGCAATAGTTATAAGCGTTGCTGAAACTATTGCAGTTCGTTAGTAGGAAACAATCCACGAATTGTTTGTAACGGTTCACGGACTTGAGCCCAATTACGTGATTAGAGGCCTTTTTTAGTCATGTTTTTGATGTTTCCTTATCTAGGCAAGATAGCTATTACTCCAAGCATATTTGATTACCATATTAAAGTGTTTGTGATATCTTTTAATTTCTTTCTAAGATAAATTGTGATTTATTCACATAAATACAATATTTGCTAAATTAATTAATTATTTAATTATTTTGACAAGAGTTGTAACTTAGGAAAGACTCCCAAAATTAGGAGAGTCTTGATAGCTTTGCTTAGTTTTCAAGCTACCATGTTCACTATAAATAAAGGGTTCGTGAATACCACATTTTTCATCCCTTGGAAAATTGGTGTAAGGTTCATAAGGTTGTTTTCCATATCTTCTGTTCTTCGTGAACAAGAGTGAGATAAAAGTCTTTTCCTTGGGGATCGCAAAGCCGAGTTGATAATAATCTTCGTGACATGTTTCATAACTTTTAATCTAGGTTTTTCACCTCTTGTCTATTCTAAGGTTTTCTCTTCTAATATAAGACCATTCAAGAGTTGTTGATCATAAACATATTTCAGTTCTCGATCATATACCGACACTAGTTGGTCGAAATCGGAATTAGAAAGAAAACTTCGATTAAAGTATCTCGTAAAAATCCTTAAGAAGTTTTAAACAAGATATCTCTAGATTTATTCTAGTTGTTCTTGTTTTAGAATAATTAGGTTTCTCTTCCATTTTTGAAGAGTATAATAAACCCTAATCTACAAGTTTGTTTTGATATTACTTTTACATAGTAATTGTTTTTCTCAAAACAAACACAAGATTTCCAAAACCTTGGTTCACATCTAAAGGGAAATCAAACCGGTATCTTGTGAAAAAAAAAAGATCGAAAAGTATCAACGTGTTGTTGCATCTTCTAGAGAGAACTCATATTCTGCTAGAAGATTTTTTAGAGTGCTTATGAAGAGAACTGTGCTCTGCCAGAAGATTTTCGAGAATAACTTCTAAAGAGAATTTGTGTTCTGCTAGAATATTTACGAGAAGAATTCCTAAAGAGAATAGGTGTCCTGCTAGGAGTTCTACAAGTGCTTGAATACAGCTAAACAAGGTATTACATCTAGTCTGAATAGGTAGTCGGAAATTTGTGTAACAGCTTATAATCAGTATGTGTTTATTCTGGACTAGATCCCGGGGTTTTTCTGCATTTGCGGTTTCCTCGTTAACAAAATTTCTGATGTCTGTGTTATTTCTTTTCCGCATTATATTGTTTATCTTTGTAATTGAAATATCACAGGTTGTGCGTTAATCGATCATCGTTGATAAAGCCGACCTTGTTTGTTGGATAGGACTTTGATTGATCTTGGATATTGGTCTTTGGTACCGTCCAAGCTTCTCTTCATATACGGATTCAGTTTCTATATCTGTTTAAGTTTGTGATTGTTAAAAGAGAAAGAGATAAACTCTTTAATATTATTCTTTGATTGAGTTTTTACTCTCGGAATATTATTAAGGTTTAGTCCATACAGATTTCTAAATGAAAAAGTTGGGTGTGGTGTAGTACCTCCGCGTTTTCAATTGGTATCAGAGAAGGAAAACACGCTAAGACCTCGTAAGTATGTGTTTGTAGCAATCTGACTCTATGGACAAAAGTGTTATCTCTATAAACGTACCTCCAGTCTTCGATGGATCAAATTACTTATGGTGGAAAATTGATATGCGTGCCTTTCTTCAAGCACGTGATTTTCAATCATGGGTTCCTATTGTAAATGGCTATGATCCTCCAACAGTTATAGTAGACGGTGTAACTGTTGCAAAGGATATTGGTAGTTATAGTGATGTCGAGATTAGTGCTGCAAGGAAAAATTCTGACGGATTAAATACTATTATCCATGCCATTACCCCAGATCTTCAGCAACACGTAACTACGTGCAATAAGTCTAAAGATGCTTGGGATATCTTAGAAACCGTATTTAAAGGGAATACCGCAGAGAAAGAAGCAAGGCTTCAAAACCTAACATCTGACTGGGAAAACCTTCCCATGTCTGATGATAAAACCTTTGATTAGTTTAACCAAATACTTTCTCAAATAGTTAACTCCTCATATTCGTTAGGAAGAACTACTCCAGAGAAAGTTATTGTGTGCAAAATTCTCAGGTCTCTACCATCAAGATACGATTCTAAGAAACATGCCATTGAAGAAGCAAATGATCTTTCTACACTTTCCAGAAATACTCTTGAAAGTTATTTTGTAAATCAAGATTTCCAAAACCTTGATTTACATCTAAAGGGAAATCGATTCCGTGTTTTGTGAAAAAAAAAATATCTAAAAGTATCAACGGTGTTGTTGTATCTTCTAAAGAGAGCCTTGTGTTCTGCTAGAAGATTTACGAGAAGAATTCCTAAGGAGAATCGGTGTTCTGCTATGAGTTCTATAAGTGCTTGAATACAGATGATACAGGTATTACATATAGTTCGAATAGGTAGTAGGAAATTGGTGTACCAACTTATAATCAGTGTGTGTTTATTCTGGAATAGGTCCCGGGGTTTTTCTACATTTGCGATTTCCTCGTTAACAAAATTTCTGGTGTCTGTGTTATTTCTTTTCCGCATTATATTATTTATCTTTATAATTGAAATATCACAGGTTGTGCGTTAATCAATCATTATTGATAAATCTGACCTTGTTTGTTGGATAGGATTTTGATTGATCTTGGATATTGGTCTTTGGTACCATCCAAGTTATTTCTTATATTCAATCGGGCTCGCAAATCTCTATTTGTTTGATTGCGGATTGAATTGAGAAATAGAGATATAACTCTTTGATATACTTTTCTTAAGATTGATTTTGACTGTTTAGTTGATTCTCTTGAAAGTATATTGGAGTTAGTCCATACAGATTGCCAAACGAATTATTGGGTGTGGTTGTTATACCCCCACTTTTTCAATTGGTATCAGAGCAGGTAAACACGCTAAGACCTTATAAGTCTGTGTTTGAAGCAATCTGATTATTATGGACAGAAGTGTTGTCTCTATAAACGTACCGCCATCCTTCGATGGCACGAACTATTTATGGTGGAAAATTTCTATGCGTGCTTTTCTACAAGCACGATATTTTCAATCTTGGGTTCGTATTGTTAATGGCTATGATCCTCCAACAGTTATAGTAGACGGTGTAACTGTTGCAAAGGATATTGGTATTTATAGTGATGTCGAGATTAATGCTGCAAGGAAAAATTCTGACGGTTTAAATGCTATCATCCATGCTATTACCCCAGATATTCAGCACCATGTAACTACGTGTAATAAGTCTAAAGACGCTTGGGGATATCTTAGAAACCGTATTTGAAGGGAATCCAGCAGAGAAAGAAGCAAGGCTTCAAAACCTAGCATATGACTGGTTAAACCTTCGCATGTCTGATGATAAAACCTTTGATGAGTTTAACCAAATACTTTCTCAAATAGTTAACGCCTCGTATTCATTAGGAAGAACTATTCCGGAGAAAGTTATTGTGTGCAAAATTCTCAAGTCTCTACCATCAAGATACGAGTCTAAGAAACATGCCATTGAAGAAGCAAACGATCTTTCTACACTCTCCAGGAATACTCTTGTTGGAAAGTTAAAGATCTTTGATAATGAACACCGGTCTGGAAAAGAAGTGATTTCTTTTAAAGCTGCAAACAATTTTTAATCCTCTAAGGATAAAACTTTTTCGCCAGATGCTAAGGATGTTACTCCACAAAAATTTAGAAAAATCTTGAGAGACATGAAAAAGAGGTTTTCTAAAAGTGCAACATCTCCTAATAATGATGTACAATACTTTAACTGTCGTGGTTTCGGGCACCCTTCTTCAGTATGTCCTAGCTGGAGCCGTGGACAATCAGCATATGCAGCAGCTTTGCCTACTCTTGATGATGGACCTGAATATTATGATCACCAAGAGTACGCAGGCGAGGTTGCATTAGCTTGTAGAAAAATTCTTTCGGATACTGATTCTGATTCCGACAAAGAAGTGTTCCATGTAGATCCAGTTGCTAATAAACTTCTTAAGTAATGTCATCAGAAACTTTCGGAAGCTGAAAGCACCATATTCAGTGAGAAAGTAAAATATGACAGACTTCGTAGTCGGAATAAAGACTTGCAAGACCAACTTGATTCTATTGGTGCAAGAGATTATCTCCACGAAATACGAAAGCTTAAATAAGAAATTGCCGGAAGTCGTGATCGGGAAATTATTCTTCAAGAAAAACTAGATAACTTGGAGAACATTGAGATGAACTTGTTATTTGATTCAGAACGAGAAGATCTCAAGGTTCAATGTGAATCATCCAAGAATGATCTAGTTATTGCGCTTGAAAAGGTCAAAAGGTTGGAAGAAGAAAACTCGAGCTTAAAAGAGAGTTTGTTTAGAAATAACAGCTCAGATAAATTAACCTCAATATTGGGAGCATGTAGAATTCATCGTGATACACGAGGATTGGGCTATGAAGGAATAGACGCTCATAGTATTTGCAAAGAGGTAAAATTTGTCAGAGCTAAAAATTCTTCTCAACCAAAACCTTCCACGATTGACAAAAGTGAAGTATCTCTACCAACTGCCGATGACGAAAAGAGGAAATCCTGTCAAGTTCCAAAGAAAGCACATATACATTCAGGTAATACTAAACATAACTTTTTCCATTCTACTAAACATTGCTTTTATTGTGGAAAACCAGGTCACTTGCAAAGGAATTGCAGATTTCTTAAACGAGATAAAACCAGATCTGATTCTGTTAAGATGACAAGATCTGATGATTCAAACTGGAGAAAAACTGAGTCTCATAATATCAGTTCTTTCAGTATTCCCCCCAAGAAGTTTCATAATTATATTAGGGAGAAAAAGAAATACGTTGCTCCAAAAGCTGCTCAGAAATGGGTACCAAAGAAGATCAATAAAGCAACGAGTGCTATTAAGAAGGATCTCCCAGACAAGAGTTCGACAAGGGATAACATCTTAAAGAGGTATGGAACAGTTATTGAAAGTTTCAAGGAAGTTGTTAAATTCCTAGAGTCTATGCATGATTTTGTTTCAAATACCTGTGGTGAGAAAGATTTTGTTCACCTCAACACAACCTGATTGTGTTGAAAATTCATCCTCACCAAGAAGCCCTTGTAAAAATGCGGTGAGGATTGCAAAAGAATAGGGGGCACATATTATGTTGGGTAATTTTTGAATATGTGGAACAATTTATTGTTTCGAGCTGAGTTTAACTCGCTTACATATTTATCGAAATATGTGTTGGTAAGCTTTCGCTTTAGCCTAGTTCATCTTTACTCATGACGAAAGTCATGTTGATTGTTTCAATCTCTTGAAAATCGCTTTGATGAAAAATGGTGTGTGAATAACCACTATATAACATCCTCTAAGAATGTTTCAATGATTGAAATGAGAGTTTAGAATATATAACCATGATTGGATATAAATATTGTATGTGAACTCATACTTGTGTAAGTCCAAAATCCTTGAACCAAAGTATGCGTACTTTTATAGTTTAGGATGACCGAAGGTAAGTCTGCATACCTGTACGCGTACTGTCGGAAGTTCACATCCCTTGAATTTCTGCTGGAGCTTGTGAACCAAAAACAAGCTCAATCCGGGTACTTAAGTATGCGTACCCGTATGCGTACTTAAGTAGGTTACTTTCTAAAATCGGTTTGTTCATGAACTAAAAAATTTATAAAATAAGGAATATAATATTTGTAAACCGTGGCTATAATGTTCATGAATTGATTCGAGTGAATCAAAATCGATTTTGCTTCAATTATGTCTTATATACTTCTATGAGATCTAAGCAATTGAACAACTCTCTAACTAGTTCATTTGAGTCACTTGAACTAGTTATGGTGAAGATAAATAAGGTTGATATGAAAGTGCTCATATGGCTAAATACCACGTATATGATTCTTAATTACCTAACTTGATTTGTGATTGAAATTCTTAAGTATAACAGGTTAGAAGCAATAATCAAAGCCATTGGATGTAGGTTTTTATTGTCAAAGAAACCTTTTTCATACACTTATGGTAACCAATCTTGGTGTAAATCCTTGTGGAAAAGGTTATTCTTCTTTCTAAGCATATCAATTCTTGTTTATACAAGTTTGTATCTTAGAAAAGATGATCACAATATTTGATCTTCATGATTACATATTGTGTATTGTTACCATGAGATAGTTCTAATTTTAGTAAAACGATCTCATGAGAGACTTCCAATGATTGGTCCTTAGCTCGTATCTCCTTGTGGGATTTCTAAAATCCAATATATAAATCATTCTCCCAGGAGTAAGGTCACTCTTGCTGTTCTTTAGGGAATGACATTTTATGGGGGAGAGTTCTTAAATGAACTTGTGCTTAATTGTCATATCTTTGTAGGGAAAAGTGGGTTTGGAACATGAAGGGGTTACTTGTATCTTTATAAACTCCTTGATGAATACACTAAGTTTCGACTATGTGAAATCATCGAAAAAAAGTTGATATGTTCTCTTTTGGTCATGAAGTATTCTTTTTGAGAATTTCATTATGATCCCACAATTTTCGTACCTTTGCCAATTTATATTGTCAAAAAGGGGGAGAATTAATGTGTAGTTCACACTACAAATACATATGGTTTACGGATCATTATGTAAGGTGGAGTGGTTTTCATTGTGAGATGAAGTATTGACTAAGGGGGAGTGATGCATATCACCGTAGTATTATTGTCAAAGTTATGATACAATTGAACTTTGATGTTGTGTATTAATACTATGATGGATCTTCAACAAGTACAGGATGAACACACGCATAGTAGAAGAACCAAGGAAATCAAGCATGTCGGATTCTGGAGCTGTAATGCTTTTAACAAGTACAATCCATATGTAAAATGGTTTTGTCACTAAAATTGACAAAGGGGGAGATTGTTAGAGCATTGCTCGGTTGAACCCACTAGCGTTGGTATGTCAAGTTAGTTGTCAATTTTAGTTGCCAAAATGCATTCTTCATTTAGTATATTGAAGATAGTTTCGGACTAGATTAAGTCTAAGAAGTAGAATCGAAGTTATCCTTGAAGGATGAAGTTGGAAGACTACAAGAAGACATCAACAAGGACTTCATCAACACAGGTATGTGGTATTTGATTTCATTTGGATTCTTGTTCAATTCTACCTTTCTAATCTATCGAAAAAAATGCTCACTCTATGGAACAATTCCTATGATGATAAATGTACATTTATGTATATATACTTGAGGTTATTTGATTCATGACTTTTGTGACAATAACCTTTATCCCTGGTAGTGAATGAGCTTACGAATTCAACGAGCCAAGAATCACTCAATTCCGAGTTATAACGATGAAGTTATGAGTGATTTATTAAAGTAACAATTATAAGTGTTGCTGTAATTGTTACAGTTCGTTAGTAGGAAACAATCCACGAACTGTTTGTAACGGTTCACGAACTTGAGCCCAATTACGTGACTAGAAGCCATTTTTGGTCATGTTTATGATGTTTCCTTATCTAGGCAAGATAGCTATTACTCCAAACATATTTGATTACCATATTAAAGTGTTTGTGATAACTTTTAATTCCTGCCTAAGTTAAAATGTGATTTATTCACATAAATACAATATTTGCTAATTAATTATTTTGGCCACAGTTGTAACTTAGGAAAGACTCCCAAAATTAGTTGAGTCTTGAAAAAGGAAAATAGCTTTGCTTAGCTTCCAAGCTATTGTTCATTATAAATAAAGTGTTCGTGAGTGCTACACGTTTTTCATCCCATTTGGAAAATTGGTGTAAGCTTCATAGGTTGTTTTCCATGTCTTCTGTTATTCGTGAACAAGAGTGAGATAAAAGTCTTTGTATTGGGGATCACAAATCCGAGTTGGATTTAATTTTCGTGATTGATTATACAACTTGTAATCTAGGTTTTTCACCTCTTGTCTATTCTAAGGTTTTCTCTTCTGATATAAAACCATTCAAGAGTTGTTGATCATAAACCCTAGGTTTTTATAGATTTCAGTTTCCGATCGTATACCAACACTTGTTAGTCGAAATCGGAAGCTAGAAAGAAAACTTCGATTAAGGTATCTCGTAAAAATCCTTAAGAAGTTTTAAACAAGATATCTCTAGATTTATTCTAGTTGTTCTTGTTGTAGAATTATTAGGGTTTTCTTAACTTGGAAATTGATCTTTGGAATCGCCCAAGT
>JAJJMB010014738.1:297419-349850 GCA_023531105.1 Papaver atlanticum | reverse complement strand
AAGGGATTTTTCTATCAAATCTTTTATCATTCGTTTTTTCACACAAAGGGAGAAAGAGGAGAGCTTTGGAGTTAGAAATTTCTCTACAACTTAGGGTTTGCTTTCAATTTCTTCTTTATTATTTTAGATGGGTTTTAAGAAATCCATGAGTAACTAAACCTTTATTATTGGTTAGAGATGTAATCCTAAGTTGGAAGACATGTTATTCAATTGAAATATTCATTCTCATTCATTCATAATTTGTTAGTATCGCTTATGTTCTACCGTTTATAACTCCATGTATGATTTATTGCTAGTTTGTTTAAGTTGCAAATTAAATGAGCATGCTAGGGTTTGAGATCCGGAATTGTAAAATAATCCTTGTTAGAAGTAGTATAATATAGTTGTTAACGACGGGATGTTGCCATACAATTATATGTAGAAGCCTGACCTAGGTTAAATCTGTGTGGCTCTTGCACCTGATTGCTTAGAATAACCTCAACTCATAAATATTAGTGCTTTCATTTGGTTAAACTTGAGTGGCTCTTGCGCCAAGTTATTTAGTGGAAAGGATTCAAAGAGTGGCTCTTGCGCCTTTGATGATAATAGGAGTTTTACCGGAGTAAGCCTGTGATAGGACGCTCTAGGGTTATTGATATCTAGAAAATGATGTTGAGATTGATTCAGTCTATAACATGTTAGAAGATGGAAGATGAAAACTCTAACTAGTATTTTTTATCTCTGATATTCGTATTATTCTATTTGCTTTATTCTTATTTAGTTATAATCACAAACAAAATCCCCCCAGTTTCTATAAGTAATCAAAACAATTTGACAACCCATATCTCCCTGTGGAACGAATCTGTTCTTATAACTATACTCTTATTTATAATTGTGAAGTGAAAGAACTTAAATTATTTTTGCGTCGGCTGACAACCGACCAAATTTTGGCGTCGCTGCCGGGGAGGCATAGGGAATGTTTTTTTTTTTTTGAGTTCTTATTTTTAGTTTTTAATTTTGTTTTTGAGAATCTTGTTTCAGGTACTTGATCTCTGGCATCCAAACGTTGGGATTACCAAAGGTGTGGAATTTCAACTCGCAGAAGAACAGTACTACAAGAACCTCGAAAATCACAACAAGAAGAGATGGTTGGCGGAACGAACAACCAAAACACTGGTAACCAGGGAAACCATGGAAATGGCGGCGCTCCACCACCTCCACCTCCCAAGAGGACACTCAAAGATCTAGCATCCCTATCGTTTGATCAACAGAAGTTGTGTGTCAATTTGGAAGATTCAATTGAGCTCAAATCTCAGTTGATTCATTGGTTACCGAAGTTCAAAGGGCTTCCAGGAGACGATCCAAATCGTCATTTACTATTGTTTCAACATAGGTTGACAAGTTTGAAGACAACTGGAACTGATCAAGGAAGAGCTTTACTGACAGCTTTTCCATTCTCTTTGATTGATTCTGCAGAAGAATGGTTTTATGGTCTTCCACCTGGAAGTATCACAACATGGAACGAGATGCAGAGAACATTTTTAGAAAAGTACTTTCCATCCTCTAAAGCTGCAACTATTCGTAAAGCAATTGGTGAGACTTTTTACGACTACTGGGAACGGTACAATAAGTTGTTAGCTAGCTGAGAAACTCATAGTGCAGTATTTTTACGATGGTTTGCTCCAATCCGGAGAAATCTTATCGATGTAGCTAGTGGTGGTGATTTGACAAATAAAACCATTGACGAAGCAACAGAATTGATCGAGAATATGGCTGCAAACACGCAGCAATTCAACACAAGAGGTATGTCAATGAGTCGAAAGGTTAATGAGGTTACTTCTTCACCGCACTTAGAACATAGAATTGGTAATATGGAGAAGATGATGCAACAAATGGCCGCAATAATCATCCCCTCTTATGAAGAAGAATCTAAACAAGTGAATGCAGTATTCCCAAATCAACAGAGACAACGGTATGATCCCTATTCCAACACTTACAATCCAGGATGGAGAGATCATCCCAACTTCAGTTATGCAAACAAGCAAGCAGTAGCTCCAGGGACGGTTTTTAATCGCCCTAGTAGTTTCCAACAACAACCACAACCAGTGAAGAACTCGGAATCATCAGAGATGCTTGCTATGATGAAGAATCTAACCACAATGGTGCAATCAAGGAGTTGCAGACACAAATAAGCACCATGGCAAGTAGATTGAACCATTTGGAGACGCAGAATAGTGGGAAACTTCCTGCTCAACCTCTTAACCCAAGAGATTCTGTCAACGCTGTGACATTGAGAAGTGGTACACGAACAGTGCAACCAGAGGATATTGAGAAAAAAAAAGACCCTAAGGGGCCGGTATTAGAGAAAGAGATTACTGACTCTTCCCAAACCGATGAGGTACCTAAAGAAAACTCTAAAACTCATGTTTCTACTTATGTTCCCCCTTTGCCTTTTCCTCGCAGGTTTGCTAACTCTAAAAAGGCGGAAGAAGATAAGGAGATCTTTGATATTTTTAGGAAGATTCATGTGAACATTCCACTAATAAATGCTATTAAACAAGTCCCCAAGTACGCGAGAATTCTGAAGGACTTGTGCACCAATAAACAGAGGTTAACCGGTAATGAGGTAATGAAAGTGGGGGAAAATGCTTCGGCTGTCTTGCAAAAGAAACTCCCACTTAAATGTAAAGACCCCGGTAGTTTTGATATTCCTATTGTCATTGGTAACACCAAGTTTAATAAGGCTATGCTTGATTTAGGAGCATCAGTAAATGTTATGCCTGCATCTATATATGAATCTCTTAAGTTAGGTCCCTTGAAATAAACTAGAATTACTTTACAGTTGGCTGACCGTTCTAATGTATACCCTAGAGGTATTATTGAGGATGTGCTTGTGCAGGTAAACAAACTAATTTTTCCAGCGGATTTTTGTGTGTTGGAGATGACAGACGGATCAACTGACACATCTCTACCGTTACTTCTTGGTCGACCATTTATGAGCACGGCTAGAACTAAAATTGATGTGCATGATGGTTCATTGACTATGGAATTCGATGGAGAAGTAATACGTTTCAACATTTATGAAACGATGAGATATCCTAGTGATGTCCACTCTTGCTTCTCCATTGATGTGATTGACTCATTATCTCAACAGATGTTTGATTTGAGGTGTGATGATCCATTGGAGACTGTTATCACGAGAAGTGTGGGTTCTAAATATTTTAAAGATCCGAGAACCGAGCTTAAGTTAGGGGACGAATTTGAGGAAACCATTGGTGAACTTAATTCGTTGCAACAGTGCCCACCTACTCATGATATTTCTTTTATCTCTTTACCATGCACTGATGAAAATTTATTGCCATTTATTTTGCAGGCACCTAAACTAGAACTAAAGCCTCATCCTGATCACCTAAAATACATGTATTTGGGTGATAACGAAGAGTTGCCAGTAATAGTTTCGAATGCGCTAACTGAATTGTAGGAACAAAGACTTCTTCGAGTTTTGAGGGAGTACAAAACTGCTATAGGATGGATGATTGCTAATATTAAGGGAATAAGCCCATCGACGTGCATGCATAAAATACGGCTTGAAGATGAAGCAAAGCCTACAAGGGAGGCACAACGCCGCTTGAATCCTCCAATGATGGAAGTCGTAAATAAAGAGATACTAAAGTTATTAGACGTGGGAGTTATCTACCCCATTTCTGATAGCAAATGGGTGAGCCCGGTACAAGTGGTACCAAAGAAGTCGGGCGTTACAGTGGTGCAGAATGATAATAACGAACTTGTCCCAACTCGTGTGCAAACCGGTTGGAGGGTTTATATAGATTACATAAAACTGAATGCAACCACTAAAAAAGATCATTTTCCTTTACCTTTTATGGATCAAATGTTGGAACGTTTGTCTAGATACTCTCACTATTGTTTTCTTGATGGTTATTCAGGTTACAATCAGATTGCTATAACACCCGAGGATCAAGAGAAAACTACTTTTACCTGCCCGTTCGGAACATTTGCATATAAGAGAATGCCTTTTAGTTTGTGTAATGCACCCGCTACCTTCCAAAGGTGTATGGTAAGTATCTTTTCTGAATATGTCGAAAACATTATAGAAGTTTTTATAGATGATTTCAGTGTGTATGGTGATTCATTTGACTTACATTGGGAGAAGTGTTGAGACTAATCTTGTGCTTGGATAACCTTACATTAATTCTTAAATGATGTGTTGAGACTAATCTTGTGCTAAATTGGGAGAAGTGTCATTTTATGGTAACTCATGGCATTGTTTTAGGCCATATTATATCTTCTAAGGGATTGGAAGTTGATAAATCTAAGATTGATCTTATTCGTGCTCTAACTCCTCCCACCATGGTGAGGGAAATTCGTGCTTTTCTTGGTCACGTAGGATTTTATCACAGGTTTATCAAGGATTTTCCAAAGTTGCAGCACCATTATGTCGTTTATTGCAAAAAAGATGTGGTTTTTAACTTCGATGAGAAGTGTTTGGCGGCATTCAATAGTTTGAAAGAACTTTTGATATCATCCCCTATCATGAAACCACCAGATTGGAGCAAGCTATTCGAGTTAATGTATGATGCTAGTGATTATGCGGTTGGTGCAGTATTAGGCCAGCGTACGGGGAAACTACCCCATGCTATTTATTATGCTTCCAGAACGTTGAATGAGGCCCATCAAAACTATACAACCACTGAAAAGGAGTTATTAGCAATTGTTTTTGCTTTGGAAAAATTTTGCTCTTATTTAATTGGTACAAAAGTTGTTGTATTTTCTGATCATGCAGCACTTAGGTACTTGCTTACAAAAAAGGAAGCGAAACCGAGGCTAATTCGATGGATTCTACTCCTATAAGAGTTTAATCTTGAAATTAAAGTCAAAAAAGGCATTGAGAATACTGTTGCAGATCACTTGAGTCGTCTTACTGTAGACAAAGAAGCTTTCCCATTGCGTGAAAGCTTCCCTTATGAGAAACTTTTCTCAATTGCATTTTCAGAACCATGGTATGCTGATATTGTGAATTATTTAGTGTCTAAACAAATCCCCAAGAATTTGTCTCGTGTTGAGAGGGACAAACTGAAAAAGATAGCAAATCAATATATTTGGGATGATCCATACTTATGGAAACATTGTGCATACAAAATTATATGAAGGCGCGTACCCGAATCTGAATATAATTTTATATTGTCTTTTTGTCATTCGTACGCTTGTGGAGGACACTTTGGAGCAAAGAGAACCGCTCTTAAGGTACTTGAAAGTGGTTTCTATTGGCCTACTTTATTCAAAGATGCGTATGTGATACAACTTGTGATAGATGTTAAAGAACAGGCAATCTAGGTGCCCGAAATAAAATGCCACAGAAGTTTATTCCTTTTGTAGAACTTTTTGACGTATGGGGTATAGATTTTATGGGACCTTTTGTTAATTCTTTTGGAAAATCTTATATCTTACTTGTTGTTGATTATGTGTCGAAATGGGTGGAAGCTAAAGTCACCCCTACTAATTATTCTAAAGCGATTACAGATTTTGTTAAGGATCAGATTTTTGCAAGGTTTGGAACCCCAAGGGCCATAATCAGTGATGGAGGATCACACTTTCGAAATAAGTTCTTTCAGGGCTTGTTGAAAAAGTACAACATATCTCACAATATTGTTACAGCGTATCATCCACAAACAAACGGGCAAGCAGAAGTTTCTAATCGAGAAGTAAAGTCCATTCTGGAGAAAACGGTGAATCCCTCAAGGAAGGATTGGAGTTTACGTCTCAACGATGCATTATGGGCATACCGAACCGCATACAAGACACCTATTGGGATGTCTCCTTACAGGCTTGTGTACGGTAAACCTTGTCACCTTCCTGTTGAAATAGAGCATAAGGCTTTTTGGGCTATTCAAAAATGCAACATGGATATGGACGGGGCTGGTAATCAACGAAAACTTCAATTAAGTGAACTAGAAGAAATTCGTAATGATGCATATGAAAGTTCACGAATTTTCGAGAAAACAAAGGCTTTTCATGATAGTAGGATTTCTAGAAAACAGTTTACTGTTGGACAGAAAGTTCTTTTGTTTATTTCTCGCCTTCATTTATTTCCTGGTAAATTGAAATATCGTTGGATAGGATCTTTTGTTGTGCTTAATGTTTTTTTTATCATGGTGCAGTAGAGATTCGTAGCTTGTTAACAGGAAGGGAGCTTAAAGTGAATGGGCATCGTCTAAATCCCTATTATGAACCGTTTGATGCTGAAATGGAAGAGATTCAACTTGTTGATGTACTCCCTCTGGAGGAGTAGTAAGGCGAATGCTAAGTCGGGCTAAAGACGTTAAACCAAGCGCTAAATGGGAGGAAACCCATAGGTTTTGTATATTAATCCTTTTTATTTTCAGTTTTTATTATTTTCATATCATATTTGCATCCCCATGTTTAATTTCGTAGAGTCAGGAATTTATTTTGAAGAAAATTTTGACGAATCCCTTTTCGTCAGAAAAATTCAGACTGCACGTAGTTCAGTCCAGAGAACATAACTGTCAGAAAGTTTGTCTAAACACTGTTACCTTTTGACATTTTGTAGAAAAGACGTAGGCGAACAACTTTTGTGAAATGGTATTTTTCCAAATTCCTTACCAATTTGTACAGTTTTCATGTTTTATCTGCTGCTACGTAAGAATTCAGAATTTTCAGTTTTGCACATTGAGGACAATGTGAAGTTTAAGTGTGGGGGAGTATTTTGCATATAGAGTTTTTAGGTTTTTGCCTGGATTTTTCAAACTTTTGTAAATATTTGCATTGAAAAAAAAAAAAAAAAAAGACCTCCAACTTGTAGAGATTTTAGAGTCACTAGCATACTTCTAGGTATGTTTACATAGAGATTTCTGACCGACATAACTGAACTTGGAAGTGTTAGGGAACTACGTTCAGATTTCTTGCTTGTTAGAGTGTTAAATAATGGATTTAATCATGCCGGTGATGCAAATGAGAAGCAGAGGGAATGCATTATTAGAGTGGCTGATCAATTATTAGTGGAGACTACCTATTTTCAAATCAACAGAGGCACCAGACCAAATTATTTTTTGTAGTTGACTAAAGAGCTTTCTTTTGAGTGTGTGTCACCGTACATTAATTCCGGGTAGAATGGTGAGCTACCCAACCTCCCACCAATAGAAGCACTACTTTTTGATCTTTTGAGTGCTAATTTTCTCAATCATGAGGGTGACGTCTATAGATGAAAACCACCTTCTTGTAGTTTGATTTGCAGTTAGCACCATTCTCTCTCTCACCAACGACAGGTCCATAGAAACACACCATCATCATCAACAAGCGGAGTGACATCAAAATCTACAAGGAAAGTTGAAGACGTTTAAGGTTTACAAGCAACGATACAAGGAAGAGCGCAATTTCATATCCAAGTAAAGCAACATACAATGGGAAGATTTTTATATACATGTTGAAGACTTACACATAAGGAGTGGCATTCTATATTCAAGTTGAAGACTTATTTACAAGAGTGAATAAAATCAAAAGATGAGAATTATATTGAAGTTTATGATACGAAGACAATACAAGTTGTGAAGAATCAAGCGGTAAAGTACTTATCCCATGGCCATAACAACTTCATTGTTTATTTTATATTCAGTTTGTAGTTATTCTCTTGTCATAAAAAAAAAATAAAAAAAAATCTTTGTATTATTTTGGTTTGTATTTTTTTGTATTCATTTAATAAAGCCATGGGAAGAAGAAAAATTTATGAAGAAGTTTCAAGCAACAAGGAATTGAAGAGAAAGAGTTACAAATTGTTGAAGTTCTACGAAGTTCAAGAGTTTATCATCAACAATTGAAGACCGAAGACGAAGACCAAGAAGATGAAGAAGACGAGCTGAAGACTACGTTTCTATTGGATGCTGTGAGAGTGGTGCTTTCGTCACTGCCGATTGGATGTGAAGGTGGTAAGTACTCACATCCTTGCAATAGTAGTTGATTTCCTTTCTTAGATATCATCAGAAAAAAAAAGTCTTTTAATTCCCACGATCTTGTGGGGTCTCCAGAAATATTTCGGAAGGTTTCCTTCCCACCATTCAACGTGTGTAAGATTCTCTCTTCATTCCTACCTGCACACATGTGAGACCCTTAAAAAAGCTGTCTTATTGAGTGCAATTATCATAAAATCCTTTTAAGTGAGGCAGAAGTCGAGGCGAAATGCTTATTGATCGCTCTCAAACACGCGTTCTCTCATTATGGTGTGGTTATTTCTCACTCAACATTTAGAATGAGAATATGTTCTTTGGTATTTCTAACTTCTTATTACTAGCATGCAGAAACTCTATGTCCTCATAGCTCTTTGGATGCTTGGGAAGCTGGATCGCTTTGAAGTTGGAGTAGGTTTTGTGGGTATGCCTCTTGTAAGCCCTCACGAGACTATAACTCGTCCACTAGGGACACCTAGGGGTTTAAATGCCTGTTGCACATGCTAAGTGCAACTGTGACTTCGACGACAATGAGTTGTTGTACCTTAGTTTATTTTTGTAGTTTGCTCGAGGACTAGCAAAAGGCAAGTGTGGGGGAATTTGATAGGTGCAATATTTTCACTAGTTAGGTAATCAAATGCTTTGCTTTCTTGATAGTTTTTATATCATTATGCTTTGATTTTGTTTGCTTTTGAGTTTGTTAGGTATTTGAGGCTATCTTAACCAAAAGGAAGTGGAACTCGCTAAAATCCGGAATTTCTTTGTATCACCTTGAAGAGGACGAAAAGACGAAGTCAACGGCGAAAGAATGGAGTCATTCCAATGTCGTATGAATAAATGATGGGCGATTGAAGAAAGTCATAGTCGTGAAAGATGTACAAGAGCACAGAATTGCTATTGGCACTCTAGTATACGTTAAGGGGCAGACAAGCTTCAAAAGAAACTCAACTGTCAGTTTTGCAAAACTGACAGTTAAACGGAGATTGTTTGAGCAGGACAGAACCAAGGGAGAAAATGGCAGTGATGGAGGAGCTGTAGTGGTCGTGTGTTTCGAAGATACGGAGTTTACAGAGAATTGAGATGAACTCGACAGTGGTTGCTGCCGTTATCGACGGAGTTGACGACAATGATAGCGAACTGAAATTGAGGTCGAGTTGGTCTTTGGCAGTTGAATTCGAAGTGCTGTGGTGCTGTTGATTGTTGCCGGTGATTGATGGGTGTGGCTGTGGTTTCTTCCATGGCTACATATTGCAGAAGAGATATAAGTTCAGGAAGCTGTTGCCATTATCGGTGTCGGAGCTTGTTGCTAGATGACATTGACGGGAAGGTGGAGAAGCTTTGTGATTCGATGGTTGATTCTCGAGTGTGAAGCTGGCAGTGATCGATGGTGGTATTCGGAGATGGCTCGAGTCTGTAATGGTTGATTAATGAAGAAGTTCCGAGAATTGATGAAGTGCTGGTGATGAGTTCGAAACGGAAGTGATGAACAGAAATGTTGAGCTGATGGTTTGCTGATCGATGGGTTTTAGGGAATGTATTAGGCAAGAAGGTTTGAGACTCAGCCATTAATGGAGATGCTCGGGATAAGAAAACAGGGAGGAAGCTGTGGTCGCTGCTGGCAGAATGACAATGAAGAAATGGTGAAGTTTGTGGCTCGAACTGGATCAGTTGGTTAAAACAGGAACTCCTGGTATGATGGTTTTGAGCAGCTGCCAATATTGGCAGTAATGGAGAAGAAAGAGCTGAGCTCGTGCTTTGATGGAAGTGTGACGTAGAGGTGTTGAGGCTATCCGTGTTTGATTGTTGGCTGTAACTCGAGTAATGGAAGAAGGATTGGCTACGGTGATGATTTCATGGGAATTAGGAACTCGTAATGAATAAGTCTGTGATGTTGGGTTTAAAAATGGCAGTGACGAGGTTTGATGACGCTGTGGAGTTGAGTTTGACCGAGGAGCTGTTATGGACAAGAGTAAGAGGGAGTATTTGTGAATGAGTTTGAGTTAAAGGTCGGATAAACTTACGGAAATGTTTCAAACCGTAGAGAAGTTCAGGGAAGGTTACGGACGGATTATTCAAACCGTAGGCAATTCCAGGTGAAGCTATGGACTGTTTTTCCCACCGTAGGAAAACTCAGGTGAAAAGTAAGAAATTTTCGTGAAAGAGAAATAAAGAAGAAGGTGCACTGTCAGTTTCGTTAAACTGACAAGCCAAGAATGGATCTGGGCTGGACTTCCTAGTCTAACACGTCGGTCCATTGACTGTAAGAAATTACTACTCACGAGCAGTATGTGAGCGTGAGTCTCCGGAGGTTTTTTTTTTTTGGAAAATCATTGCATAAATAGATTAGTCAAGCAGGCGAAAAGCCTATTGAGCATTGTGTTTTACAAAAGCATCAGTTTCTTGAAATAGCACTCTCAACTCATAGTTTGCATAGTTTGAGTAGAAGTTTGAGGCTATCTCATGAAGTTTTTGCAACCAATCCTGCCTTAGGGAATTACATTCAAACTTGCGAAAATATGAAAGATAATCTACATAGTCATCAATCAGTTCATTGTTGCACCGTGACTGATGATTGTTCCATTTCTTCTTCAGTTCCTTGATAAGCTTTCCGTTGGTGAGTTGGATGTTGCAGGTTCTTTGATTTTGACTTTGCGCCCACTTCATTGCTGCCAGGACACCCAACGAGCTGCCTTCCTTCTGAGATGCTACTCTACAAGAGAAGATCTTGTAGTCTTGGATACTTTGTTCTTCATCCGCAATAAGAACAATGACCAGAGAGTAATTTGGTTGAGATTTGTAGTAACAATGTATTATGGTTGTTCTAGCTGGTTTTTTCTTTCTGATTTGTAGTGCTTGCAGATGGTTGTTTGAGGGGTTTTTGTTGAGGACGAGATCGGTTGTGTTGTTGTAAGAGTGGTTAAGATGGTGATGGATTTGATGGATTGTCATCTCAGGTTTGGCCGGCACTGCTCTAAAAGTCTTGTCACATCTATGCTTCCATATAAACCAGCATGTTACAGTTTCTAGCCTTATTCTTCTAGCACTTTCTAACGGTGTTATTGCTACACCTGTGAACCAATTTGCTATCCATTCTGTAATTGTCATTGCAGTACTATCTGGTCCCCTAATTCTTAGTCCAAACCGCACTGCCTTACTGTAAGGACAATGTAGAAATAAGTGGGATGTAGTTTCATCTTGGTTACCACAGAAATTGCAGAGATGGGATATAGTATGCATTCTAGTGCTCAGTTTTGCCATTACAGGTAGAATCTCATTAAAGCATTTCCAAACGAAAACTTGTATTCTTGGTAGAACCTCAAGCTTCCATATTTTTGGCCAGATGGGATTAGGAAATTGAGTCACAGTAGTCCCTTGTACTGTAAGGGTGAGTCTCTGATACACCGACTTCATAATGAAACTACCGTTTGGAGTGTGTGGCCATAACAAACAGTCTTGCTTGTTACTGGTACATTTTAGATCAATAGTTTGGATATTTTCAACAACTAGGGGATGAAAGACCTGATTCAAGAAGCTAGTGTTCCATTCCCTATTTTGGTTGTTAAAAAGTTCACTAACCAGTTTGAGTGTGTTTTCTATAATGGGTCGTGTGTGCTCCTGATTTAACTGGTTGGGAGTATCCATCGGATACCACTGATGTTTCCAAATTTGGATGTTGTTCCCTTCTCCTATTTGCCATATACTCCATTTTTTAATGATCTCCAGGCCAATGTTAAAACCTTTCCAGAGCCAAGAACTGTTGGCTTTCACTTTATCGATACTTAGAGGTGAAACACCTCTGAAATATTTTTCTTCCATCACTTTGGCCCAAAGTTGGTCTGGGTTTTGGATCATTCTCCAGACAGTTTTTGTAATTAGAGCTTTGTTGAAACATTCAAAAAATTTAAATCCTAGACCACCATTTTCTTTTGCGATACAAAAAGAGATCCATTTCTTAAGACAGAGACCTCTTCCATCCTCTCTAGAATGTCCCCACCAATACGCCCTATTCCGTCTGTCCATTTTTTAAATTGTTTTTGGTATAATGAAACAGGTCATTTGATACGTTACTAAAGAATCAGCTACATGTTTAATCATAACTCCTTTTCCGGCCCCAGATAGGAGTTTGACTGACCAACCCTCCAGCCGGGTTTTATGTTTTTCAGCTAAAGATTCAAAACACTTAACTTTTGACCTATGGGTGAACAAAGGTACTCCTAAGTATTTAACATCTAATTTGATGCGGCCCACTTTGAGGATGTCTATAATATTTCTAACTTTGCTGTTTGACACAGATTTGCTAAAGAAAATTCCCGACTTTTCGTAGTTTATTAGCTTCCCAGAGCCGTCACTAAACATCTCAAGGATTTTTAACAGACGTCTACAATCCTTCTTGCTAGCCCTAGTGAAAATGAGGCAGTCATCCACAAAGAGGAGATGGGATATGGTGATAGAGTTCTTAGAGAAATTTACCCCATTAATCCATTTTTTTCTTTCAGCCTCCAAAAGTACTCTAGACAGACTTTCCATGCAAATTATAAAAAGATACGGGGACAAAGGATCTCCCTAGCGAATCCATCTGCTAGGTTTGAAAAAGCTAGTGGGTGTTCCATTGATTAGGACAGCACTAGTAGAGGTCCCAATACATTGCATTATTAAACCTATCCATTCTGGGGAAAAACCTAATCGTTTCATAATAGCAGTCCAAAAAGACCACTCCATTCTATCAAAAGCCTTTGACATGTTTATTTTTAGGCCCATATAACCTTTTTTGGTTTTCTTAGTCCTCATTGTGTGTATGACTTCATGTGCTATAACAATATTATATGTTATTTGCCTGCCAGGGACAAAAGCCGATTGATAAGGAGAAATGAATTTATCAAGAAAAGACTTTATTCTGTTTGCAAGAAGTTTTGAGATAATTTTGTATATAGTGTTGCATAAAGAAATAGGTCGAAAGTCAGCCGGAGAGTCTGGGGCCTCTTTTTTGGTATCAAGGTTATAAAAGTTGCATTTAACTCCTTTAGCAGATATTTGGAATGGAAAAATTGTTGTATTAATCTAGTGACATCGTCTTTGAGGAGATACAAGTTTTTCTGATAAAAGCCTGCCGGGAAACCATCAGGTCCCAGAGACTTATCTGGGTGCATATCAAAAAGGACAAGCTTAATTTCAATTTCCGTTGGGGCTCTAAGCAGTTTGAAGTTATCTGCTTCTGAAATACTCTTTGGAATAAGATTCAGAATTTGGTCTTGGATTACTGGTTGGTTGGACGTTGCCATATTACTAAAATGCTTGAAAAAAGTATCTTCAATATCTTTGCGTTCATGGCACCATTCTGCATTTTCTTTCTTAATAGCCTCTATCCTTAATTTCTTTGCCCTATATTTGGCAGACGAGTGGAAATACCCAGTGTTTTTGTCCCCTAGACTTAAGGTATTATCTGTGGCTTTTATTTTCCAGAAAGCTTCCTCAAAATTGTACCATCTTTCTAGATCCTCCCGAATAAGTTTAACCCTAGAGTTATTTCTTGGAGTTTTAGAATGTTTTTAACATGTAAAAGAGTTTGGTTTATGTTTTTAATATTATTTTGGATGTTACCAAAGTACTTTCTATTCCAAATTTTGATTAGTTTTTTAACATTCTTGAGCCTAGAGACAAACTTAAAGGCCTGTCAGCAATCTACTTCAAGAGCCCAAGCCTCTTCGATGACTTTGAAGCAAGATGGGTCTTGTAAATAAATTCCAAAGAACTTAAAGGGTTTAGCTCCATCTTTCCAGCAAGGGGAGGTTCTAACGAGAATCGGGCTATGATCTGACCATATTGGTGGAAGGTGGTAGACCATGGATCTAGGGAACAGATCAAACCACTCCGGGTTTGATAGCACACGGTCTAGTCTTGCTTCTACAAAGTCTTTACCATTTCTCTTATTTGACCATGTGAACTCATAACCCACAAAACCCATATCCATTAAACCCGCTTCGTCTATCAGTTGAGAGAAAAATCTTTTATCTTCATTAATCGGTTTCTTTCCCCCTTTCTTCTTATTCTCAGTGAGAACAAAATTCAAATCGCCTATCACCATCCATGGCAGGTCTACTGTGGCTGCTAAATTTCTAAAGTATGTCCAACTAAGGTGTTTTTATATTTTGTAGGGGCACCCGTAAACAGCAGATAGTAACCATTAAAAATTTCTAGATCTGTCTGTGACTATTACATCAATTTGATTATCTGAGCTATTGATCAATTGAAGAGAGATTTGAGAAGACCAAGCTAAAACTAAACCTCCTGCAGTGCCAATCACCCATGTGGGTTCTACAACAATCATGTCCAGGTATTGAAGTTTTTTGATAAAGGGTTTGATGTAAGATTCATTATGTTTGGTTTCCTGTAGAAACAAAATATCTGGGTTCTGATTTTTGATTAGGTTTTGAAGATGCATCTTTGTATTTTTATTTAATCCTTGACAATTCCATGATAGGATATTTAGAGACATTATTTGAATCATCCTGAATTGTAATTTCAATTGAGAAATTGATTGAAACAGTAGAAAGATGATTACCTGGTTTGTCTCTAAGCTCCCTTCCCCATTGTTTGAGCTAGCATCATTATTCCTTTTCTTTGGATCCACAGGTCTCACCCATTTTTCGTCTCGTGCTTTGTTGCATCTTTTGAGGGCATGCATCTTGAGTATCTCACTGCTTGGCTCCAAGTTTTCTATCATAGTAGAATGGGTGGATGGGCTAATTTGGTAAGATAGGTGCAGGGTCATGAGGATGGGTTGCATAAGAAATATGGATTGATGGTGGGAAAAGTTTAGCCATATGGTTGCAGTTTTGTCCATGAGCTTCAGTAACTGATAAGGGTGCTGATTTTTGTATGTTGTTTTCAGTGCTCAGGTTAGAGAAAGTTTGGATTGAATGTTGAATTTCCTGGACTTTCAAGTTCTTCTGGTACAATTGATGGGGAAGTTTTAGTGAAGGACTTATCTCAAAATCTATGGAGATTACTTTTTCTTTCACTTTTATTTGCTTTTGAGCTGTGATGTGAAGCATTGCATTCATTAGGGACTTTTCATAGTTTGTTTTCAGCATTCTGGTAGCAAGTTTTACACTCCCTCTTTTCCTCCGCAAATTGATTCTCTTATTTCCACTGCCAGTCTTCCCTATTGGTTTCTTTGTTGTGTCTAGTGCTATTTTTTCTTTTTCAGCTTGTGCAGCAGCTACTTCAATATTATCATTTGCTCTTCCTTTGATAGTTTCTCCATTTTGTCCTACGACTGTGCCTGTTAGTTTGGATTTTGTTTGCTTGTTCTATGGAATTATAACTTCCTTAAATTTGTAGCTCTTCTTTCCACTAGGCTCGATGATAAGAGTAGTTTTTCCTTTCTTGCCATTACAGAATGCCACCTCCCTATTTTTCTCATTTGTCTCATTTTGTTCTTTGTTCTTTGGAGTCGATCAAGCTGAGACCCTCCCTTGAACCTTTTCCAGATGAATTCTTCTTGTTGGTCTGGTATGCTTTTTGAAATTTTCGAAGCCCGGGGGTGGTTCAACAAAGGATTTTTGGTCTATTAGTTTAAGAGAAGAGTGAGGGTTTGTCTTAATAATAACCACCTCAAGCGGTCCATGAATGAAGCGGAAACTACTTGATTTCCTTCCTTTCTTTTTAAACTCCCTTCCATTATCATCTCCTGTTCTTTATATCTTCTGTACTGGTGGTTGCTCTTCCCCTTCAGTGAATTTCCTCTTTGAATGAACATTTTCAGTTTCTATTAGTGTCTCTTGAGTTAGGATTCCTAATTTGAAACTTGGAGCTCTACTTTCCTTTTCTGCATCTTCTACAATTTCAGCTGGAATTGTAGGCAATGTATCCTGATGAGAGTTGCTAGTTTCTCCTCTCTGAAGTTGTTGAGGTTCATTGGATAGGTATGTTGTTGTAGATTTAAATTCAACATTTGTTATGGCTTGTAGATCTTCTATGAAAGCTTCATTTGCCTCCTTTTCTTCAAGCTCCTCCATTTGGATATCCTGTGAAGTTCTGTGAATCTGCTGACGAGTGATGCATCTTTTCTTTGGATGATTTAGGATTCGACATTGCTTGCAGAAACCTTTTGGCAATTTTTCACAGAATAGTTTTACTCTGATAGGTTCTTTTTTCCCCATATTGACTGGGATGTGGTCCCAAAGTCTCTTATTGACATTTATCTCCACCAAAACTCTTGGACATGATAGTGTTAGTTGACTTCTTGATGGTTTCTCCACCATCAGACAAGTATCCACTGAGCTTGCAATTTCATATGGGATTTCTCCAACTGACAGTTCAGGTGGTAAGTCTATCAGTCGAGCCCACATGGTAAGAATATCCATATTGATTGATGCAGGTGCAACCCCATATAAATACTCTTGGACCACCAGCAGGAAGGGACCAAGGCTCCAAATATTTTTGGACAAAGCATATTGCACATCACTTGTTGAGTTGAGAAGGAACACAAATATGTTGTTTTATTTTCCTCCGAAGATCAAAGTACATTCAGGTTCATAATCTAACTGCTAGATTTGTTGGACTATTTCAGTTGCTTTCTCCTTTTTGAGCTTAAATTCACAGTTGATCTTTGTAATTATTTGGAGATTGGCTTGTGTTCTACCTTCAGCTATTTGCTCTTTAGTTAAGGTAAAAACCTGGTTTATATCCAGTTTTTTGAGCATTTCCTCGGTGGTGACTGATTGGTTCATTGAGAACAAAGCTGTGGGGGAATTTTAGGCAATCAGATAGAAAATTTGTGATGAGTGTTTTGAGTTTTTTACACCATGAAACAGCTAGCATTGTTACTAGTGCAAAAATACAGATCCAAAAGAGCCAGTAGAGGTAATTAATTCCAAATTTGACTAATGGGGTATGAGACTCTTGTTGTGAGACTGCATACTCTCTTACAGAAAGCATAGGGACTGACACAGGTCAATCCTAGTCACTGCAGGGCAGAGAGCAGGGAAATAAAGGTGGTAGAGAGGGCAGGTGGTTGAGGTGGTTACTAACAATGCGGGGGAGGGAGGGAATGAGAATGAGGATAATTCAATGCTGAACAATGTTTAAAGGTTTTAAGAGGTAGGGCAGAGGACATGCTCTGGGGGAGGAAAACAGGTGAATTATTTCTTCAAAGCAACAGGTGAAAGGACTTCTTCAATGCAACAACAAAAGAATGATGGAAAAAACAGTTGGGGAGTGAAAGGTTTAAACAGTTCTAAGACTTCCTTAGCACTGTTCACACATTAAAGCTCAAAGGGAGATAGAGACTGAATGGGTTTTGCTTTTGCTTTTGCTTTTTTTTTTTTTTTTGAAATAGAGATAGGAAACTGGAGAAGCTTGAAAAACTTCAGTTGAATACACTGCAAAATTGCAAAAGTATTAGCACAATAAGAGACTGGTTGAGATTTTTACCTTAAGTTTCCATTGCTGCTAGCTCTGGGAGCTTGTAGATAACCAGGCAAAGAGTTTACTCTTCACGCATTTCAAGTCAGAGAAAAATTGAAAGAGAGAAAGCTGGTTTGGAGCTTGCTAATAAGTATGGTGTCTCCGGAGGTTATAAGGGATTTTTCTATCAAATCTTTTATCATTCGTTTTTTCACACAAAAGGAGAAAGATGAGAGCTTTGGAGTAAGAGATTTCTCTACAACCTAGGGTTTGCTTTCAATTTCTTCTTTATTATTTTACATGGGTTTTAAGAAATCCATGAGTAACTAAACCTTTATTATTGGTTAGAGATGTAGTCCTAAGTTGGAAGACATGTTATTCAATTGAAATATTCATTCTCATTCATTCATAATTTGTTAGTATCGCTTATGTTCTATCGTTTATAACTCAATGTATGATTGATTGCTAGTTTGTTTAAGTTGCAAATTAAATGAGCATGCATTCATATCTATTTCTAAACTAGGGTTTGAGATCCGGAATTGTCGAATAATCCTTGTTAGAAGCAGCATAATATAGTTGTTAACGACGGGATGTTGCCATACAATTATATATAGAAGCGTGACCTAGGTTAAATTTGTGTGGCTCTTGCACCGGATTGCTTAGAATAACCTCAACTCATAAATATTAGTAATTTCATTTGGTTAAACTTGAGTGGCTCTTGCGCCAAGTTATTTAGTGGAAAGGATTCAAAGAGTGGCTCTTGCGCCTTTGATGATAATAGGAGTTTTGCCGGAGTAAGCCTGCGATAGGACGCTCTAGGGCTATTGATATCGATAGAAAATGAATGTTGAGATTGATTCAGTTGATAACATGTTAGAAGATGGAAGATGAAAACTCTAACTAGTACTTTTTATCTCTGATATTCGTATTATTCTATTTGCTTTATTCTTATTTAGTTATAATCACAAATAAAACCCTCCAGTTTCTATAAGTAATCAA
Source organism: Papaver atlanticum (assembly GCA_023531105.1). Classification (NCBI taxonomy): domain Eukaryota; kingdom Viridiplantae; phylum Streptophyta; class Magnoliopsida; order Ranunculales; family Papaveraceae; genus Papaver; species Papaver atlanticum. The sequence continues at coordinate 331,488 of JAJJMB010014738.1, read as the reverse complement.
AACAATTTGACAACCCATATCTCCCTGTGGAACGAATCTGTTCTTATAACTATACTCTTATTTATAATTGTGAAGTAAAAGAACTTAAATTATTTTTGCATTGATGACAACCCATATCTCCCAGCATGACTCTAAGCACTTGATTCCCTTAGCTGATCTCACCCACAACTAAGAGTTGCTACGACCCAAAGTCGAAGACTTTATAAAAAAAATCTCTCTCCCACAGAAAAATCTATTCTGATAGATAAATCTGTCTCCCACAGAAATACCTATGAAGTTTTTGTTCCGTCTTTTGATAAATCAAGGTGAACCGGAACCAGTTGATAATCCGGTCTTATATTCCCGAAGAACAGCCTAGAAATATCAATCACCTCACAATAACATAATTATATGGTAGTAGAACAAGTTATTGTGGAATCACAAAGAATGAGACGAAGAGCTTTGTGATTACTTTTTATATCTTACCTATCAGAGATAAATCTCAAGCAAATCTTAGAAAAGATAGTACTCAATACGATAGAACAAGTAAGATCGTAACACGCAAATACAGAGAAAATAATTGGGCCTGGCTTCAGAATCCCAATGAAGTCTTTAAGTCGTTAACCTATAATGGTTTTAGGAAAAACCTAGGGTAAAGGAGAATCGACTCTAGTCGCAACTAGTATCACACAGGAGGTGTGTGGATTAGGTTTTCCAGTTGCTAGAGTTCTCCCTTATATAGTCTTCAAATCAGGGTTTGATAGCTTTGAAACAAAGCAATCAATATTCACCGTTAGATGAAATCCTGATTTAAGATTCAAGCTAAGTTTACTTAAAACCAAAGCAATATTTATCCACCGTTAGATGGTCTTAGCTTGTTACACACAAATGAAATATACCTTCATTTAGATATGGGTAACCGTACCTAAACGTGTTTATTGAGTTGGCTCAATAACAGTTAACCGAAGTTAGCCATATGAACACTTTTGTATTAACCACATTCATCTAACACTTCTAGATCAAACGATAATCAAATGAATCTAATTGTGTTACTCATAGAGTTGTTCAATTGTTTATATTCTCATAGAAGTATACAATACACAATTGAAAAAAAATCGAATTGATTCAAGAGAATCAGTTCATGAGCATTTTATCCACGGTTTGCAAAGATTGCATTCCTTAATATATAAATGTATTTGTTCATGAGTATGAAATTATACTTAACCGATTTTAAAACTTCAACCAACTCAGTTTGCAAACGGGTACGCAAACTAGAGTTCCGGATTTTGGTCACGTCCTACACTTCGCAAACAGGTATGCATACTGTCGTACCGGACCTAACTCAGGTGACACTGTTCGCATACTGGTATGCAAACTTGGTTCCCGGACCCAAATCATACTACAACAGTTTTCTTACTGGTATTCATACTATGATATATCCATACAATGGTTATTTGTTCTAAACTCCCATTTCAATTATTGAAACATCCTTAGAAGACGACAATAGCTGTCTCAGACAAACTATTAGCTTATAAGTAATTTTCAAGTGATCGAATGATCAATACGAAACATTCTAAGTCTACATCAAATGACTGTCTCACACAAATCTTGTAAGATGTTTTAAGGAAATTTTCACATGATCATCTTTTGACTCATTATTTAGTTTCTAAAAAATAAAATTGTTTTCCAACACATATTTCGAGAAAGATATAAGCGAGTTAAACTCAACTCGAAATATCAAATGTGTATAATGTAAAAGTCTATATAGCTATACGACTTAGTTCAATTAGGAGATATAATAGAATAAACTTCCGAGTGATAGATAAGTTTTAGTCTCCACATACCTTTTTTTGATGAAGTTCCTCCAAGCTCTCCTCAGTAGATCTTCATCTTCAATCGATGAACACCGTGAAGTCTAAAGCTAAACTATACATTCTATCCTAATCCAAGACATAGCTTTAAGTAGACTAGAAATCAAGAATTATAGTTTTGATCACCTAAACTTGACAAACAAGCTTGAGATAGCAATGCTTGCGAGTTCGACCGAGCAGTGCTCTAACAATCTCCCGCTTTGTCAATTTTAGTGACAAAACTATCAATACATATGGATTACTAAATAAATAAACTTTTGTAGCTTCTCATCCCACATGCTCGATTTCCTTGGTTCTTCAACATTCCTTGAATTCTTCTTCACTCCAAGTACTCCAGTGATTCTGAACGTGTTCAACTCAGCATCATTGTTGTTGAAGATCCGCAGCCATAACAATAAGAAAACAGGTGTTCTCAATTATTGTTATACAGTGTCATAGTATTATTACACAGTATCAAAGTTCAATTGTATCACAACTTTGACAATAATACTATGGTGATATGTATCACTCCCCCTTAGTCAATACTTCATCTCACAATGAAAACCACTCCTCCTTACATAATGATCTGTAAACCATATGTATGTAGTGGAACTACAAAATAATTCTCCCCCTTTTGTCAATTTAAATTGGCAAAGGTACGAAAACTAGCGGGATCATAATGAAATTCTCAACGAGATTATTCATGACTAAAAGAGAACATATCAACTTTGTTTTTATGATTTCACATATTCGAAACTTAATTAGTGTATTCATCAAGGAGTTTATAAGGATACAAGATAACTCTTACAATATTCTACGGCCGCACTCCCCACAAAGATTTGACAATTAAGCAAAAGTTCAATTATGAACTCTCCCCCATAAAATATCATTCCCGAAAGAACAACAAGAGCGACCTTACTTTTACAAGATTAGAAGGATTTTTTTGGACATTAACAAATTACATGAAACATGAATTTGTATCGTTAAAACTCGAATAAATTAACCACAAGAGAACCTTAATGATTAATTTAATCAAAAACGCTCAACATAAGAAAACTTACGGAGCCATACAGTACTTTCACATCGAAGTGGATCAGAGAAAGATCAATACTGCGGAATATTCAAAAGTTCATTATATCTTATATCAATATTTTCATACAGACATAATAGACTTAACTTTTAATATATGAGATAATCAAAGTTCACGGACGTAAACACACATATCCCATAAAAAAAATTGCAATATAAAAAACCATAAAGATTAATACTGTATAATCATCTTCCAAATAACTTGGAATTTAAATAAATAAATCTAAAACATTGAAAGATGAAAATCGTTGGAAATAGCTATGTGTAATCACAATATTTGCTATTCCAAACCCTAGTTATCCTTCTTAAAACACAAGAATAAATTCTCATGAGAAGTTTCCTAGATATTAAGATTCTTGAAAAATTCTTTATCGTCCCCGAACTCCTTGTAGTCAACAGACATTGGAACATAAGGTTCGTGAAGAAAGGAGTCAATTCCAACGAACCTTCTTGACTGATGCCGAACCAGGGCCTTCTTAATTTCAAGCATTCTTAGAATGATAGCCTTTATTTGCTAAATCTCCATCCTTGTTTCTTTCAACTCTTCAAGAACACCAGAAAACTTCTTAAGATTTGAGGGGTTAGCCCTTGGTATCTTCATATTCTTCCTTTTTCTCTTTAGAGTTGTAGAGGGATTAGATTTACCTTTTTCCTTCATGATTGATGGCTTTACATATTTTCCATCAGAAGACATGATGCTTGGAGTCTCCATCTAGATATGGGAATGTGAAGAAAACACACAAAACTGACTCCACAAGCACCCTTTCGATAAAAAGAGTTTTTAGAGAAGGAAAAAAAAGAAATGTAGGGTTACGGAACCTATATACAGATTAAGATTCACGTACGACCAACTCTTAACCCTAAAGAAGGTAGAAATGTCGATTTCAACCCCTTTTTAATAATCAAAAATAGGGTAAACCTTTTCGATATCAATTATGAAAAGATTAACAAAATTCCAGAAAAAAAGAAAGAAAAACAAAACAAAAAATATTTTTTCCTAAATCCCGATTTGTACTCAACTCTTGTCTCTTTGAAACCAAGCACATGAGACAAGATGCACCTTCAACACAATTAAGTTGTGTCGGGGTGAACAATAATCTGTCCACCATACAATTCTTGTACGGAATTCTTAATACCCTTTTTCGTAGATTGTTTAGACCTTGTACTTTTCTGTAGAGGTCTATTTTTTTCTTTAGAAATTATCTTATTCGGAGATGAGTTGAGTTTACATACCTCAGATGGATTCGTCTTCTGAACAAGTTTGAGCTTGTTTGCTAATCGATTTGCTCTCTGTTGAAGTTTGTTGACATATCTTATTTTATGTTTGTACTTGAAACACTTAGAGAGTTCACGACCCTTAAAAGTACAATAAGAACATGTCAATTTGGAGGACGGTTCTGACACCATAGTTGAGCATGCTGCTAAACAAATTGAGGTACCTGAAACATGTGAGATGGAATTTTCAGTAGACGGGGAAAAATCCATTTTATCCTCCAAAGTGGTTGAAGTAATTTCTCCAGGAAGAATATCAAGATTAATGTATGTATTGCTATAATTATAAAAAACAATATTTTCCCCAAGGAGTACAACACTTGATTTTTCATCTTCATTTGAATCATAGTGATCAGACAATTCATCAAGAGTTGCAGCAAGACCTTTGTTCCCAGTGTATTTTCTACGATTTGGACACTCATTAGCAAAATGACCAAAACCTTTACACTTGAAGCACTGTGGCATATCCTCATCATCAGTATCGACAGTGTCCCTGTTTTTAGGAGGGGCACGGTCATGAGGTTTTACTGATGACCTGGGTTTATCTCTGATGAACCGTTTACTTCTCTTCAAAAGTGGATCTCTAAACTGTCTTGTGATCAGTGAGACTGAGTTATCAAGATCTTCATGTGATGAATCAGTCTCAATAGGATCAACTATAGAGTTGCCAACACTTTTACTTTTGTCAAGCAATTTAGTGTTCTTTTGCAATTTGAAAGCAATATCCTTTCCAGATTTGGATGTATGCTCATGATCAAAGATCTTTAACTTCCCAACAAGAGTATTTCTGGAAAGAGTATCAAGGTTATTTCCTTTAACGATGGCATGTTTCTTAGATTCGTATCTAGTTGGCAACGATCTGAGAATTTTCATCACAATGTCCTTTTCAGGAATAGTCTTACCAAATGCAAAGGATGCATTAACAATTTCATACACTTTGTGATTAAACTCATCAAATGAATCTTCATCATCCATACGAAGGTTTTCCCAATCAGAATTTAGGTTTTGAATCCTAACTTCCTTTTCAGAGGTATTCCCTTCAAATACAGTTTCTAAGATATCCCAAGCATCTTTCGACCGAGTAAACGTAGTCACATGGTGTTGAATATCTGGGGTCATGGCATGTGTGATAGCATTTAAGCCGTCATAATTTTGCTTTGCAGTGAGAATTTCTTAAGGCTCATACCTAATTACCTACCAATATCCTTTGCAACAGATACACCGTCTATTGTAACCATTGGAGGATTATAGCCATTAACAACATAAACCCATGATTGAAAATCACGTGCTTGAAGAAAGGCACGCATAGCAATTTTCCACCATAAGTAATTCGAGCCATCGAAGACTGGCGGTACGTTTATAGAGATAACACTCATATCCATAGAGTCAGATTGCTACAAACACAGACTTATGAGGTCTTAAACGTGTTTGCCTGCTCTGATACCAATTGAAAAAGCGGGGTTCTAACAACCACACCTAATATTTCGTTCGGAAATCTGTATGGACAAACTCCAATATAATTCTAAGAAAATCAACTAGACAGTCAGACTCAATCAAGGAAATATATCCAAGAGTTATATCTTTGTTTCTAAATGTAATCAGCAAATTAAACAGATAGAATCTGTGAGCCTAATTATTATAAGAAACAACTTGAACGGTACCAAAGACCAATGTTTTAGTGTCAATCAATTTCAATTAACAACCAAAGGTCAGATTTACCGATTGATTAAACTACGCACAACCTGTGCTATTTCAATTATATAAACAAATATAATGCGGAAAAGAAATAACACAGACTCCAGAAGTTTTATTAACAAGGAAACCGCAAATGCAGAAAAACCACGGGACCTAGTCCATATTTGAAGACCACACTGTATTAAACCGCTACAGATACTATCCTACTACAAGTTAACTTCAGACTGGAATGTAGTTGAGCTCAAACCAAGTCTCACACCGATTAAGGTACAGTCACGTTCCTTACGCCTCTGAATCCCAGTAGGACTCTATGTACTTGATTCCCTTAGTTGATCTCACCCACAACTAAGAGTTGCTACGACCCAAAGTCGAAGACTTTATACAAAAATCTGTCTTCCACAGAAAAGTCTATTCTGATAGATAAATCTGTCTCCCATAGAAATACCTATGAAGTTTTTGTTCATTCTTTTGATAAATCAAGGTGAACAGGAACCAATTGATAATCCGGTCTTAAATTCCCGAAGAAATGTCTAGAAATATCAATCACCTCACAATAACTTAATTATATGGTAGTAGAACAAGTTATTGTGGAATCACAAAGAATGAGACGAAGAGCTTTGTGATTACTTTTTATATCTTACCTATCAGAGATAAATCTCGAGCAAATCTTAGAGAAGATAGTACTCAATACGATAGAACAAGTAAGATCATAACACGCAACTACAGAGAAAATAATCGGGCCTGGCTTCAGAATCCCAATGAAGTCTTTAAGTCGTTAACCTATAATGGTTTTAGGAAAAACCTAGGTTAAAGGAGAATCGACTCTAGTCGCAACTAGTATCACACAAGAGGTGTGGGGATTAGGTTTTCCAGTTTCTAGAGTTCTCCCTTATATAATCTTCAAATCAGGGTTTGATAGCTTCGAAACAAAGCAATCAATATTCACCGTTAGATAAAATCATGTTTTAAGATTCAAGCTAAGTTTGCTTAAAACCAAAGCAATATCTCTCTACCATTAGATGGTCTTATCTTGTTACACACAAATGAAATATACCTTCATTTAGATTTGGGTACCGTACCTAAACGTGTATATTGAGTTGGCTCAATAACAGTTAACCGAAGTTAGCCATATGAACACTTTGGTATTAACCACATTCATCTAACACTTCTAGATCAAATGATAATCAAATGAATCTAATTGTGTTACTCATAGAGTTGTTCAATTGTTTATATAATCATAGAAGTATACAAGCCACAATTGAAACAAAATCAGATTGATTCAAGAGAATCAGTTCATGAAAATTTTAGCCACGATTTGCAAAGATTGCATTCCTTAATATATAAATGTATTTGTTCATAAGTATGAAATTATACTTAACCGATTTTAGAACTTAAACCAACTCAGTTTGCAAACGGGTACGCAAACTAGAGTTTCAGACTTTGGTCACGTCCGACAGTTCGCAAACAGGTATGAATACTGTCGTACCGGACCTAACTCAGGTGAAACCGTTCGCATACTGGTATGCAAACTTTTTAGGGCATTGCTCAGTCGAACTCGCAAGCATTGCTATCTCAAGCTTGTTTGTCAAGTTTAGTTGATCAAAACTATAGTCTTGATTTCTAGTCTACCAATAGGTGTTTCAGACTAGGATATATTGTGTAGTTGAGCTTTAAACTTCACGGCGCTTACAACTGAAGACGAAGATCCACTGAAGAAATCGGAGGAACTTCATCAACAAAAGGTATGTGGAGACTAAAACTTTTCTATAGCTCAGAAAGTCTATTTTATTCTTACATATCTCCTATTGAGACAAGTCGTATATGATATAGTCTTTCATATCATACACATTTGATATTTCGAGCTGAGTATAACTCTCTTACCTATTTCTCGAAATATGTTGGTAGCTTTTTGTCTTAGCTACATTCATCATCATTCTTGACTTTATGTCAAAAGATGATCATGTGGAAATTGCCTTGAAACATCGTACATGATTTGTGTGAGACAATCATTTGATGTCGACTTGGAAAGTTTCGTATTGATCATTCAATCACTTGAGAATTTATTATTAGCTAATGGTATGTGTGAGACATCTATTGTCGTATTCTAAGAATGTTTCAATGATTGAATTGGGAGTTTAGAGCTAAAGCCTTTATCTGTAAAACCATCATAGTATGCGTACTTGCATACAAACATTGTTGATAAGGTTCAGGTCCGGAAACCAGGTGTGAGTACCCGTTCGCATACAGTTTCAACTGTGGAAGTCTGGGAACCAAGTACGTGTACCCGTTCGCAAATAGTTTTACCTGAAGTTGGGTCCGTAACTACAATATGCATACCCGTTTGCATACTGTTGGTCAAGACCAACTTTCCAGAACTTGAGTATGCATACCCGTTCGCGTACTTGAGTGGTTCAAGTTCTAAAATTGGCAAAGTATGTTTTCATACCCATGAACAAGATACATTTATATAACAAGGAATGCAATCTTTGCATCCATGGGTTTAAATGTTCATGAATTGATTCCTTCGAATCAATCCAATTTTGCTTCGATTTGTTCATGTATTTTACTATAAGATAATGAACAATTGAACAACTCTGTGAAGAACACAATTAGATCCTTTGATTATCTTTGATCATCAGAAGTTTATCTAGATGTGTTAAATGAATGTGGATTAGACAAAAGTGTTCATATGGCTAACTTTGGTTAACTGTTGTTGAACCAACAAATGTACACGTTTAGGTATGGTTTCCCACATATAAATGAAGTATATTTCATTTGTGTGTGATCAGCTAAGCCCATCTAACGGTGGAGAGATATTTCTTTGGTTTCAAGAAAAACTTAGTTTGCATCGTAAATAAGGATTTCATCTAACGGTGAATAATGAATGCTTTATTTCTAAGCTAACTAAGCAAACCCCGATTTGAAGACTATATAAGGGATAACTCTAGCAATTGGGAAACCCAATCCCCACACCTCTTTTGTGATACTAGTTGCGACTAGAGTCGATTCTCCTTTAACCTTGGGTTTATTCCAAAACTGTGTAGGTTAACGACTTAAAGACTTCATTGGGATTATGAAGCCAGATCCAACTATTTTCTCTGTAGTTACGTATTCTGATCTTACTTGTTCTATCGTAATTAGTACTATCTTCTCTAAGATTAACTCGATAATTATCTCTGATAGGTAAGATATAAAAAGTAATCACAAAGCTCTTCGTCCCATTCTTTGTGATTCCACAATAACTTGTTCTACTACCATATAGTTAAGTTATTGTGAAGTGATTGATATTTCTTGGTTGTTCTTCGGGAATATAAGATCGGATTATCAATTAGTTCCTGCACCTTGAATTATCATAAGACGGAACAAAACTTAATAGGTATTTTTGTGGGAGAAAAATTTATCTATCTTAATAGACTTTTCTGTAGTAGAAAAATTGGTTTATAAGTCTTCGACTTTGGGTCGTAGCAACTCTTAGTTGTGGGTGAGATCAGCTAAGTGAATCAAGTGCGTAGAGTCCTGTTGGGATTCAGAGGCGTAAGGAACGCGACTGTACCTTGATCAGTGTGAGATTGGTTAGGAATCAACTGCATTCCAGTCCGAATTTAATCTTGTAGTAGGCTAGTGTCTGTAGCGGTTTAATACAGTGTGGTGTTCAATCTGGACTAGGTCCCGGGGTTTTTCTGCATTTGAGGTTTCCTCGTTAACAAAATTTCTGGTGTCTGTGTTATTTTTTTTCCGTATCATATTTGTTTATATAATTGAAATATCACAGGTTGTGCGTAGTACAATCAATTAGTAAATCCAACCTTTGGTTGTTGATTGAAATTGATTGACACTTGGATATTGATCTTTGGTACAATCCAAGTTATTTCTCATAATCAATCAGGCTCACAGATTCCTATCTGTTCGATTGCAGATTGATTTAGGAAATAGAGATATAACTCTTGGATACTTTTTTTTTGATTGAGTCTGACTTTCTAGTTGACTCTCTTGGAATTGCATTGGAGTTGTCCATAAAGATTGCCTAGCGAAATAGTGGGTGTGGTTGTTAGACCCCTGCGTTTTCAATTGGTATCAGAGAAGGAAAACACGTTTAAGACCTCATAAGTCTGTGTTTGTAACAATCTGACTCTATGGACAGAAGTGTTATCTCAATAAATGCACCGCCAGTCTTTAATGGTTCACAAGCCATTGTTGAAGGAAATAACCTCGATACACTTTCCGGAAACTCTCGTGCTGGAAAGTTGAATATTCTTGATCTTGATCAGAACACAGTCATTACTTCTCCATGTAATGATGTTACCAACACGAACAAAGCCTTTATCTTATCTTGGGCTAATGAATGTTGCTAAAATCATGTTGATCTTAACAGATCATTGATTTTACAAAAGATCAAGGATATTGTGAAAAAAAGCATAAGATCTGAGAAATGTCCTTCTCTCTTTTATGCTCTAGATGATTCAACTCCAGAATTGAAATCATGTCAGTTTGTCAATAGTATGCACACTCTCGTAGTCTGCACAGAAATCTCTGCCTTCTCAGAAGAATCCTCTATTATCTCTTATTCAAACTCAGAATATGAGTATGAACTGAGATGACGAGATTCTTGGATAAAAGTGAAGAAATTCGTCAAGAAAATCTTTACTTAAAATTTTTGTTAGAAAAAATTGAATCATCACTTCAGGTGAAACTATTGAGATTGACTGTCTTAATGATGAATTCACCAGAACCCTATCTTTAAAAGAAAAGGAGATTAATACTCTTAAGTGTGACCTGCAAAGGTTATCTGGAAGCTCTGACAAGATTTCAGCAATGTTATTCGGTCAAAAGTCTTTTGGAAACACAAATGGTTTAGGGTTCAAAAACAAGACTGTAAGCATAAGTAATTCCTTTGTTCCGGCCGGTTCTGGAATAATTGGTGCTAAAAGTTGTGATAAACATGAGTCAAATCTGCAAAACAAAAATTCATCTTTGAAGTGTTTGTTTTGTGGAAATGAAAATCATGTTCAAAGTAAGTGTTGGAAATTCACGAGAAACAACAAATGAATTGCCAAACTTTAGAATGATATGCAAAGGATGAATCTGGTTTTGAGTAATCAACAGGGAACTCTTGAAAACAAGAAGAAGTCTAAGAGAACTAGAGTCAGACGAGGTAAGAAGTCCGTTTATGCAACAAACCTTGATAAGTCACCATGTTACACAAGATGTGAGCATTCTGCTCACTCCATCACTATCTAATTATAGTGATGTTTGCATCCTAATTATTAACTTGAGAATATGAGGATTGCATCAAGGTTGCTCAAGTCTTGTATATTTTCTTGGTTGTTTGAGATTATTTAAGATAAGATTTGCAATGGAATATTTTCTTTTCAAAAATAGATAATGGATCGTGAACCGTGAAGACTTGTTCAAAGTTTTGTTTAGGGTTTACTTATCCGGTACTCTATTTATATTCATTTGTGATCAAAATGCCCTTCACTCCTTTCTCCTTGGAAGATACAATATCATGGCTCCTGTAACTAGAGGTACCACAAAAAGGAATACAGTCGAAGCAGTTAATGTGTATCTTTGTGAAGGAATCCAATCCTAAAGGAAGAAAAAGGAGAAATCTACAAATTATGAAAAATGTTCTTCCTCTAACTGTTTTTTGTCTATTTTTCTAGATGATAATAACTTTAGGGCTATGGTGAAGGATTTCATCAGCAAAATAAATGATTTAAAATCTCAAATCATGTTCTCCTTGGAACAGATAGCTCACTATGAACAAATGTTATCTCTGACAAAGAACACCCTGTGTGAACTGAAAAGAGAACTTAGTGAGTTAACTGATATTTCTGAAGATCTGGAGGAATTTAACGATCCCATAATCAATGGGTTCTTCAATAATGAGAAGGAATTCTCATTAGATGCCCTAAGAAAGCTCTACAATACCTAGGAAACTTCTGGTGTAAGAATTTATTTTCGTATGTTTAAGAAGAATAACTAGATATTGAAATAACGATTATTGTGATTACACATAGCTATTGTTAATGATTTTATCATCTTGAATTGTTTTTAGATTTATTTATTTATATTCTAAAATTTAAAAAGATGGTTTTGCAGTATTAATCTTTATTGGTTTTATATTGCAAAAATAATATTGTATGGGATATGTGGTTTGCGTCCGTGAACTGTGATTGTTCCATACATGCTCAAAAGTTAAGTCTATTGTGTCATTATGCAAATATTGATAGAAAATAGAATGAACTTTTGAATTATATGTCAAAGATTAAGTCTATGGTATCATTATTAAGGCTGCACAAAGAACCGGTCTGTTGTCCCTGGACCAGACTGGAACCGAAAATACCGGACAGGAACTGAACTGGAACCGGAGTAAACGGTACAGGGACCGGTACTGAAATTTGAGAAGCGGAGTAGACCGGTACATGTATTGGTTCTAGGGGGAGTACCGGCATGAACCGGACCAAAAAATCCGGTTAATATCAACCGTTGAGATCTTAGTTATTTTCAATCCTATCCATCCATCCTAGGTTTAGAGAATCCTATATTATCTTCGCTAACTCTTTCACTCATCATTTTTTTCTTCTTCTTTTTTCCTCTGAAGAGTGATGAACAGCCTACTGCCTTACTGAGTTCGATATGTTCTTCTTCTTTTCTCTCTATCAATCTTTCACCATCTCTATGTCTGTCTAACTGAGTTCGATATGTTCGTCTATTTATCAATCTATCAGGTACTTTACTTATTCTTTTTCTTTTTATTCGATTTGTTTCAATCTTTGTAACTCTCATGGATTGATTTAGGGTTTGCGATTGATTTAGACTTACTCGAATGAGCAATCTATCTAACGGGTTCTATTTAATTTTGTCTAACTTTATCAATTTCTATTGTTTTCAATTTTTCATGGTTAGGGTTTAAATAATTTCTTTTCTTCTTGTTCGATTTGTTTCAATCTTTGTAAATCTCATGGATTGATTAGTTTAAGTACTTGAGTAATCTGATTAGTATTATGACAGTACATATTAGTAATCTGATTTGTTTCAATTTTTCATGGTTAGGCTTTTTAAATGGTTTCACTACTTGAGTAATCTGATTAGTATTATGACAGTACATATTACAAAGTATTAATGGGAGAAAGTAGAACGACAGATAGCTGATATTAGCACCTGCAATATGGGTTTTTGATTATACAATTTGGGTTATGTTTAATTTTGTCAATTTTTATCAATTTCTACTCTTTTCATAGTTAGGGTTTTGATTTACAAGGAAGGCCTTTTAGGATTCAGTATGTTTATGGATACTTTGTGATCTACATCGAATGAGCTAGGCTAGAGATATTTGGGGTTGTTGATTTTGTAGGTTAAGTCTTGATACCACAGTATAAGTGATTTCTGATTCTCCTCCTGGTGCTAGAATCTTATGTTGTTTCTGTCTTTGATGTTGGTTAATGATTTTATTAGGCACTTCTCTACTGTTCATGTTGTTTTTATTAGTGGTAAACTTATTAGTTATTAGTGTTGTGGATAGAGTTATGGCTATTAATGGTACTTTTGTTCCTCAACTTAAAGAAGCTGGTGCTCTTTAGCTGATCGGCTCTAGTCTAGAATTGCAGCATATTTTGCATAGTTTGTTTCTATTTTTAGTATGATGAGTTATGTTTTCAATTGCAACAGGCTAATAACTTGAGTGTTAAATGAGACATCTATGGGAACACTTTGAGAAACTGGATTCTATAACAGCAAAGTGTAGGCACTGCTCAAAGATATATGTTGTTGATGCCAAGCAAAATGGGACATCTAATATGATAGTTCATATACAAAAATGCCCAATCATTCAAGCAATGAAGCGTAAATTCAACCACAAAGGGAAAGAGGACTTAAAGGGAGCTTGATGTTCATTTTTTTTTCGCTGTCTCGCATACTTATGGAATGCAAGTAGAAGTGGTGTAAAATTGTGGAGTTGTTACTATTTTTTAATGTTGAACTCTACTGTTTTTCAATGTTGAACTTCCATCCGAAGTACTTTGACTTGTTTTAAAACTTGTCTTAAGAATATAAGTGGTTATTGTAGATGAATGCTAGGTTGCAGGTTGTGAGTTTGTGACTTCTTAATGAAGTTGTCAGAGTTATTATATGAGTGCTAGGTTGCAGGTAAAAACCCCGTACCGTTCTTGAACCGGACCGGTCTTATAGGTACAGGTACCGGTTCCATAAGAAACCTGGACTGTACCGGCCCTTGTGTATCCTTAATCATTATGCAAATATTGATGAAAAATAGAATGAATCTTTGTATATTCCGCAGTATTGATCTTTCTCGGATCCATTCTTTTGTGAATGTACTGTATGGCTCCGTAAGTTTTCTTATGTTGAGCAATTATGATTAAATTAATCTATGAGGTTCCTTGTGGATTAATTTAGTTTAGTTTTTGGATACAAATTCATGTTTCATGTAATTTGTTAATGTCCAAAGAAATCCTTCTTTTCTTGTAAAAGTAAGGTCGCTCTTGTTGTTCCCTTGGGAATGACATTTTATGGGGGAGAGTTCTTAATTGAATTTGTGCTTAATTGCCAAATCTTTGTGGGGAGTGCGGCTGTGGAATATTATAGGAGTTATCTTGTATCTTTATTAACTCCTTGATGAATACACTAAGTTTAGACTATGTGAAATCATCGAAACAAAGTTGATATGTTCTCTTTTAGTCATGAAATATCTCTATGGAAATTTATTTATGATCCCATAATTTTTATACCTTTGCCAATTTATATTGACAAAAAGGGGGAGAATTATTTGTAGTTCTCACTACATACATATGGTTTACGGATCATTATGTAAGGGGGAGTGGTTTTCATTGTGAGATGAAGTATTGACTAAGGGGGAGTGATACATATCACCATAGTATTATTGTCAGAGTTGTGGTACAATTGAACTTTGATGTTGTGTAATAATACTATGACACTGTATAACAATACGAAAACTATCTTGTTGAGTATTGTTATAGCTACAGATCTTCAACAACAATGGTGCTGAGTCGAACCCATTAAGAATAGATTGTTTACTTGGAGCGGCGAAGAATTCAAGTAATGTTGGAGAACAAAGGAAATACAACATGATGGATGAGAAGCTACAAAGTCTTATTAATTTTGTAATCCATATGTATTGATAGTTTTGTCACTAAAATTGAAAAAGGGGGAGATTGTTAGAGCATTGCTCGGTCGAACTCGCAAGCGTTGCTATCTCAAACTTGTTTGTCAAGTTTAGTTGATCAAAACTATAATCTTGATTTCTAGTCTACCAATAGGTGTTTCGGACTAGGATAAATTGTGTACTTGAGCTTTAGACTTTACGGCGCTTACAACTGAAGACGAAAATCTATTGAAGAACTCGGAGGAACTTCATCAACAAAAGGTGAAAAAGCGGGGGTCTAACAACCACACCCAATATTTTGCTTAGCAATCTGTATGGACTAACTCCAATATACTTTCAAGAGAATCAACTAGACAGTCAGACTCAATCTTAAGAAAAGTATATCCAAGAGTTATATCTCTATTCTCAATTCAATCTTCAATCAAACAAATAGGAATTCGCGAGCCCGATTGAATATAAGAAATAACTTGGACGGTATCAAAAACCAATATCCAAGTGTCAATCAATTTAATCAACAACCCAAAGGTCGGATTCACAATTGATTGAACTTACGCACAACCTGTGATATTTCAATTATATATATAATACGGAAAAGAAATAACACAAACACAATAAATTTTGTTAACGAGGAAACCGCAAATGCAGAAAACCCCCGGGACCTGGTCCAGATTTGAACACTACATTGTATTAAGCCGCTACAGACACTAGCCTACTCCAAGTTAACTTCGGACTGGAATGTAGTTAAGCCCTAACCAATCTCACACTGATCAAGGTACAGTCGCGTTCCTTACGCCTCTGAATCCCAGCAGGACTCTACGCACTTGATTCCCTTAGCTGATCACACCCACAACTAAGAGTTGCGACGACCCAAAGTCGAAGACTTGATAAACCAATCTGTCTCACACAGAAAAGTCAATTGAATAGATAAATCTGTCTCCCACAGATAAACCTATGAGTTTTTGTTTCATCTTTTGATAATCAAGGTGAACAGGAACCAATTGATATACCAGACTTATATTCCCGAAGAACAGCCTAGAAATATAAATCACCTCACAATAATCTTAATCGTATGGTAGCGAAACAAGATATTGTGGAATCACAAACGATGAGACGAAGATGTTTGTGACTACTTTTTATCTTGCCTATCAGAGAATAAATCTCGAGCAAATCTTAGAGACGATAGTACTCAATTCGATAGAAAACAGCAAGATCAGAACACGCAACTACAGAGAAAATAGTTAGGTCTGGCTTCACAATCCGAATGAAGTTTTCAAGTCGTTTACCTACAGGGTTTTGTGAAAAATCTAAGGTTAAAGGAGAATCGAATCTAGTTGCAACTAGTATCAAACAGGAGGTGTGGGGATTAGGTTTCCCAGTTGCTAGAGTTCTCCTTTATATAGTCTTCAAATCAGTGTTTGCAATCTAAGTTACCTTGGTAACAAAGCATTCAATATTCACCGTTAGATAAAAACCTGATTAGACTCAAGCTAATATCTTTCAACCGTTAGATCGAACTTAGCTTGTCACACAATAAATGAAAATTGACTTCATTTAGATATGGGTAACCGTACCTAAACGTGTACACCTTGTTGGCTCAACAATAGTTAACCGAAGTTAGCCATATGAACACTTTCATATCAACCATATTCATCTTCACAATAACTAGTTCAAGTGACTCGAATGAAACTAGTTCTAGAGTTGTTCAATTTTTTATATTCTCATAGAAGTATACAAGACACAATTGAAGCAAAATCAATTTTTATTCACTCGAATTAACAATTCATGAACATTATAGCCACGGTTTTCAAAAGATTACATTCCTTATTATATAAATGTATTAGTTCATGAACAAACCGATTTTAGAACATAACCCTCTAAAGCATGCAAACGGGTACGCATACCTAAGTAGTCGGACTTGGACTGTGGTCGCCAGTATGCAAACGGGTACGCATACTGTCGTACACTACCAAACTTCAGTTAAAACCAGTACGCATACTCTAGTACCCGGACTTCAATTGACTTCGCCAGTACGCGTAAAGGTACACATACTCTAGCTCCCGGACTTTACCTGACCAACCGGTACGCATACGGGTATGTATTCTCAGTTCCAGTCTTGGATCAACACATATGCAAGTACGCATACTGTGCTTATAATCCAATCATGTTTAAGTGTTCTTAACTCCCATTTCAATCATTGAAACATTCTCGGAAGATAACAATAGCTGTCTCACCCAAACTATTAGCTTCAAAGCAATTTTAAAGTGATCGAATGATCAATACGAAACATTCCGAGTCTACATAAAATGACTGTCTCACACAAATCATGTAAGACGTTACAAGGCGATTTTCACATGATCATCTTTTGATTTTCGTCAAGAATATAAGATGAATTTGGTTAAAGCGAAAGCTTACCAACACATATTTCAAGAAATTTGTAAGCGAGTTAAACTCAGCTCGAAATATCAAATGTGCATAATCGAAGTCTATATAGCTATACGACTTTTGTCTCAAATAGGAGATAGAGTAGATAGACTTTTTAGTGATAGATGAGTTCAAGTCTCCACATACATTTTGTTGATGAAGTTCTACAAGATCCCCTTAGTAGTTCTTCGTCTTCAATTGATGAACGCCGTGAAGTCTAATGCTCAACTACATTTTTTATCCTAATCCGAGACTTAGCTATAAGTAGACTAGAAATCAAGACTTATAGTTTTGGAAACTAAACTTGACAACAAGCTTGAGATAGCAACCCTTGCGAGTTCGACTGATGCAGTGCTCTAACAATCTCCCCCTTTTGCAATTTTAGTGACAAAACTATCAATACATATGGATTACAAAATAAATAAACTTTGTAGCTTCTCATCCAAATGCTTGATTTCCTTGGTTCTTCAACATTACTCGAAATCTTCGTCACTTCCAAGTACTCCAGTGATTCTGAACGTGTTCAACTCAGCATCATAATTGTTGAAGATCCGTAGCTATAACAATGAGAAAACAGTAGCTCTCGATCATTGTTATACCGTGTCATAGTATCATTACACAGCATCAACGTCCAATTGTTTCGCAACTTTGACAACAATACTATAGTGATATGTATCACTCCTCTTTAGGCAATACTTCATCTCACATGAAAACTACTCCCCCTTACATAATGATCCGTAAACCATATGTATTTCTAGTGTGAACTACACATTAATTCTCCCCCTTTGTGTCAATATAAATTGGCAAGGTTCGAAAACTAGTGGGATCATAATGAAATTCTCATAGAGATACTTCATGACTAAAAGAAAACATATGAACTTTGTTTAGATACAATCATAAATTCGAAACTAAATGCATTCATCAAGGAGTTTATAAAGATACAAGAAAACTGCTACAATATTCCACAGCCGTACTCCCCACGAAGATTTGGTATTTAAGCACAAGTTCAATTAAGAACTCTCCCCCATATAATGTCATTCCCGAAAGAACAACAAGAGCGACCTTACTTTCACAAGAAAAGAAGGATTTCTTTGGAGATTAACAAATTTCATGAAACATGAATTTGTATCCATAAAACTCAATTAAATTAACCACAAGAGAACCCATGATTAATTTAATCGGAAATGCTACACATAAGAGAACTTACGGAGCCACATAGTACTTTCACATAGAAGTGGATCGGGGAAAGACCAATACTGCAGAATATTCAAAGATTCATTATATTTTTCATCAATATTTGCATAAAGACATATAATAGACTTAATCTTTGCAATCTAAAGTTCATCCTATCTTCATCAATATTTGCATAATGACATAATAGGCTTAACTTTTGACATATATGGGACAATCATAGTTCACGGACGCAAACTCACATATCCCATAAATTTGTTTGCAATATATAAACCCAATAAAGATTAATACTGCAAAATCATCTTCCAAATAGAATTTAGAATTTAAATAAATAAATCTAAAAACATTGCAAGATGAAAATCGTTGGCAATAGCTATGTGTACTCACAATAATGGATATTCCAAACCCTAGTTATCCTTCTTAAAACACAAGAATAAATTCTCATAAAAAATTTCCTAGACATTAAGGCCTCTAAAAAAATCTTTATCGTCCCAAAACTCCTTGTCGTCAACAGCCACAGGAACATAAGGTTCATGAAGAAATGAGTCAATTCTAACAAACCTTCTAGACTGATGCCGAACCATGGCCTTCTGAATTTCAAGAGTCCTCAAGACAATAGCCTTTATTTGCTGAATCTCCTTTCTTATTTCCTTCAACTCTTCAAGAACTCCGGAAAACTTCTGTAGATTAGAAGGAACAACTCTTGGTTTCCTCACATGCCTCCTTCTTTTTTTCAAAGTTGAAGGTACATGAGATTTTTCTTTTTCCTTCATGATTGATGGCTTAACAATCATATTAACATCTTTTCCATCAAAAGACATAATGCTTGGATTCTCCATACTAGTATGAGATTGTAAGAGGAATTCACAAATCATGCTCAACAAGCAATCTTGTGATAAAAAAGAGTCTTCAGGTTACAGAACCTTTATACACAAAAGGGATTCACGTACGTATAACTCACAACCTTAAAAAAGGCAGAATTATCGATTTTAACCCTATTTTATTGATTAAACAGAGAAATCCCTTTAAATATCAATTAGATATGAAAAGATGGAAGAAATCCAAACCGGCGAAAACGAAAAGAAAGACAAAACAAAAAAATCCCTCTTTTCCTAAAGCCTGAAGTGCGCAAACCCTTGTCTCTTTTATTTTGAATCAGGCACATGAGACAAGATACACAACCAACACAATTAAGTTGTGTTGGGGTGAACTATAATCTGTCCACCATAATCTTTTTGAACGGAATTCTTAAAACCCTGTTTAATAGACTATTTATACCGTACTCTTTTCTCTAGAGGTCTACTCTTATCTTTGGAAATTAACTTCTTTGGAGAAGAGACAATTTTACATACCTCAGACGACTTCTGAACAAGTTTGAGCTTGTTTGCTAACCGATTTGCTCTTCGTTGAAGTTTATCGACATATCTTATCTTATGTTTGTACTAGAAACAGTTGGAGAGTATATGACCCTTTAGAGTACAATAAGAGCATGTCAATAGATAGGATGGTTCAGACACCATAGCTGTGCAAGATGCTAGACAAACAGTAGAACCTGTAAAATTAGAAATAGAATTTCCAGAAGAAAAAGAGAAATCCATTTCATCCTCCAGAGTAGTTGAAGTTTCTCCCGGAAGAATATCGAGGTTGATGTATGTATTGCTACAATTATCAAAATCAATATTTTCATAGAGGAGTGCAACACTTGATTTTTTGTCTACATCAAAATCATAGTGATCAGACATTTCATCAAGAGTTGCAGCAAGACATTTGTTTCCAGTGTATTTTCTACGATTCGGACACTCATTTTTGAAATGACCAAAACCTTTACACTTGAAGCACTATAGCATATCCTCGTCATCAGTATCGTCATTATCCCTGTTTTTAGGAGGAACACGATTATGAGGTTTTACTGATGACTAAGGTTTATCTATGAGGAACCATTTACTTCTCTTCAACAAAAGATCTCTAAACTGTCTTGTGATCAAAGAGACTGACTTATCAAGATCTTCATCTGATGAATCAGTCTAAGAAGGATCATCTTCAGGTATGCCAACACTTTTACTTTTATCAAGTAATTTAGTGTTCTTTTGTACTTTGAAAGCAATATCCTTTCTATATTTGGATGTATGCTCATGATCAAAGATCTTTAACTTTCCAACCAGAGTATTTCTGGATAACGCATTAAGGTTATTTCCTTCAACAATGGCATGTTTCTTAGAATCGTATTTGGCTGGCAACGATCTGAGAATTTTTATCACAATGTCCTTTTCAGGAATAGTCTTACCCAATGCAAAAGATGCATTAACAATTTCAGACACTTTGTGATTAAACTCATCAAATGAATCTTCATCAGCCATACGAAGGTTTTCCCAATCATAATTTAGGTTTTTAAGCCTAGCTTCCTTTTCAGAGGTATTCCCTTCGAATACAGTTTCTAAGATATCCCACGCATCTTTAGACCGAGTGCACGTAGCCACATGGTACTGAAGATCATGGGTAATGGCATGAATGATAGCATTTAAACCGTCAGAATTTTGCTTTGCAGCGAGAATCCCGTTAGGTTCATATTTACCAATATCCTTTGCAATAGAGACACCGTCTACTGTAATCATTGGAGGATCATAGCCATTAACAACATAAACCCATGATTGAAAATCATGCGGTTGAAGAAAGGAACGCATAGCAATTTTCCACCATAAGTAATTCGAGCCATCGAAGATTGGCGGTACGTTTATAGAGATAACACCTCCGTCCATAGAGTAAGATCGCTACAAAAACAGACTTATGAGGTATTAAACGTGTTTGACTGCTCTGATACCAATTGAAAAAGCGGGGGTCAGACAACCACACCCAATATTTTGCTTAACAATCTGTATGGACGAACTCCAATATACTTTCAAGAGAATAAACTAGACAGTCAGACTCAATCTTAAGAAAAGTATATCCAAGAGTTATATCTTCATTTCTCAATTCAAACTACAATCAAACAAATAGGAATTTGCAAGCCCGATTGAATATAAGAAATAACTTGGACGGTATCAAAAACCAATATCCAAGTGTCAATCAATTTAATCAACAACCCAAAGGTTGGATTCACAATTGATTGAACTTACGCACAACCTGTGATATTTTAATTATATAAAAATATAATGCGGAAAAGAAATAACACAGACATCAGAAATTTTGTTAACGAGGAAACCGCAAATACAGAAAAACCTATGGACCTAGTCCAGATTTGAACACCACACTGTATTAAGCCGCTACAGACACTAGCCTACTCCAAGTTAACTTCGGACAGGAATGTAGTTGAGCCCTAACTAATCTCACACTGATCAAGGTACAGTCGCGTTCCCTATGCCTCTGAATCCCAGCAGGACTCTACACACTTGATTCCCTTAGCTGATCTCACCCACAACTAAGAGTTGATACGAACCAAAGTCGAAGACTTGATAAACCAATCTGTCTCACATAGAAAAGTCTATTGAATAGATAAATCTGTCTCCCACAGATAAACCTATGAGTTTTTTTTTTCCGTCTTTTGATAAATCAAGGTGAACAGGAACCAATTGATATACCAGACTTATATTCCCAAAGAACAGCCTAGAAATATCAATCACCTCACAATAATCTTAATCGTATGGTAGCGAAAAAAGATATTGTGGAATCACAAACGATGAAACGAAGATGTTTGTGACTACTTTTTATCTTGCCTACCGAAGAATAAATCTCGAGAAAATCTTAGAGAAGATAATACTCAATACGATAGAAAACATCAAAATCAGAACACACAACTACAGAGAAATAGTTGGGTCTGGCTTCACAATCTGAATGAAGTCTGAAAATACGGGGGTCTAACAACCACACCCAACAATTTGTTTGGCAATCATAGAGGACTTACTCCAATACACTTTCTAGAGAATCAACTAGACAGTCAGACTCAATCTAGAGTAAAGTATATCAAAGAGTTTTAATATCTCTGTTTCATAATGTAATCAGCAAATCAAACAGATAGAAATCTGTGAGCCTGATTAATATGTGAAACAACTTGAACGGTGTCAAAAACCAATGTTCAAGTGTCAATCAATGTAAATAAACAACCAAAGGTTGGATATTATAATTGATTGATCTTAACGCACAACCTGTGATATTTCAATTATATAACAAAATATAATGTGGAAAAGAAATAACACAGACACCATAATTTTGTTAACGAGGAAACCGCAAATGCAGAAAAACCCCGGGACCTAGTCCAGTTTGAACACCACACTGTATTAAGCCGCTACAGACTCTATCCTACTACAAATTAACTTCAGACTGGACTGTAGTTGAACCCTAATCAATCTCACACTGATTTAAGGTACAGTTGCGCTCCTTATGTATCTGATCCCAGCAGGATACTACGCACTTGATTCCCTTAGCTTATCTCACCCACAACTAAGAGTTGCTACGACCCAAAGTCGAAGACTTAATAAACAAATCTGTATCACACAGAAAAGTCTATAAGATTGAATAAATCTGTCTCCCACAGAAATACCCAAGAGTTTTTGTTCCTTTTTTTGATAAATCAAGGTGAACAGGAACCAATTTATAAACCGGACTTATATTCCCGAAGAACGGCCTAGTATTATCAATCACCTCACAATAAACTTAATCGACTAGCGAAACAAGTTATTGGAATCACAAACGATTAGACGAAGGTGTTTGTGACTACTTTTCTATCTTGCCTATCTGAGATATAAAATCTCGAGTCAATTATTTCAATTTAACTAAACACGATAAAAAAATAGGATCAGAACACGCAACTACAAAGAGAATAGTTGGGTCTGGCTTCACAATCCCAATGAAGTCTTCAAGTCGTTAACCTACAGGGTTTCGAGAAAAAACCTAAGGTTAAAGAGAATCGACTCTAGTTATGCAACTAGTAACACATAGGAGGTGTGGGGATTATGTTTCCCAGTTGCTAGAGTTCTCCTTTATATAGTTTTCAAATCAGGGTTTGCAATCTAAGTTACCTTGGTAACAAAGCATTCAATAATCAGTGTTAGATGAAAAACCTGATTCCACCAAGCTAATATCTTTCAACCGTTAGATCGAACTAAGCTTGTTACACACAAATGAAATGTACCCTCATTTAGGTTTATGTAACCGTACCCAAACGTGTACACCATGTTGGTTCACAAATAGTTAACCGAGGTTAGCCATATGATTACTCTCATATCAACCTTATTCATCTTAACCATAATTAGTTCAAATGACACAAATGAAACTAGTTAAAGAGTTGTTTAATTGCTATATTCTCATAGATTTAAAAAATAACACAATTGAAGCAAAATCGGTTTGATTCACTCGAATCAATACATGAACATTATAGCCACGGTTTGCAAAGATTGCATTCCCTATTGATAAATGTCTAAGTTCATGTACACTACCAATTTTAGAAAGTAACCACTTAAGTACGCGTACTTAAGTAACCTGTTTTGTGAGTTTGGCTTTTTAAACTCAGTAGAAATTCACAGACGTGAACTTTCCACCGTTACGCATACGGGTACGCGCACTTAGGTAACTGAACGAGTTGGTTTTTAAATCCAATATCAGCAGAAATTCACGTACGCGAACTTTCGCCAGTATGCGTACGGGTACGCATACTTATCCAGTCTCCTCCAACCATTTTGTATACACACAAGTATGCATACTTTAGGTTCCTGGTTTTGGACTTATACACAAATGTGCGAACACACAATATGCTTATATCCAAAGAAGGTTACAAGATTCTAAACTCTTTATTTCAATCGTTGAAACATTCTTCTATAATGACAATAACCTTTCACACACTGTTAGCATCAAAGAAATTTTAAAGATATTGAGATAATCATTATCAAAACATTCCAAATCTTACACCAAATGATTGTATCACACAAACCATGTAAGATGTTACTCGATAATTTTCTGCTGATATAAGATGAACTTGGTCGAAGCGAAAGCTTACCAACACATATTTCGAGAAATATGTAAGCGAGATATACTCAGCTCGAAATCTCAAATGTGTATATAGAAAACTATATCTTAATACGACTTATGTCTCAATATAGGAGATAGAGTAGAAATAGACTTTCCAAGTGATAGATGAGTTTAAGTCTCCACATACCTTTTGTCGATGAAGTTCCACAAGCTCTCCTTATTAGTTCTTCGTCTTCAAGTGATAAACGCCGTGAAGTCTAAGCTCAATTACACAAACTATATCTTAGTCCGATACATGTATAAATTGGATAGAAATCAAGACTTATAGTTTTGATCACTAACATTGACAAACATGCTTGAGATAGCAACGCATGCGAGTTCGACCGAGCAGTGCTCTAACAATCTCCCCCTTTGTAAATTTTAGTGACAAAACTATCAATACATATGGATTACAAAATAAATAAAAATTGTAGCTTCTCATCCACATGCTTGATCTCCTTGGCATCTTCAACATGACTCGAAATCTTCGTCCCTTCCAAGTACTCCAATGATCCCAAAGGTTGTAAGTTTAGCACCATCGTTAGTTGAAGATCCGTAGCGATAACAATGAGACAACAAATGCTCTCAATCATTGTTATACGGTGTCATAGTATTATTACACAGCATCAAAGTTCAATTGTATCACAACTTTGACAATAACACTATGGTGATATGTATCACTCCCCCTTAGTCAATACTTTATCTCGACATTAAAACCACTCCCCCTTACATAATGATCCGTAAACCATATGTATTTGTAGTATCACACTACACAATAATTCTCTCCCTTTTTGTCAATATAAATTGGCAAAGGTACGAAAACTAGTGGGATCCTCATGAAATTTTCATAGAGATACTTCATGATCAAAAGAGAATACCATATAAACTTATTTAGATGCCATCATAAATCCGGAGCTAAATGCATTCATCAAGGAGTTTAAAGATACAAGATAACCCCTATAATATTCCACAGCCGCACTCCCCACAAAGATTTGGCAATTAAGCACAAGTTCAAAAGAACTCTCCCCCATAAAATGTCATTCCCGAAAGAACAACAAAGGCGACCTTACTTTCACAAGAAAAGAAGGATTTCTTTGTACATAACCAAATCACATGAAAACATAAATTTGAATCCACAGTATTCAATTGAATTAACTACAAGAAAATCCATGATTAATCCAATCGAAATGCACAACTAAATTAACCACAAGAGAACCCATGATTAATTCAATCGGTCATGCTCGACATAAGAGAATTTACGGAGCAACAGCTAAACTGACCACAAGAGAATGATCAATTCAATTGGTCATGCTCAACATAAGAAAACTTATGGAGCAACACAGTATATGCACAAAAATGTGGATCGGAGATTGACCAAATACTGCGGAATATACAAGGATTCATTCTATTTTTCATCACTATTTGCACAATGACATATAATAGACTTAATCCTTGTAAACAAAAGCTTTATCCTTTCTTCCGTCAAAATAATGACATAAAAGGCTTTAACTTTTGCAATGTCAAAAGTTCATTCTATCTTCTATCAATACTTTCATACCGACATAATAGAGATAACTTTTGAACAAGTATGGGATAGTCACAGGTTCACGGACGTAAACAACATATCCCATAACAATTTGAAATATACAAAATCATAAAGATTAAAATTGCAAAAATCATCTTCCAAAAGACTTAGAGTTTAAATAAATAAATCTAAAACATGAAGATGAAAACGTTGGACATAGCTATGTGTACTCACAATAATGGCTATTCCAAACCCTAGTTATTCTTCTACAAACATAAAAAGAAGATTTACTAGATATACTCAAACATCATCTTTATCATCGGAGATCATAAGAGTGGCTTGAATCTTATCCATGTCATCCTTGATTTCCGGAAACTTGGTAGCAATCACAAGTAATTGTTCTTGAACGCACTTTACCTTGGCATTAACCTTATCAACACCTTTGAGAATCTGATGGAGAAGATTCATGGAGGTGGAGTCACACATTCCATCAAGTGTGTCACATCTTTGTCGCTTGCAAGCATTCTCCTTCATACGTTTGAAAGTACATGGACGAACAAGCTTGGGAGTTCCAATGGAGTTGCCAATCAGAGCAATAGAAAAGTTGTGACAAATTTGCTCAATAAGGCAAGGATAGCCTAACTTATTGTTGTGAGAGGTCATTGATAACATTTGATAAATGATAAACCCACAAATGTCAAGACTTGGAGTTCCAAACTTAAGGAAATAGACCAACTCCGCAAACTCACGACTCCAACGAGATTTCTCAATTGTGGAGGGACAAAGATTAGATATTCCAAGTTTACCAAAGGACATCAAGGGAAGACTAAGATTATTGGTAGGAAAGTTTTCCATATTACAATCAACACTCTTACCACAAAGACCAATTGAAATGGTTTCATAAGATGGTCTTTCATTATTTGGTCTAGGAAGACGAAAATTACCCAATGGAATTTTTGTAATCTTTGAAATCAACTCTCTATTGACAAGAATTCTTTTTCTTTTTACCATGGTTTTGAATTCCGTGTCTTCATTATTAACATCATGGATGTTAGCATAGAAAATTCTTGTAAGAGTGTCAAAACCTTCACCAAAACCATTAAAGATGTTTCCAAGATTGAATTTTTCAAAGCATATCAAATCCTCTTTATGCCCACTAGTAAAATCCAACTTCTTTTCTAGAATAAACCCATTGGATGAAATCTTTTCAAAAACTTTCTCACAAGAATCATCAACAAATCTAATTCTAATTGAATTTTGATCAATGGGTAAGTTCAAGCTAGAAGAAGATGAAGAACCTAAAGTTTTTGAAACCTCTTTTGGAGCCTTGAAATTCTTCATGGGAACTAGAAATTAGGAAAGAGGAGAGTAAAAGAAACTTACTTGATATATCTCTTGAAAACACCTTTACTTTATTGATCTCCAAAGGAGATTAGTGGAGAAAATACATTAACCCTAGAATAGTTCACGTACGCGGACAAGGAGAGGGGTGGAAGAAAGGTACGCGTACCAAGCTTTTATAAACCCAAAATTAGGCTTGGACCCATTCATGAACCGCGACCCACAAAAGAAAAGTGGGATTTCTTAGAACATTCCACATACAAGGTTCGTACACTGATGAGATTAGTACAGTGCAGTAAAACATAGTAGAAAGGCTATAATGCTTTTACTTAACCTTGGGAAGAAGAAGAAAAAGATTTTACAAAAAAAATAAATAAATTAATCCAGACAAAATAGTCAACCTTTACTTGCCCCATATCAAGTTATATACAAATGGGGTAAAGTCAGTCGAGTTATCGAGAGACTATATGTGCAGAGAAATTCTCATGCAACTTTTCAGGTTGAAATGTATTAGTATAATCATAGTAATGATTATAATCTGGATCAATAGAATTTTTTGAATCCCTTTTCTTATACCCAAGAAAAGACCTTTTCTGAAGGTTAGAACCTGTGCCGAACTCATGATAATTCTTTTTATCGAATTCATATGAGTTGGATATAGGTCTAGTTCGTACATCATGAATACATGATTTGACATGTACAGAACTTTTCTCATAACAATTCTTCTTCTCAAAGGAGTTAAGTTTTTCTAAGAATTTAAAAACGCTCTCAAACGCTCTAAATAGATCTTTGTCAATTGATCCATTACGATAGTATTCCTCATAAAGATTAAGAGTTAATCTAGTGAGATTCCATATCTTTGAGCGTTTACTATGTTTTTCTAAGAGACTCTTCTTAGACGAACTTTTAGTTTTTCCTTTAGATTGTTCCTTATCATCTAAGCTTTCCAAGGACTTTGATGAAACAAGATTATCACAAGAGACCAATGGTCTAATAAATAATCTTTGAACAATCTTTACGGAATTCTGGTGTGCGTCACAGATTCCAAGAGCAAGTTCCCTAAAGGAGTTTCCCATAGGGACAGATCTAAGGAAACAATCAAACACAAACTTATTAGGTTTGTAGTGTTTGCCTGCTCTGATACCAATTGAAAATGCGGGGGTCTAACAACCACACCCAAAAATTCGTTTGGCAATCTGAGAGGACTTACTCCAATACACTTTCTAGAGAATCAACTAGACAGACAGACTCAATCTAGAGTAAAGTATATCAAAGAGTTTTAATATCTCTGTTTCACAATGTAATCAGCAAATCAAACAGATAGAAATCCGTGAGTCTGATTAATATGTGAAACAACTTGAACGGTATCAAAGACCAATGTTCAAGTGTCAATCAATGTAAATAAACAAACAAAGGTTGGATATTCTAATTGATTGATCTTAACGCACAACCTGTGATATTTCAATTATATAACAAAATATAATGCGGAAAAGAAATAACACAGACACCAGAATTTTGTTAACGAGGAAACCGCAAATGCAGAAAAATCCCGGGACCTAGTCCAGTTTGAACACCACACTGTATTAAGCCGCTACAGACTCTAGCCTACTAAAAATTAACTTCGGACTGGACTGTAGTTGAACCCTAATCAATCTCACACTGATTCAAGGTACAGTTGCGTTCCTTACGTCTCTGATCCCAGCCGGATACTTGATAAGCATGTAAGTGTGACGCATTTTCACCCATAACTACATTATCTAGGACTCATTTTATTTCTAATAAAGTTGTTTTAAGTCTTTTCTAGGGAATAAGCTCTTGCGGCAAAATTGACTCGAAAAGTGGTGTTTTACACCCCAGGATAGAGTACTAAAGGCACCCCAGAAATGCACCGGAAGCACCCCAAAAATGTGTCGGAGGAACCCCGGAAAAATTACTATTTGCACCCCATAAGACAAGTGCTAAAGGGACACCCGTGCAGGATTAGGGGGAGGACATCTTCTTCTCAAATTCAAAAAATGAATTTTGGCGGGAAAACGTTTCTCTTCACTGGCAGAACTTCGATCGGATGTTTGGACGTGAATTAGTGAGATTCAATCCTGAAACTTAGTGGGTAGACGTGATATGACTATAGAAAGCTGGTATGGGTGTTGTTTCCGATCAAATTTAGCTTAATAACGTGTTTCAATCCAAAACAGTGGACACAAGTTTTCACGAGTTCAAGTGAATTTGACACGAGTTTGAGGCGTGTAATGCATGAGTTTCGAGTGTGTTGCACTACAGAGATGCGTGAAGAAGATAAATAAGGAAGGTTGAAAGCTGAGAACGCGTGGAAGATCAAAAAATGGAAATTTTTGCCGTAGAGAATAATATTGATAAATTAAGATTATTTGGGAGATATGTTCGGATTAAAGGAGGATTAGGAGTATAAATAGATTGCTCCAGGTACAAGGAAGGGGTGTCGAGAGTTTTGGGAGCTTAGGAGAGCCAGAGAAGAAGAAATCACGAGTTGCAGAAACTCGGGTTCTGCTGCTGCAGAACTGAAGAACACAAAGAACAAAAGCCTGTAAAGGAAAGTCGTTGAAAACTGTCGCTTAAATGCGACAGTTCCCAACTCCTTTCCAGCGACCGCGGAACAGAGTCTACAGCACTTCTCTTGTATCGTTCATTTTGTGACGATTTTTGTGCGTCGCAAATTACTGTTTTTCACTATTTTCTCCGTTTTCACTATTGTAAACAATTTTTGGGCAAATAAAAAATATTTTGAGAGTGTCTATAATATGAGGAGCTAAACCCCAACACTGGGACGATGGAGGAGGCCGAACTTCATACATGGGTAAATTTGTTTTATTCTTTTTTATGACTTTTTCACTAAAATTAATTGAAATATGATTTGATTAAATTGGTTGTCATTTGATTAGATGGGTCATGCTTAGCTTAGGTGATTTGATGTCCCATGCTTAACATTTACAATCAATGTTTTGAGAATCTACCTTGGCAAAAATAGAGTCCATGTTTATATTTCTTGAGCTAAAATTGTTGAGAATAAATAAGTGAACCTTATGTTATGAAGATTGGCTAAATCCTTAGTCCCAGTACCTCTTGCACCAATTGTAATATTATTGTATATTTTTATTAAATTTAAAAACTCGAATCTTCACAAGTCTCAACGAACCTTTTACTACAACAAAGTTGAAATCACATAAATTTTTGGCGCTGTTGCCGGGGATTTGTTTTTAGATTTAGAGTTTTTAGATTTTTATTCTTTTGTTCTTTTTTTACGTTTCTTGGGTATTTGTCTTTTTGTTGCAGGTTTTGAATCAAAGAGGAATTGGAGACGAAAGACCTGGGGGATTAAAACCTAGACAAAGCGAAAAGAACGGAGAAAAGACGAAGATATTTTATTTTTATTTATTTATTTTTATTTATTTTTTTTTAGTTAGATTTTATTTTAATTTTTAGATTTCATTTTTAGAAATTGTAAATAGGACTTTATTTTTGTAAATTTTTATTTTTGAACCTTTTTATTTTTGGACTTTGGACTTGGACATTATTATTTATTTATTTTAAATCCTACGGAAGGGTAAAATTTTAAATATAAACTGTTTGCAGGGAAGGACGACGATTACGATATCGTCTCGGCCCCTCGGGTTCGTACACTGACACAGGAGTAGTGGCCTGAGTCGACTACAACTGTTTCATCGCCCGTCTGGTACGGGAGGTAAGCTTCTAAACACCCGTGAATCCCCTGTCAGCGGGTTTACTGTCTTCCTTAAGGTGCATATATGTTGAGGTTTGGAATACGGACTTTAATTTCCTAGTAAAGAGCAAGGCCAGGCCATACAAGATAAGGGTTCGTATTTCATCACCGTTCTCTTCTTGCCTGCCTAAGGAACATATAACCTACGCGAACCCAAGCTTAAAATACGGATTAGAACGAGACCGATAGGGTAACGAGCTTGTAGGAAAGTCATTCAAAGGGAAGTATTGGGTATCTTATTAGCTTAACTCAAAAGTTCAGGAAGATTACTGGGAGTCGACTAGAGCCGCCCTAACGGGAAACGTTGCCAAAGTGGTAGGGGTATCAAAGCTCCTCTGAGCTTCCCCTACTTCTCTTCGACTCACTTTATTCGGATCGATCTAGAGAGGTTTGCTAAAACGATACCTAGTTGCCTTTTGGAGGAATAGAAGCTGGTCTAGAAACAATCTAAGGGAGCCATCATGCTTGTTGTTTGCTAGATTTTATAGGTTTGATTTGGTCGAGTCAGCCTTGCTTGTGATTGTGTAGAATTCCCTTGCAATTAAGAATGTCGAACTGGTATGATAGAAGCCAATACAATGAGTATCGACCTGAATTTGATTATGGACATCATCATTTTTATGACCATGGTGGGAATAGTAGTTGGGAACGCCAATCTTTTAAAGGTTATGGTTCATCCCATGGTGAGCCCAAGTACTATCCACACACGAATTGGTCTTACGAGAATAATTCTGATAATTCCTCCTTACTAGAGTCGGCACGTAAGTTAGCTGAGACAGCACGTAAGTTTGCAGAAATGAATAACTTAGTTTTGGACGAAAAGAATGCAACGAGTGAACTTTCTTTACCTTCTTTCCTAGATGATGTCAGGAAATCATGTGAGTCGACCCAGAAGCTTTTGTTAGAGACCCAGAAAAGAACTTCTCTAAAAGATCTAATTTTTCAAAATAGTGTTTCCAATTTTACCCTTGATATCAATGGTGAATATTTGCCTAATTTAGAGGACGAGGTTAGAATAAAAGACACTAATTATTTAGATAAGGTTCAATCATCTTCGTACTATTATGATGATGGGGATAGTAATAATGAAGAATCTGAAATATGTAGGCATAGTGATCAGGAAACTATTAATCCAATTGAGCTTGGTAATGATGATATTATTTCTAGTTCAAATCCAAATAATTTTTATGATTATTCAACTATTAAAAAGGACGAGGATTTGATTAGGGATACCACCGTTTTAGACGATGTAGTTTTTCCTTTTGATTACGAAGCCGATAGTGGTTTAGAGGAACGGGTTTATTCTGAAAATCCTGTTTTAGAGTCTAGCGACTTAGAAACAATAATCTTAGACTAAGAAGATAGACCCGTAGAAATGAGTAAAGATGCACTACCTGATAATAACTTAGAATAATCAATTGACCATTTCCAAGAATCTGATGATCTAGAAATAAGGGAGATTGTGACTAGTCTATTAGAGACACTGAAAACTCTAAGTTTGGGGGTGATTATCACTTTCCTAGTGCCTTACCTTTAACTCTCAGAAAGTCCCCTCACTTAGGACTTGATATCTATGCCTCGACCATTTTACAAGATTAACTTCATACTCGTTTCCCCGAACCTAATGATGTCCATGAAGAAGTTCAGTTGTTAGAAACCCATCCTATGGTTGATGTGGTTTGCCCAGGCTATGATACCCAGATTGACTTTGTTTTCCCACCAAATAGTTTTCTTCCAACTGTGGGAACATTTATATTTCAAATGTGTCAAATGTTAAGTTCTTAGACTAAGCCTAAGTACTTTAGGTTAATAGAATCGACACATTTACTTAAGAATGACCACTAGTCTCATTGTGGTCAATTATGTAAGTAAAATCTGATTGACTTAGAGGATCCTCAGTTATTTAGGTTATTATTGTGTGCTTCTAAGTTCCTATTTGAGTTTTTCCAGACTTTAGGACCTAATAATTCGGATCCCACCTATGAAGAAAGGCAGCCAATGAAAATATTTTATTTAGACCCTTTCATAGAACCTGAACCTGAACCACAATTAGATTTAGATATCTTAATCAGGAAACTAGATAAGGGCATGCTAGTCTTGTTCATTTTATTGGTTTATTGCAGTTTCCTTTGGTCAGCTCTATTTGGTTTTGAAGACCCACAGTTGTTCCGACTGTTATTTTATGATTCGAGTGATTAATCCTTTCCTAGTCTGGCTGAAGACTTTAAACTTAGCACTTCTTGGGAGGTAACCCATGCTTATGTGTCGACTACGGTAATATCCTCCCTCACTTCCTTTAAGTAGTAACAGTTTCTCCTTGTTCATGTTTTTAATTTCATCTTTATAACATTGAGGACAATGTTAGATTTAAGTGTGGGGGAGTGATTAACTTTTTGTTTATTTTTGTAGGAGTTTCCTTATCATATTATGACCAGCTGTTGAGCGGGTCTACCTTAGGAATTCACTTTTATGATCAGCTGTTGAGCGGGTCATCAAAAAAAAAAAAAAAATTTTTTTTTGATATGACCAGCTGTTGGGCGGGTCTATTATTTTTGTTTTCTTATGACCAGCTGTTGAGCGGGTCTTTCTCTATATTACAAAAATGACCAGCTGTTGAGCGTGTCTATTCTTTTGATTCACATGACCAGCTGTTGAGCGGGTCTCTCTTGGTGTTACGCAAATGACCAGCTGTTGAGCGGTGATAGACGCATTTATGTGTCTATTTTTATCTCTTTTATGTATAGTGTTAGTACCCATTTTTGCACTAATTTTGGTATTTTATCCCTTGTAGGTGTTTTTGGAAAAATGGG
>JAJJMB010014738.1:285092-297409 GCA_023531105.1 Papaver atlanticum | reverse complement strand
AAAAAAAAGTTCTTCGCTGCGCAGACGTGTTGATATTTAGAGTTGGATTTTTGGAACCGATTGGAGGAGATTCAATCGCCAAACTAAGTTGGGATGGACTTGAATGGAGTAAACAGGGTTGGTACATCTGTTTGTCTCGATTAGAATGGGCTAGATGATCAGGTTTTGATAAAACAAGGAAGAAAAAAACTATAAATGGAAACATGCAAGTTACGTGCTATATATCGCAAGGATTTGTTTGTCGAAGAATAAGAGGATAGTTTGGATAATTCAGGAAGGAGGTGAAGTGATAAAACAGGATAGAATCTTCAAAACTTGGCAGAAAAGAAAAGTTTATTTTTGGGAAGAAAAAAATAGATTTTGATCGAGTTTAAACCGACCTGTGAGGGATATATAAGCTCTAGGGAGGCCAAGGAAGAGGATGAACACTTTGGGGGAAGTTTAGAGCCTTAGAGAAGCGAAAAAAATCAACTGGAGGTGAACGCGTTCTGCTGCTACTGCTGCTGAAGAAGAAGAAGACGAAGAACATAAGACCCACAGAGTCAGTCGGAGAAGTAGTCTTATATTCAACTACACAAAGGTTCTATCGTTCCTGTATGCAGTCACCGAAGCCTTTCAGCAACGATTCAACCTTTTGTTTTAGACCTTCAGCGACTACAGTGTACTCTTTTACTCTTTTAATCAACTTTTGAGCTATAAATATGTACTTTGAGCAAGTGATTAATATGAGGAGATAAACCCCTTAGCCAAGGCGACGGAGGAAGCCATTGTTCCATGAAAAATGGTATAATTCTATTTTAATTATTTTTGCAATTTCTTATATGATTATTTGCTTTGATTGAGAATTGATTGAATGATTTTTCTTAAACAATTGTGATTTCTCTTGATAGATTATGCTTAGACCTATGTTTTTGATATTCTATGCTTTCGAAATACACTTGTTATTCCAAAAATCTACTTTTGCAAAATATTAGAATCACTTTAAACGTAAAGAGTTGCATGAATATTGATTAGATTATATCACTTAATTGGTTAATGGTGGAATCCAGAGTCTCGGTGTTTTCTTTATATTTTTGATATAACTTATTTGAATTGTTGAGTTTAATTCAAGTCTTAAAAAGATCCTTCACAAGTTCGAGCAACGAATCTTTTTACCACTACAACTGCAAAATACATCAATTTTTGGCGCCGCCGACGCGGACTTGTTTTTAGATTTTTTTTTAGGTTTTTAGGTTTTATTTATTTTCTTGTTTTTATTATTTTTGTTCTTCTTTACGCGTGTGGTATTTTTCGATTCTTTTTCAGATTTGGAGCGGAGCTAAAAGGAAAGAAAAAAAGTGTTATAAGAGGAAAGCATCGCCAAAGAAGGAAAGAAAAGAGGAGTCCAAAGGAGTGAAGAAGAGGATTTTTGTATATAGTTATTTTTTTTATTATTTTTTTTTTTTTTATTACTTTTTATTTTTAGAAATTGTAAATAGGGTTTTATTTTTATTTTTGTAATTTTGTAATTTTTTTTGGACTTTTCTTTGGACATTTGGACTTTGGGACATTATTATTTTTAAAACCCTAAGGAAGGGTTAAAGGTTAAATATAAACTGTTTGCAGGGAAGGACGACGGTTACGATACTGTCTCGGCCCCTCGGGTTTGCACACTGACGTAGGAGTTGGTGGCCCGAGTCGACTTCAGCGGTTCTTCGCCCGTCTGGTATGGGAGGTAAGCTTCTAAACACCCGCGAATCCCCTGTCAGTGGGTTTACTGTCTTCCTTAAGGTGCATATATGCTGAGGAATTGAATACGGACATTTATTTTCCTAGTAAAGGGAAAGGCCTGTCCATATAAGATAAGAGTTCGGATTTCATCACCGTTCTCTTCTTGCCCGCTTTAGGAAAACGAAACCAAACGCGATCTCAAGCCTAAAAATTTGATTAGAACGAGACCGATAAGGTAACGAGCTTGTAGGAAAGTCGTTTGAAAGGACTGTATTGGTTATCTTGTTAGCCTAACTCGAAGTTCAAGAAGATTACTGTAAGTCGATTAGAGCCGCCTTGTTACCCAGGGAAGCGTTACCAAACTATTAGCTTATAAGTATCTTTCAAGTGATCGAATGATCAATACGAAACATTCCAAGTCTACATCAAATGACTATCTCACACAAATCATGTAAGATGTTTCAAGGAAATTTTCACATGATCATCTTTTGACTCATTATTTAGTTTCCAACAAATAAATTGTTTTCCAACTAAACTCGTCAAGAATAATGATGAACGTAGTTAAAGATAAAATCTTTTCAACACATATTTCGAGAAAGATATAGGCGAGTTAAACTCATCTCGAAATATCAAATGTGTATAATGTAAAAGTCTATATAGATATACGACTTAGTCTCATTAGGAGATAGAATAGAATAGACTTCTGAGTGATAGATAAGTATTAGTTTCCACATACCTTTTGTTGATCAAGTTCCTCCAAGCTCTCCTCAGTAGATCTTCGTCTTCAATCGATGGACGTTGTGAAGTCTAAAGCTCAACTACACATTCTATCCTAATCCGAGACATAGCTATAAGTAGACTAGAAATCAAGACTTATAGTTTTGATCACCTAAACTTGACAAACAAGCTTGAGATAGCAGCGCTTATGAGCTCGACCGAGCAGTGCTCTAACAAAAATCATCATGATACACGAGTGTTGGGCTATAAGGGAATAGATGCTTCAACTATTAGCAAAGAGGTAAAATTTGTTAAAGCTATAAATTTTTCTTAACTAGAGACTTCCACTGTTGTCAAAAATGCTCATATTTCTTTCAAAGAAGAAAAGCATGTCAAGCCTAAGAATTGTGTTCAACTAGACTCTTCAAGTGCAGCAATCAAAGAGAGCACTTCTGATAATGTCAAGAAAGCAACAACGTTGAACAATGATAAGAAGAGAAAGAAGAAGAAAACTCGTCGAGCTCCAATGCAAGAGGTTCCACAAAAGGTAACATCAAAACTCATGCTCCTCATGTTACTAAGCATTGTTATTTTTGTGGTAATAAATGACACTTGCAATGGGGATGCAAAGTTCATAAGATGCAAGATGCACTTTATTTTGTATCAAACGAATTGGCTAAGTTTGCTCCCCAAAATAACTCAGATCGTTATTGTCCTAAGTTTAGGAAAAAGAATTATTATATTGATAGTTCAAGTTTTACATATCGCTCGATAAGGTCATCTCATAAAAGACCCAATTATAGAAAGAGAGATGACTTTGTAAATACGAAGATAAGATCTGATGTTCCAAATTGGAGAAAGGATGTTTCGCAAAGTATCCAAAAGGGCAATGGTCCTAATGGTATAAAGGAGAAAGACGCTCCTACGAAACCCATCTATAAACGGGTCTAGAAGTCTTCCATAGCCAAGGAGAGACCAAAAGTTAGTCACAAGAATGATTATCATTTGATCTCATTTGATAATTGTTGGTAACAATGATTATGAGAATCTTCTTGAAAGACTAAAGAAAGACATCATATTGTCTAATGTCTGTTGTACAAATGCACATTGTGATAATGACACTCTTCATCACAAGTCAAAGAAGAAAAACAAGAGATGGAACAAGAGTAATAAGAAAACCAAGCAAGAGGTTAAGAATGATGATTCTGTCTTAGTCACCTGTGACGAACAAGACAAGGCTCAATTCAACACAACCTAGTTGTGGTGGAATGTGCATGCTCACCTTTGTTCTCAATATTATGAAAGGTGAGGAAGCACATGAAACTAAGCACACGACCTCTTAGTTATTGTATGACTAATTAACATCTTTAGGGATATTTTTGTCTTCTTTACTCATACCTTATCTATCCATAATTTATCTTTTTTTAGAAACGGTAATTATGAGTTATTAGTATTGATATCTACAGGTCATGTATGTGTAGCTCTTGTTTAAACGGTTAAAATGATCCAAAAGTCACTGAATTCGGTCATCATATGCAAAAGTTATGCCTAAAACAATTTCATGTAATGAATTCAAGGTGTAACCGGTTACAACCTAACCTAGGGATCAAGGTGTAAACGGTCACAACCTAGTTCATACGAAGGAGTGTAAAACTGTTTTTCCTATAACTTCTTCGTCCGAACTCGAAATGACCTCTTTTTTTGTTGCGTTGTTTTCGTAATTTCATTCCTTACAAGATTGAGGTAATTGCAATACTTGATTTTATGTTGAATATTTATGGTGTATTGCATTTGAGTTTATGAGATAAACCATTGTGTTTCAGTCTCATATACTGTCTCACTTCCTTATGGTTAGTAACTTTTGTGTTTAACCGATCCCAAGGAGAAAAACCGAGTTTCCAATATTCACATATCTCTTTATGCGTTGTGTGAATTAGGAATTAGGGTTTTCTAAGATGAGAAACTCTAAAAGAGTTCAATGGATATTAGAGAATAGACATCAATCTGTTGATTTATTTTGATATTTTGTATAAGGTCTATTTGAATAAAACTATCTATTATTATGAATAAATAAAATTATTATTTTATAATATTGTTCATTATTTGATAGTTTTCGATGGCATATCATGTGTATGTGTTAGAGCACTGCTCGGTCGAACTCGCATGCGTTTCTATCTCAAGCATGTTTTTCAATGTTAGTGATCAAAACTATAAGTCTTGATTTCTAGCCTATTTATAGATGTCTCGGACTAGGACATAGATTGTGTAGTTGAACTTTAGACTTCATGGCGTTCATCATTTGAAGACGAATAACTACTAAGGGGAGCTTGTGGAACTTCATCAACAAAAGGTATGTGGAGACTGAAACTCATCTATCACTTGGAAAGTCTATTTCTACTCTATCTCCTATATTGAGACATAAGTCGTATTACGATATAGTTTTCTATTATACACATTTGAGATTTCGAGCTGAGTTTATCTCGCTTACATATTTCTCGAAATATGTGTTGGCAAGCTTTCGCTTCGACCAAGTTCATCATATATTCTTGACGAATGTTATTATATGACCATGTGAAAAGTTTCGAGTAACATCTTACATGGTTTGTGTGATACAATCATTTGGTGTAGACTTGGAATGTTTCATTAACATTATTTCAATATCTTGAAAATTTCTTTAATGATAATAGTGAGTGAAAACGGTTATTGTCATCCTCTAAGAAAGTTTCAATGATAGAAATAAAGAGTTTGGAATCAAGTAACCATGTTTGGATATAAACATAGTGTG
Source organism: Papaver atlanticum (assembly GCA_023531105.1). Taxonomy (NCBI): domain Eukaryota; kingdom Viridiplantae; phylum Streptophyta; class Magnoliopsida; order Ranunculales; family Papaveraceae; genus Papaver; species Papaver atlanticum. The sequence goes on along the minus strand of JAJJMB010014738.1, from coordinate 292,197 downwards.
TTCTCACATTTGTGTGTAAGTCCAAAAACCGGGAACCTGAAGTATGCGTACCCGTACGCGTACTGGGGGTTGTTGGATGTCTGGGCAAGTATGCGTACACGTACGCATACTGGCGGAAGTCTCACGTCCGTGAATTTCTGCTGGAGTTTGGAAGTGTGAATTGGTATGCGCACCCATACGCGTACTGGCGTAACCAAACTCGGTCCGGCTACTTAAGTATGCGTACCCGTTTGCATACTTGAGTTGGTTACTTTCTAAAATCGGTTGTACATGAACTTAAACATTCATAAAATAAGGAATTCAATCTTTGCAAACCGTGGCTATAATGTTCATGAATTGATTCAAGTGAATCAAACCGATTTTGCTTCAATAGCGTTCTGGTATACTTCTATGAGAATATAGCAATTAAACGACTCTTTAACTAGTTTCATTTCAGTCATTTGAACTAGTTATGGTTAAGATGAATAAGGTTGATATGAGAGTAATCATATGGCTAACTTCAGTTAACTATTATTGAGCCAACATGATGTACACGTTTGGGTACAGTTAAATAAACCTAAATGAGGGTACATTTCATTTGTGTGTAACAAGCTAAGTTCGATCTAATGGTTTAAAGATATTAGCTTGGTTGAATCAGGTTTTTCATCTAACGGTGAATATTGAATGCTTTGTTACCAAGGTAACTTGGATTGCAAACCCTGATTTGAAAATTGTATAAAGGAGAACTCTAGCAACTGGGAAACCTAATCCCCACACCTCTTGTGTGTTACTAGTTGCATCAACTAGAGTCGATTCTCCTTTAACCTTAGGTTTCTATCGAGACCCTGTAGGTTAACGACTCCAAAGACTTCATTGGGATTGGGAAGCCAGACCCAACTATTTTCTTTGTAGTTGCATGTTCTGATCTTGCCCGATTCTATCGTTTGAGTATTATCTTTTCTAAGATTTGCTCGAGATTTAATCTCTGATAGGCAAGATAAAAAGTAATCACAAACACCTTCGTCTCACCGTTTGTGATTCCACAATATCTAGTTTCTCCATTATACGATTTAGATTATTGTGAGGTGATTGATAATACTAGGTTGTTCTTCGGAAATATAAGTACGGTTTATCAATTGGTTCTCGTTCACCTTGATTTATCAAAAGACGGAACAAAAACTCTTGGGTATTTCTGTGGGAGACAGATTTATTCATTCTATAGACTTTTCTGTGTGAGACAGATTTGTTTATCAAGTCTTCGACTTTGGGTCGTAGCAACTCTTAGTTGTGGGTGAGATCAGCTAAGGGAATCAAGTGTGTATCCTGCTGGGGTCAGAGACGTAAGGAACGCAACTGTATCTTGAATCAGTATGAGTTTGATTAGGGTTCAACTACAGTCCAGTCCGAAGTTCATTGGTAGTAGGCTAGTGTCTGTAGCGGCTTAATACAGTATGGTGTTCAAAGATGGACTAGGTCCCGAGGTTTTTCTGCATTTGCGGTTTTCCTCGTTAACAAAATTTTGGTGTCTGTGTTATTTCTTTTCCGCGTTATATTTTGTTATATAATTGAAATATCACAGGTTGTGCGTTGTATTGATTAATCAGGAAATCCAACCTTTGGTTGTTGATTGAAATTGATTGATCCTTGAATATTGGTCTTTGGTACCGTTCAAGTTAATTCTCTTATATTCAATCGGGCTCGCAAATTTCTATTTGCTGATTGCAGATTGAATTGAGAGATAGAGATATAAACTCTTGTATATACTTTTCCCTAGATTGAGTCTGATTATCTAGTTGATTCTCTAGAAAGTATATTGGAGTAAGTCCTCTCAGATTGCCAAACGAATTGTTGGCTGTGGTTGTTGTACCCCCGCATTTTCAATTGGTATTAGAGCAGGCAAACACATTAAAGACCTTATAAGTCTGTGTTTGTAGCGATATAATTATGGACGAGTCTATCTCTAATAACGTACCAGTTAAGAAATTTCCAGATGTTTTTCAAAGATTAAATTTACCTGAGAGAACTGTCACATATAGGTCAATATCTAAACATCCTTGTGATGTAGAAATTGTTGATATCTGGGAAACACACCTAGAAGAACAGTTGGATGAACTTTCTGACGAAGGAGACTCAAATATTGATAGAGATGTTGATGAGGAAATCTCAGAGTATGTTAAGTTGTTGAAACCAGTGAGAAAGTTGGCGACTTCTTCTGTCACTCCTTTTCTAACCCATCTCTGTCGAGAAAATAAGAAATTGAGAAGATGTTACGCAGGTGTTTATGTATCGAATCGTTCTAACAAATCGATCCTCAAGGATTCTGAGGAAAACCTACGTACAAAGTCACTTGAATGTGATAATCTTTATCAAAAGTATTTTTTGTTGGAAGAGAAACTTGCAGAATCTGAAGCAAGGATTAACTCCCAGCAAACAAGTTTTTATGACAGAGAAAGTGCTTGTCTCGTTCGAGAAAAACGCCTTGAGGCTGATTTAGCTGCTGCTCTTGATAAAATCAAGATGTTGGAAGATGACTTGAAAAAGTTCAATACCAGTTCAAGCAAATTAACCACAATGCTAGGAGCAAGTAAAAATCATCGTGATACACGAGGATTGGGCTATAAGGGAATAAATGCTCCAAGTATTAGCAAAGAGGTAAAATTTGTCAAGGCTAGTGATTCTTCTCAACAAAAGGTTTCCACTGATGGAAAATGTGAAATACTTTCACAGGCAGTTAAAATTCGAAAGAGCAATGTATATCAACCTCCAAAGTCAGCACACACGGATTGAGGTAAAAACATTCCTTATGTTTTCCACTATTGCGGAAATAAAGGTCACCTGGAAAGGAGATGTCGTTTACGTATAAGGAATGAGAAACTTAATAATGTTCTTGTTTGGGCATCACAAGAAGTTGTGAAACCAAGATCATATGTTAATACTAATCCCCTTAACGTTACAGGTTGTAACTGTCCAACCTTTAGGCAAAGGAATCAGTGCTAAGATAAACCTAGATTTGCCTATAAACGTCATATGAATCTTTTTCACAATCGTAATGGTTATCAAAAGGATAACTTCGTAAAGACGAAGACAAGATCCGATGCTCCCAATTGGAGAAAGACTAACTTGCAAAAGAATAGTTAATCTAATTCTCTTCCGAGAATTCTTGAAGAGAGTAATGGGAAGAAGGTTCCGGTTGTTTCTAAACGCACTCAGAAGTGGGTACCAAAGAAAGCCTATGATACTTTGAGTGTGAAAAGGAATGATCTCCCATAAAATTCCATGACTATGGAGAAGGCAGTATCCGTGATGTTGGAACTTAAAAATTTCTTTGAAAAGATGGATTTAGATGTGAAAGGTTCTAAAAGCGATCTCTTTCATGATAATCCAAAAGTCACTTGTGGTGAGCAAGAAATTGTTCACCTCAACACAACTTGATTGTGCTGCAAGTGCATCCTCACCAAGGAATGCCCTGCTATGTATACGGTGGGGGAAGCACGAGAATTGGGGCACACAGATTATGTTCGGTAAGGCTGTAGAATTCTATTGGATTCTTCTAAAAAGGTATGTCTATAAACTTGAGCAATATTTGTGTTTTTATTTTCTTAGAGTACTTATAATGATCAATGTACCTTGCTTATCGTTCATTTCTACCTAACTTGATCTGTGTTTAAGGTTGTTAAATGTTTAGGTTTGAAAATAGTAGTTCGGGATGTTTGGACTTCATGGTACACATACCAGGTATGCATACCATAATTTAAAATCAAAATCCAGGGATTTTAGTACGCATACCCGTTTGCATACTGCTCCAGTTCATGAAAATTTGTTTGCAAACCGGTATGCATACTTGACCGTAGACGTCAATATTTGGTAAACTTGTTTTGGCCATAACGTCTTCGTCCGAACTCGGAATTACCTCATTCTTTTTGCATTCTATTCCTTTTTGAATTCCCTTCAAAATGGAGATGAGAATTCTTGAATTTGGATGAGTTAAGATTGGTCTTTGTGCTATTTTTTGTTTTTAAGTGTTTTGCTCCGTTTCGTCGCACTTGTTCCACTTCTCTTGGACTTTGGCACTTGGATTCTTGAAGTACTACTCATCTAAGCTCATTTGTAGCTTTTACGATAATGTTGTTGGTGAATCACAAAGAAGGAAGTTCAAGAATGGGTAGTAGTACGCATTGCTATGGGATTCTTGAATGTTCACAATCATCTTCTGTGAACTATGGTGCATGGTCGTTAATGACTTTGTATGTTCTTCTTTGTTAATAAAATATTTTTATACGCCTTTGGTAGTTATTCTTGGTGTAAATCGGTGCGAAAAAGATTCATTCTACCTTCTAAGGGCAAAGATTGATTTTTGCAGTATTAATCTTTATGGTTTTATATATTGCAAATTGTTATGGGATATGTTGTTTACGTCCGTGAACCTTGAGAAGTTAACTCTATTATATGTCAGTATGAAAGTATTGATAAAAAATAGAATGAACTTTTGAATACAAAAGTTAATCCTTTTATGTCATTATGCAAATATTGATGGAAGAAAGGATGAACTTTTGTTTACAAAGAATAAGTCTATTATATGTCATTGTGCAAATAGTAATGAAAAATAAAATGAATCTTTGTTTATTCCGCAGTATTGATATTCCCTGATCCATATCTTTATGTAAATACTGTGCGGCTCCGTAAGTTTTCTTATGTGAGCATTTCCGATTAAATTAATCATGGGTTCTCTTGTGGTTAATTTAGTTGTGATTTTTGGATACAAATTCATGTTTCATGTGATTTGTTAATGTCCAAAGAAATCCTTCTTTTCTTGTGAAAGTAAGGTCGCTCTTGTTGTTCTTTCGGGAATGACATTTTATGGGGGAGAGTTCTTTTTGAACTTGTGCTTTATTGCCAAATCTTTGTGGGGAGTGCGGCTGTGGAATATTATAGGGGTTATCTTGTATCTTTATAAACTCCTTGATGAATGCATTTAGCTTCGGCTTTATGATTGCATATAAATAAGTTGGTATGTTATTCTCTTTTGGTCATGAAGTATCTCTATGAAAATTTCATGAGGATCTCACTAGTTGATAGACGCATTTATGTGTCTATTTTTATCTCTTTTGTGTATACTGTTAGTACCCATTTTTGTACTAATTTTTGTATTTTATCCCTTTGTAGGTGTTTTTGGAGGAATAGGCTTTTGCGGCAAAATTGGCTCAAAAAGTTGTTAAAGGTACCTGGGAGGACATTCGCTATTCGGACTCTCATTTTGGATAAGGGGTAACCCATTTCCAGGCAGCTGCTAAGCATAGACCGGGATTGGATAAGGGGGCTCCACATTTTCACGGTTTGAAGAATTGAGTTTTGGCGGGAAAATAAGCTTTCACCTGCGTAAACTTTTGGGAAGATTTTTGAAGTGTTTTATCGAGATTCAAGCTCGGAAATCTTTTGCTTTGGGCCTGTTTGGACTTAACAGGGTTGGTAGGTCCAAAAGTTTCGATTAAATTGGGACAGATTCTTCGTTTGAAGAAAACAGGGGAGAAGAAATATTATCGACTATTTTTGGAAGTTTACGGTGATGTTTGGAGAGTTTAACTATGTTAGGGATTTGATTGTGTTCTGGTGGTATGTTGACAACTCATTTGACGCGTAAAGGGAGATAAAAAAAAGGAACAAAATATCCTAGACTCGTAAAAAGAAAAAAAAAGTCCGTAGCTTTCCTTCGAAGAAAAGATAGATATTCTCGGGATTTTTATTGCCCTGTTGTGTATAAAATAGTTGGTTAGAGGCCAAGGAAGGGGTACGAAGATTTTAGGGGAAGTTTAGAACACCACAGAGCCAAAAAAAATCAACTTGCAGGAAACCGAGTTCTGCTGCTGCTGCTGCTGTTGCCGGAGAAGAAGACGAAGAACATAAGACCCACAGAGTCAGTCGCAGAGGCAGACTTATTTTCAGTGACAACGAGGTACGGTCGCATCATCCTGCAGTCACCGAAGCCCTTCAGCAACGATTCAGACGTCTGTTTTAGACCTTCAGCAACTACAGAATCCGCTGTTTTAACACTTTTCTCCCTTTTAATCAACATTTGAGCCATAAACATGTATTTTGAGATTATGATTAATATGAAGAGCTAAACCCCATTGCTGAGGCGATAGAGGAAGCTATTTTTCCAACAAAAAGTGGTATATTCTATTTTATTTATTTTATTGCAATTATTTTATGATTATTTGCCTTCATTGAAAATTGTTTGAGTGATTTTTATTGAGCAATTGTTATTTCTTTTGATAGAGCATTCTTGGACCTAGGTTTTTGATGTTTTATGCTTCGGATTTACACTTGTTATTTTAAAAATCTACATGTTGCAATAGTTTAGAATCAAATTGAATGAGAAAATTGCATGAATATAAATACTAGATTAAATCACTTTGAACTTGGAAAATAGTGGAATCTCAGCCTCAGTGTTCTTTTAATATTGATATCAACTTTGTCAGTATTTGTTATAATTTTTAGTGATTTTTCTATTTAGTTTTGAATTTAAGTCTAAAGTTATCCTTCACAAGTTCGAGAATCGAATCCCTCTTTTTACTACAACTAAAATTTACATCAATTTTCGGCGCCGCCGACGCGGACTTGTTTTTAGGGTTTTAGATTTTTTTTTTATTTTTGTTCTTTTTTACTGGTTTGGTATTTTTTTTGATTCTTTTTAGATTTGGAGCGGGGCTAAAAGGAAAGGAAAAAGTGCTATAAGAGGAAAGCATCGCCCAAAAAGGAAGGAAAAGAGGAATCCAAAGGAGTGAAGAAGAAGATTTTTTTTTATAGTTATTTTAATTATTTTTTTTTATTTTTAAAAATTGTAATTAGGGTTTTATTTTTAATTTTTATTTAATTTTTAATTTTTTTTTTGGGACATTGGACATTGGACATTATTTTTATTTTTATTTTTATTATACCCTACGGAAGGGTACCTTTAATTATAAAACTGTTTGCAGAGAAGGAGGACAATTACGATATTGTCTATGCACCTTGGGTTCGTACACTGACACAGGAGTCAGTGGCCCGAGTCGACAACAACCGATTCATCCCCCGTCTGGAATGGGAGGTAAGGTTCTGAACACTCGCGAATCCCCTGTCAGCGAGTTAC
>JAJJMB010014738.1:254108-273702 GCA_023531105.1 Papaver atlanticum | reverse complement strand
GTTCGAGAATCGAATCCCTCTTTTTACTACAACTAAAATTTACATCAATTTTCGGCGCCGCCGACGCGGACTTGTTTTTAGGGTTTTAGATTTTTTTTTTATTTTTGTTCTTTTTTACTGGTTTGGTATTTTTTTTGATTCTTTTTAGATTTGGAGCGGGGCTAAAAGGAAAGGAAAAAGTGCTATAAGAGGAAAGCATCGCCCAAAAAGGAAGGAAAAGAGGAATCCAAAGGAGTGAAGAAGAAGATTTTTTTTTATAGTTATTTTAATTATTTTTTTTTATTTTTAAAAATTGTAATTAGGGTTTTATTTTTAATTTTTATTTAATTTTTAATTTTTTTTTTGGGACATTGGACATTGGACATTATTTTTATTTTTATTTTTATTATACCCTACGGAAGGGTACCTTTAATTATAAAACTGTTTGCAGAGAAGGAGGACAATTACGATATTGTCTATGCACCTTGGGTTCGTACACTGACACAGGAGTCAGTGGCCCGAGTCGACAACAACCGATTCATCCCCCGTCTGGAATGGGAGGTAAGGTTCTGAACACTCGCGAATCCCCTGTCAGCGAGTTACTGTATTCCTTAAGGTGCATATCTGCTGAGGACCTGAATACGGACATTTACTTTTCTAGTAAAGGGCAAGGCCTGGCCATACAAGATAAGGGTTCGGATTTCATCACCGTTCTCTTCTTGCCCGCCTTAGGAAAACGATACCGAACGCTAACCTAAGCTTAAAATATTGACTAGAACGAGACCGATAGGGTAACGAGCTTGTAGGAAAGTCATTCAAAAGGATCGTATTGGGTATTTTGTTAGCCTAACTCAAAGTTCAGGAAGATTACTGTAAGTCGATTAGAGCCGCCTTGTAACCCAAGGAAGCGTTGCCAAAGAGGTAGGGGTATCAAAGATCCTCTGAGCTTCTCCTACTTCTCTTCGACTTACTTTATTCGGATAGTCCTACAAGGTTTGCTAAAATTGTACCCAGTTGCCTCTTGGAAGAGTAGAAGCTGGTATAGAAACAATCTAAGTGGAGCCATCATGCTTTTTGTTTGCTAGAAATCAATAGGGTTGATTTGGTTGAGTCGTCCTTGATTTGTGAATGCTTATCCTTCCAATTTTAGGAAAATCTTGTGTATGCCTGAACGTAAAAGAGACGCCCTAGGTAGATTTGTAAAAGAAAAACCTAGCAGTTCTAAGCGTCTCGATTACCTTAATCTAGAAGGTCCAATTTTTGGAGAGTCCTGTGTTGAACATTCTCATGAAGAGAGAATCCCTAATACTCCGATAGTTCCAGAGATGGCTACTTTGAAAGCTTTGTTAAATCCGACTAGGACCACTCGTCCCTCGTGTATTAAGTTAGCTGACACAGAAGCCAATTATTAGCTTAAACCTGGGACCATATAGATGCTCCTAATCTTTTTAAGGAAAGAAAATGAAAACCCTTATTACCATGTTAGGGATTTTGAAAAAATTTGCAGTACCCTAGGAATTAGAGGCTTAGATGATGATGCTTTGAAACTTAGGTTATTTCCCTTTTCCCTGAAGGATAAAGCCAAATCGTGGCTATATAGTTTGACTTCTGAGTCAATCGAAACATATGAACAACTTACATCTGCCTTTTTCAATAATTTTTTCCCTAGGCATAAAACATCGTCTATTAGGACGCAAATCTGCACATTCTCACAACAAGAGGGAGAATCTTTGTATAGGTATTATGAAAGGTTCAATGATTTGTTAACACAATGTCCTCACCATGGTTTAGAAAAGGTTAGGCTAGTTCATATCCTTTATGAGGGTTTAGATTATCCCACAATATCCACGGTTGAAGCTTTGTGTACAGGTGGGTTTGAGAACCAAACTGTTGATGCGGAAATGGCATTTTTGAATGAAGCCGCTGAAAAGACCCAACAATGGGAAAATAGTAGGGAACCCCGGAAAACGATTCTTCTAAGCATAGGAAACGTTAATAGGATAGAAGGAGGCTCTGAATCAGATGTCAAGATTGCAGCGATAGCTAAAAGGTTAGAAGCTCTAGAAATGGGTCACACTAGTGGTAGATCGGAGCCTTTTTTGGGAAGGCCATAATAATGAAAAGCAAGCCAATGCTCTTTATAATAACACTAGACTCGAGAATCGTCAGAAATTTTACCCATATTCAAAAACCTATAACCCTGGGTGGAGAAACCATTCGAACTTTGCTTGGTCTAAGGGCCAGAATCAAGGTCAGTTTAGTAACTCTAATGCTCCACCAGGTTTTAGTTATGCTAAGAATCCTTCGGGACAAGCTCAATTTCAGAATCAGTCGGATAAGAAAATCCTAAGCCTAGAGGAGTCTCTCGTTTTGTTAACTCAGCAAACTGCAAAATTTCAGCAATTAGTAGAACTAAGTCTACAAGCTAGTAACAAGATAGGACAAGAAAATAGTCAGGCTATTTCCGAGTTGAAAACCCAGGTAGGTCTGATAAATGAGTCTTTGAGAGAAAAAGGTAGGTTTCCTAGTCAAACAAAAACCAACCCTAGAGGAGTTCATGAAATAGGTGCAAAACAATTGAATCAGTTGAATGCTGTTAGAACCCTTAGGAGTGGTAGAATTGTAGACAATGAGGTAACCATGCCCGATAGTGAACATACTGTAGTTCACCCCTCAGGATCTCACCCCTCAGGACCACCCATAGCTGAGGAGACCGATAAAGTTTCTGATGATGTCAATTCAGTCCCTGGGAGGTCTGATTCTGTGCCTAGAGCCCCGTTTCCCCAGCTATTAGTACCAACAAAGAAGGAATCGAACTTTAATGACATATTGGAGGTTTTTAAGCAAGTTACCATAAACCTTCCTTTATTAGATGCAATTAGGCAAATTCCTGCTTATGCCAAGTTCCTTAAGGATATGTGTACGCGAAAGCGAAAAATTAGCGTCCATAAGAAAGCCTTTTTAGCTAGTCACGTAAGTTCAATCATTCAGAACACCACAACTCCAAAGTACAAAGACCCAGGTTCCCCTACCATTGCTTGTACAATAGGTAAATTCCGGGTAGAAAAAGCTTTACTTGACTTAGGAGCCAGTGTGAACTTACTGCCGTACCATGTGTATTAACAGCTAGGACTTGGTGAAATGAAACCTACTCAGATGACATTGTAGTTAGCTGATAGGTCCGTTAAAATTCCTCGAGGTGTTATCAAGGATGTTCTCATTGAGGTTGACAAGTTTATTTATCTAGTGGATTTTGTTGTGTTAGATACCCAACCTGTCCCTGACCTAGAGAACCAGATACCTGTGATTTTAGGTCGCCCATTTTTAACTACGTCTAATGCAATCATTAACTGTCGAAATGGTGTGATGAATTTGTCTTTTGGTAATATGACTATGGAGATGAACATTTTTAATGTCAGTAAGCTACCTTATGAGCTAGATGACACATGTGTTGAAGAGGTGAACATGATAGAAGCCTTAGTTCAGGAGTCATTACCAAACATTTTGTCTGAAGACCCATTAGAAAGTTGTCTATCCCATTTTGGTTTAGATTTTGACGACGATAGCACTATTGAAGAAGTGAATGCACTGTTAGATTCTACCCCTGTGTTAGACACTAATAGTTGGAAAGCTAGGTTTGAACAATTACCAGCTTCTGAGACTACCTTAATTCCTTCTTTAGAAGAGCCTCCTAAGTTGGACCTTAAACCACTACCCGACACTCTAAAGTATGTGTTTTTAGGGCCATCTGAGACTTTACCTATGATTGTAGCTTCCGATTTGGATAGTGATCAGGAAAGTAGGCTAGTGAATGTACTTCAAGATAATAAGGAAGCTTTAGGGTGGACTATAGCAGACATTAAGGGTATAAGTCCTACTGTGTGTATGCATCAGATTCATTTAGAGGAAGACTCCAAACCTTCTAGGGAGATGCAACGTCGACTGAACCCTAACATGAAAGAGGTAGTTCGAAAAGAGGTGCTTAAGTTGTTAGATGCGGGTATTATCTACCCAATTTCAGACAGTAAGTGGGTCAGCCCCGTTCAGGTTGTCCCCAAGAAATCAGGTATCACTGTAGTCCAGAATGATAATAACGAGTTAATCCCAACCCGGGTGACCACAGGATGGCGTGTCTGTATTGACTATAGGAAATTGAACAAGGTCACAAGGAAGGATCACTGTCCCCTTCCTTTCATCGACCAAATGCTAGAGCGATTAGCTGGACATAGTCATTATTGCTTCTTAGATGGATACTCCGGATATAATCAGATCGTTATTGCCCCAGAAAACCAAGAGAAAACAACTTTTACCTGTCCCTTTGGTACCTTTGCGTATAGACGCATGCCTTTCGGGCTATGTAATGCCCATGCGACCTTTCAGCGTTGCATTATGAGCATATTTTCTGATATGGTAGAGCGGTTTTTAGAGGTCTTTATGGATGATTTTTCAGTGTTTGGTTCATCTTTCGATGAGTGCTTGCATCATTTGACATTAGTGTTGACTAGGTGTAAGGAAAAGAATTTAGTGCTTAATTGGGAAAAATGTCATTTTATGGTTAAATCAGGAATTGTGTTAGGACACATCGTATCCTCTAAGGGTATAGAGGTAGACAAAGCCAAAGTTGACCTTATTAAGACTTTACAGGTCCCAAAAACCATAAAAGATATTAGGTCATTCCTAGGGCATGCAGGATTTTATCGTCAATTCATTAAGGATTTTAGTTTGATTTCTAGACATCTTTGCAATTTGCTTGCAAAAGATGTTAAGTTTGTCTTTGATGTTGCGTGTTTAGAAGCTTTTGAGAAGCTTAAGAGTTTACTCACTACCACCCCCATAGTCCAGGCACCTAACTGGAACCTACCCTTTGAGATTATGTGTGATGCTTCAGATTATGCTATAGGCGTTGTGTTAGGACAGCGAGAAAACAAATTACTTCATGTGATTTACTATGCTAGCAAAACTCTGAATGATGCCCAACTGAATTATACAACTACCGAGAAGGAACTGTTAGCCATCGTGTTTGCCTTGGATAAGTTTAGATCCTATCTACTAGGTTCTAAGGTCGTAATCTATACCGATCATGCTGCTTTGAAATACCTTTTGTCTAAGAAAGATACTAAACCTAGATTGATTAGATGGATCCTATTGTTGCAAGAATTTTCTCTAGACATTAGAGACAAAAAGGGTGCATAAAATGTAGTAGCAGATCACTTGTCTAGGATAGTTGTTGATCATTCTAATGATTCCCTTCCTATAAGGGATAGCTTTCCTGATGAACAATTGTTCTCTGTTTCCCAATCACCTTGGTATGCACATATAGTGAATTATCTTGTTACTGGTCGAATGCCTCAACATTGGGGTAAACAAGATCGTTCTAGGTTTTTAGCCGAGGTTAAGCATTTCTTTTGGGACGATCCTTATCTGTTTAAGTATTGTCCAGACCAGATTATTAGGAGATGTATACCTGAGAGTGACCAGTCCAGTATTATCTCCTTTTGTCATGAACATGCATGTGGGGGTCATTTTAGTGCTAAAAAGACTGCTGCTAAGATATTGCAGTGTGGATTTTACTGGCCTTCGTTGTTTAAAGACTCCCATAGTCATTGTGTTTCTTGTGAGCGTTGCCAGAGGTTAGGAACCATTTCCCGTAGAAATATGATGCCTTTGAACCCTATTTTAGTGATTGAGGTCTTTGATGTGTGGGGCATTGATTTTATGGGTCCATTTCCTAATTCTTTTGGTTATCTTTACATACTTGTCGCTATAGACTATGTGTCTAAGTGGGTTGAGGCGGTTCTGTGTAGAACAAATGACCACAAGGTCGTAGTCCAGTTTTTGAAAGAAAATATACTTACACGTTTCGGTACGCCGCGAGCTATAATTAGTGATGGAGGTTCACACTTTTGTAATAGACCGTTTGCTCTTTTAATGAAACAATATGGTATTACCCATAAAGTAGCTACCCCATATCACCCACAGACTAGTGGTCAGGTAGAGGTTTCCAATAGGGAAATTAAGCGTATTCTAGAGAAAACAGTTAATCCTAATAGGAAAGACTGGTAGTCGAGGCTTACTGATGCCTTATGGGCTTATCGTACTGCGTTTAAGACACCCGTTGGAATGTCACCCTATCGTTTAGTTTTTGGCAAGGCATGTCACCTACCTGTTGAGTTAGAGCATAGAGCCTACTGGGCTATTAAGCAGCTAAACTTTTCACTTGACAAGGCAGGAGCTCACAGAAAGCTCCAGTTCAATGAGTTGGACGAGATTCGTAGAGATGCATACGATAGTGCTAAGGAGTATAAGAACAAATGAAACTTGTGCATGATAAGAATATTTTACGAAAGTCATTTTCTCCAGGTCAAAAAGTTCTTCTGTATGACATTCGTTTGCATCTATTCCCCGGGAAGTTGCGCTCTCGGTAGACCGGTCCTTTTGTGGTCCGTACTATTTTTCCTCATGACGCTATTGAAATTGAGACACCAGGCGGTAGTAGTTCTTCAAAGGTTAACGGTCAGAGATTGAAGCCCTTTTTAGAGCCTTTTCCTACAGGTGATGTTGAGGAGGTCCCTCTGGAGGACCCTGTTTACCTTGATTGACCATCGAGGAGATTTGTATGTTGTATATTATTTTTGTAGGTTTTTTATTCCATTTCACCCAGGTACTATCTTTCCGACTTCTCTCTTTACTGATTCCTCATGTTATTTATACTTTTGGTACTGTTTTTTAATTAGAAACATTGAGGACAATGTTAGATTTAAGTTTGGGGGTTGGGTAGAAACTTTTTGTTACAATAAATAAACTCAAGAGCCTAGAAATTTATGCCTATTAAGGATGGCACTAACCAATCTAAGTGGATGGAAGCATTTTGGTTTAGGAGTTGAGGAACCAATCTGATTAGATGGAAACATCTATAAGAGTCTATTCATAAAAGCACGGAGCTCAGGTGTTAGAAATAACATGATAGTTTCACCGTATCTCGGAATCATCTTATTACTTCTGTTTTTATTTTTGCAAATGTTGATGTCTGCTGGGGTGAAATAGAGTGATTGAGTTACTAAAAAAAAAAAAAAAAAAAAAAAAAGACCAGACCAATTAGACCAATCGGAATAAATAACACTTGGATAGCAATATGTGTGTGTTTTCCCTGTCTCCGTCGCCTAAACAAGCGTGGAATGCAGGATCCATGGGAATTACCATGTAATCTACTAATAAGAAGCATGCGCTTGGATCCAAAAGATCTAATCATGTCGTTAAAAAAAATATAAAAATAAAAATAAAATAAAGGTTTATTATAAAGTCGACCACTAGTTCCCTTGTATATGCCAGCTGAGTTGATGTAGATTTAGGATTGTCGACCACTGGTTCCCTTGTATATGCCAGTTGTGTTGATATTAGTCAAGACCAGTATCTCAATCCATTAGGTCTTAGGTTCATCTTGGCATTGAAGTCCATTCGCAACCATCTACTTCTATATCCATCTTCTTAATCTATTCATGTGATTTGTTTGATTCCGGATATTGATGTCCATAGTGCGACTATCTGAGTAGAGCTCTGTCACTTATATATGAATTTTAGTATACTCGAGTGAAAACTTGTATACAGCAATTGGAATTTCGCATCAGGGTACTTCCTCCCGTAATCAATAAGTATGCCAACCAAGGAGACTCTTTAGTGCATTCCAAGGTTCTGCGTAGATAGCTAGGGTATGGAGTAAAGGTTTTGTGGGTAGACCTCTGGTAAACCCTCCCGAGACTACAACTCGGCCACTAGGGCCACCTAGGGGTTTAAAGGCTTGTTGCACATGCTAAGTGCAACCGACGATGCCTGCGACAGTGAGTTAGGATTTTATTTTGTAGTTTTAATTTGCTCGGGACTAGCAAATAATAAGTTTGGGGGTATTTGATAGACGCATTTATGTGTCTATTTTTATCTCTTTTGTGTATACTGTTAGTACCCATTTTTGTACTAATTCTGGTATTTTATCCCTTTGTAGGTGTTTTTGGAGGAATAGGCTTTTGCGGCAAAATTGGCTCAAAAAGTTGTTAAAGGTACCTGGGAGGACATTTGCAATTCGGACTCTCATTTTGGATAAGGGGTAACCCATTTACAGGCAGCTGCTAAGCACAGACCGGGATTGGATAAGGGGACTCCACATTTTCACGGTGTGAAGAATTGAGTTTTGGCGAGAAAATAAGCTTTTACCTGCATAAACTTTTGGGCAGATTTTGGAAGTGTTTTATCGAGATTCAAGCTCGGAAATCTTTTGCTTTGGGCCTGTTTGGACTTAACAGGGTTGGTAGGTCCAAAAGTTTCGATTAAATTGGGACAGATTCTTCGTTTGAAGAAAACAGGGGAGAAGAAATATTATCGGCTATTTTTGGAAGTTTACGGTGATTTTGGAGAGTTTAACTATGTTAGGGATTTGATTGTGTTCTGGTGGTATGTTGACAACTCATTTGACGCGTACAGGGAGATAAAAAAAGGAACAAAATATCGTAGACTCGTAAAAATAAAATAAAAAAGTCCGTAGCTTTCCTTCGAAGAAAAGATAGAGATTCTCGGGATTTTAATTGCCCCGTTGTGTATAAAAGAGTTGGTTAGAGGCCAAGGAAGGGGTACGAAGATTTTAGGGGAAGCTTAGAACACCACACAGCCAAAAAAATCAACTTGCAGGAAACCGAGTTCTGCAGCTGCTACTGTTGCCGGAGAAGAAGACGAAGAACATAAGACCCACAGAGTCAGTCGCAGAGGCAGACTTATTTTCAATGACAACGAGGTACGGTCGCATCATCCTGCAGTCACCGAAGCCCTTCAGCAACGATTCAGACGTCTGTTTTAGACCTTCAGCAACTACCGAATCCGCTGTTTTAACACTTTTCTCCCTTTAAATCAACATTTGAGCCATAAACATGTATTTTGAGATTATGATTAATATGAGGAGCTAAACCCCATTGCTGAGGCGATAGAGGAAGCTATTTTTCCAACAAAAAGTGGTATATTCTATTTTATTTATTTTATTGCAATTATTTTATGATTATTTGCCTTGATTGAAAATTGTTTGAGTGATTTTTATTGAGCAATTGTTATTTCTTTTGATAGAGCATTCTTGGACTTAGGTTTTTGATGTTTTATGCTTCGGATTTACACTTGTTATTTTGAAAATCTACATGTTGCAATAGTTTAGAATCAAATTGAATGAGAAAATTGCATGAATATAAATACTAGATTAAATCACTTTGAACTTGGAAAATAGTGGAATCTCAGCCTCAATGTTCTTTTAATATTGATATCAACTTTGTCAGTATTTGCTATAATTTTTAGTGATTTTTCTATTTAGTTTTGAATTTAAGTCTAAAGTTATCCTTCACAAGTTCGAGAATCGAATCCCTCTTTTTACTACAACTAAAATTTACATCACTAGTTTTCGTACCTTTGCCAATTTATATTGACAAAAAGGGGGAGAATTAATGTTTCGTTTCATACTACAAATACATATGGTTTACGGATAATTATGTAAGGGGGAGTGGTTTTCATGTCGATATGAAGTATTGACTAAGGGGGAGTGATACATATCACCATAGTATTGTTGTCAAAGTTGTGATATAATTGAACTCTGATGCTGTGTAATAATACTATGACACTGTATAACAATGATTGAGAGCACTTGTTTTCTCATTGTTATCGCTACGGATCTTCAACAACTATGATGCTGAGTTGAACACGTTTAGAATCATGGAGTACTTGGAATGACGAAGATTTCGAGTCGTGTTGAAGATGCCAAGGAGATCAAGCATTTGGATGAGAAGCTACAAAGTTTTATTTATTTTGTAATCCATATGTATTGATAGTTTTGTCACTAAAATTGACGAAGGGGGAGATTGTTAGAGCACTGCTCGGTCGAACTCGCATGCGTTGCTATCTCAAGCATGTTTGTCAATGTTAGTGATCAAAACTATAAGTCTTGATTTCTAGCTATTTATAGATGTCTCGGACTAGGACATAGATTCTGTAGTTGAACTTTAGACTTCACGGCGTTCATCATTTGAAGACGAAGAACTATTAAGGGGAGCTTGTGGAACTTCATCAACAAAAGGTATGTGGAGACTGAAACTCATATATCACTTGGAAAGTCTATTTCTACTCTATCTCCTATATTGAGACATAAGTCGTATTACGATATAGTTTTCTATTATACACATTTGAGATTTCGAGCTGAGTTTATCTCGCTTACATATTTCTCGAAATATGTGTTGGAAAGCTTTCGCTTCGACCAAGTTCATCTGATATTCTTGACGAATGTCATTATATTACCATGTGAAAATTGCCGAGTAACATCTTACATGGTTTGTGTGATACAATCATTTGGTGTAGAGTTGGAATGTTTCGTTATGATTATTTTAATATATTGAAAATTGCTTTGATGCTAATAGTGAGTGAAAACGGCTATTGTCATCCTCTAAGAAAGTTTCAATGATAGAAATAAAAAGTTTGGAATCAAGTAACCATGTTTGGATATAAACATAGTGTGTTCTCACATTTGTTTGTAAGTCCAAAACCTGGAACCTGAAGTATGCGTACCCATACGCGTACTAGCAGTTGTTGGATGTCTGGGCAAGTATGCGTACCTGTACGCATACTGGCGGAAGTCTCACGTCCGTGAATTTCTGCTAGAGTTTGGAAGTGTGAATCGGTATGCGCACCCGTACGCATACTGGCGTAACCAAACTCGGTCCGGCTACTTAAGTATGCGTACCCGTTTGCATACTTAAGTTGGTTACTTTCTAAAATCGGTTGTACATGAACTTAAACATTTATAAAATAAGGAATGCAATCTTTGCAAACCGTGGCTATAATGTTCATGAATTGATTCGAGTGAATCAAACCAATTTTGCTTCAATTGTGTTCTTGTATACTTCTATGGAATAGAGCAATTGAACGACTCTTTAACTAGTTTCATTTGAGTCATTTGAACTAGTTATGGTTAAGATGAATAAGGTTGATATGAGAGTAATCATATGGCTAACTTCGGTTAATTATTGAGTAGCCAACATGGTGTACATGTTTGGGTACGGTTACATAAACCTAAATGAGGTACATTTCATTTGTGTGTAACAAGCTAAGTTTTATCTAACGGTTGAAAGATATTAACTTGGTTGAATCAGGTTTTTCATCTAACGGTGAATATTGAATGCTTTGTTACCAAGGTAACTTGGATTGCAAACCCTGATTTGAAAACTATATAAAGGAGAACTCTAGCAACTAGGAAACCTAATCCCCACACCTCCTGTGTGTTACTAGTTGCATAACCTAAAGTCAATTCTCCTTTAACTTTAGGTTTCTATCGAGACCCTGTAGGTTAGCGACTTCAAAGACTTCATTGGGATTGTGAAGCCAGACCCAACTATTTTCTTTATAGTTGCGTGTTCTGATCTTGCCCGATTCTATCGTTTGAGTACTATCTTCTCTAAGATTTGCTCGAGATTTAATCTCCGATAGGCAAGATAAAATAATCACAAACACCTTCGTCTCATCGTTTGTGATTCCACAATATCTAGTTTCGCCATCATACGATTTATATTATTGTGAGGTGATTGATAATACTAGGTTGTTCTTTGGGAATATCAGTCTGGTTTATCAATTGGTTCCTGTTCACCTTGATTTATCAAAAGACGGAACAAAAACTCTTGGGTATTTCTGTGGGAGACGGATTTATTCATTCTATAGACTTTTCTGTGTGAGACAGATATGTTTATCAAGTCTTCGACTTTGGGTCGTAGCAACTCTTAATTGTAGGTGAGATCAGCTAAGGGAATTAAGTACGTAGTATCCTGCTGGGATCAGAGACGTAAGGAACGCAACTGTACCTTGAATCAGTGTGAGATTAATTAGGGTTCAACTACAGTCCATTCCGAAGTTCATTGGTAGTAGGCTAGTGTCTGTAGCGGCTTAATACGGTGTGGTGTTCAAAGATGGACTAGGTCCCTGGGTTTTTCTGCATTTTCGGTTTTCCTCATTAACAAAAATTTTGTGTCTGTGTTATTTCTTTTCTGCATTATATTTTGTTATATAATTGAAATATCACAGGTTGTGCGTTGTATCGATCAATTAGGAAATCCAACCTTTGGTTGTTGATTGAAATTGATTGATCCTTGAACATTGGTCTTTGGTACCGTTCAAGTTACTTCTCTTATATTCAACCGGGCTCGCAAATTTCTATTTGCTGATTGCAGATTGAATTGAGAGATAGAGATATAAACTCTTTTATATACTTTTCCCTAGATTGAGTCTGACTGTCTAGTTGATTCTTTAGAAAGTATATTGGAGTAAGTCCTCTCATATTGCTAAACGAATTGTTGGGTGTGGTTGTTGTACCCCCGCATTTTCAGTATGAATGCTTATATTTTCTCTATGTGCTTTCGGATTTATGATATATTTGATTTTGGTTTTTATTAACCTAAATATTCGATCTCATATGGTTAATGCCCGTATGGTTTGTGTGGCTTTTTGATTTAGCGGGATTAAGTTCTATCCCATGTTGGTAGGGTTTATCAAAGGATCATAAGGTGTTCCGATTGAAACTCATTTGTGAAAAGTCACAATGTGTTGATAATCAATTTATTTTTACATAAGTTGTGTTTAACATAACATATGTTTTTCGGGTTTCAACTTTTGCTATTGGCACGCATTAGTTAAAACCGATTCGACCTTTCTCTGGTAAAGGTTGATTTTGTTGTTGTTCTTTTATTCTTGCGAGAGGATGAAAACACACTGGGGGAGAGTTCTTATTTCAACTTGTGCTTAATGATATATATTTCTGGGGAGTAGTGGCTACGGAAATCGAGGTAACGATTTTTATTTGTTAGTTAATCATTTTTACTGTTTAAGAAAAGCCTGATTATATTGCATATATTTTGCTTTTGCTTAACAAAATTTCGATACAATTCATACGTTTCATTATTGTGTATGGATTGCTTTATATGATTCAATTGTTTCCAGTTAAGAAAAACTGTGTCAATTTATTTGACTTATGATTTGGTATCTTCTTTATTGTTTGGTATCAAGTATTTTTGCTTAACGAAATTCGGTGCAATTGTGGTGCTGTATTGATTATATTTGTTTCAATTGCTTCCGGTTAAGAAAAATAATGGCAATTAAATTTCTTTTGGTTTGTATCTATTGCTTTTGGCTTAACAAAAAATTATGGGGTCATTTGTTTAGTCCATTTGACTCCGGATAAGAGAAACTACGTTAATTCTGATCTTAGTAAGACTTATCAATTGGAGGATTCGGTTATTCCAGTCTTATCGAATGCCTTGACAAGAAAAACTAGTTAACTAACCTAGTATTTGTCTTGTCTAAAGGGAAATGTCTAAGTTATTTTATGGAATAATTAGAGCCTTATGAGAGAAATAGAGTTAATTTTTTTCTCTATTTTAGTCTTGTCGAAACAAGCGATTGTACATACGCAATCAATTCACCAATAGAATTAAGTATCTTAGTCGATTTGTTGGACTAAAAGGGAAAATTGCTTCGGGAAATTGTTTCCTTGATAACATATTGAAACTAAATTACTTTTGTAGTTTCGGTTTTAGTATTGATTATCTAAAATGGTATGTGAAACCTTCATGCTTAACTCTTATAGGTTGTACACGTCTTATAGATTTGTAAGATCCTTTCGGTTTTTCCTTTATTTGCTCGAACCTTTGTCAATTTGTGACAAAAAGGGGGAGAAATATATGGATTAATCAAGTGATTTTAATCACTAGGAAAGGACAATTGTGCTTAAACGTTATATCTAACGAAAGAGTAAAGCATTGACTAAGAGGGAGAAATATATCATAATGCTGTGTGGCATTTCATACTACAAAAGGGGAATAACAAAGATGTTCGGATTGAATATTTACCTATCTTGCTTTTAGGGGGGGGGGGGGGGGGTAAAATCTTTTGTTATTCAAATGTTAACAACGGTATTTATATATTGCATATATGCAGGTTATATTGTGCTGTTAAAACTTGGAATTAAGCGTATGAAGAATGAGTTATTTTGTAATTCGTTTAGCTCCATATGTAATAAGAGTTTTTTCAATAAAATTGACAAAGGGGGAGATTGTTGGAGCATAGCTCGGTTGAACCCACCAAGCGTTGATATGTCAAGTTTGGTTGTCATATTTTAGTATCAAAACTCATCTAGAGTCACTTGATTAAATACTAGAGTCAACTTCGTTTAGGTTAGACTAGAAATTTTAGGAATGTTGAGACGTACAAGTATTACTTCGAAGACATAAAGAATGATACGAAGTAACGACTACAACGATGACATCATCCTTCCACTTGAGGTTAGTAACATTGACTTGATCTTGTTTCCATTCCTAACGTAACCTTCAAGTCATGCTATATTGAAAACATAACATGTGAAGCTGTATATATTGTATATAATATTATAGTGATGTGACTTGGTCATAACAGTATGATCAAAGTATCAAGGAAACACATTACAAAGTATAAACACTTATCTTTTGGAACTTCGTAAATATGACATCGACATAATCTATTGTATATAGTTATTTGATTATGTGTGCATTATATAGGTGTGATTTCATCCTAAAAAAACTATGTATCTTTACATTAGTTTATGGAAGTAGATGTATGAACTATCTTTCATAATCGAAAGGTAAATCATGATTGGTCTTGTTATTCTTTGAATATCTTTTGGATGACCAATGTAAGACGACTATGGTAGAACCTATCTTAACTTTGTTGAGACTTGTGGTATAACCGGTCATAGCCTATGACATATAGCTAGTTGGAATCGGTCACAAGTAACTTTGGAATTCAAGGCGTAACCGATCACAAGCTATAATGGAATGCAAGTTGTAACCGGTCACAAGTTACTTTTTGAACCAAGGTATAACCGGTCACAAGATGAATTGGGAAGTTAGTTGTAATCGATCACAAGCTACCTTTGGGAAGCAAGGTTTAACCGATCACAAGATAACTCGGGAAGCAAGTTGTAACCGCTCACGAGTTACTTTGGGAACCAAGGTATAACCGGTCACAAGATGAATTGGGAAGTTAGTTGTAATCGGTCACAAGCTACCTTTAAGAAGCAAGGTGTAACCGGTCACAGGATACTTCGAGAAGCAAGGTGTAATCGGTCACAAGTTACTTTGTGGAACAACGTGTAACTGATTACAGCCTATATGAGGAATCATGTTATAACCGATCACAACATATATTTGAGTGATGGTTTTATCGGTTCCATGTACAAAACCAATATCCATGGTTCTCATATTTCTTCATGGTGTGTGTGAATTAGGGTTTTGGGTTTGTCAAGATGAGAAGCTTCCAGATGTCGACATATTTGAACATGTACATAACTCTTATCATTTATTGTTCAAAGATATTCCTTGATACTCAAGGTGATCCCTGGTCCTAAAAAGTTAAAAGCATTTAGTTATGATTTTCATCATATAAATGTTTTAATTACCAGCAATTAAAGCATATCCTCTGGAATATATTATTAGTTAATGTGCTAAACTAATAATAGAAGTTTTTCCGTGAAAGTTTTCGTAAATATTGGTTAACATTAATTGGAAATAGGAAAACCGAATTTAGGTATTTTAATGCATATCTTGAGAATATTTTCGGTTTTGGAAT
The DNA here is from genome assembly GCA_023531105.1 of Papaver atlanticum. Classification (NCBI taxonomy): domain Eukaryota; kingdom Viridiplantae; phylum Streptophyta; class Magnoliopsida; order Ranunculales; family Papaveraceae; genus Papaver; species Papaver atlanticum. Next base: position 258,063 of record JAJJMB010014738.1, on the reverse strand, counting down.
TTCCTTGTTGTCCAAACAACCTTGGTCTATAAATACTTGAGTTTGCCTTTCTTGCAAACTATCCTAAGAGCCAGGAAAACTTCATTTCTTGTTGTTTTTGGTGTAGCCGTCTATCCGGAGAGGAAAGTACCCTAATTAGGCGAAATCTCTTACTACCGCTCGTTTAAAGACTTCTGTGGGATCAAGAAGCTCTACGAGTACCGTTGGGTGGAAACTATATAATTGAGTGTTATTAGTTTGCGATTATTAATTTGATTGACTAACGGTTGTTGAAGCTTTGATTGCACCTAGTTTGTTTATTCTTGAGAACCTTCTCTTCTGATATAAGGCTCACTCAAACTAGATCAAAGTATTGACGGGATATTTAGAACCATCTTCGGATCTAAAGACATCTTGTGATAATCCATTATTAACAGACTTTGTTCTGTGCGTGATTGATCACAAGAGGATTCAAGTGTTGTTGTGCAGGTTATTGAAGGAAATAGAAAGTTTGAAAACGAAGAAGAATTCTTATTAGTTTTCGTATCTTGTGGATTTAGTGCAGAAACCTTGATCGGCAGGGATCCAACTAGAATCGGTTTATCTTTGATAGACTTGATTGATTAGTTGCGTGAGATTGGCATCGCTTTATAGTTTCTCTTTGAGATGTATATTGATTGATTGGGAATCCAGAGTTTGATTATTTCAGTAATCAAAAGATAGATTAATCTAACCAGACAAAGGAGTTTATCAGATTAAACAAAAGAGCTTTTGTCAACGACTCAACAATATATTCTAGTAAGATTGATTAGAGTGGTTACCAAAAAGATTCTTCCTTTGCTGTTCGGAATACGATCCAAAGGACTTGTTATTCACGTGCGTGACTTTATAAGTCGAAGGCGCAGGGATACTGATGAAACTAAGTAGCTAGGGATAGTCTACTTGGTCTCAACTATACGAAGTTTGTATTAGATTTTGTATAACGGCTAAATTCTGAGAGTATTCAAAACTGGACTAGGTCCCGGGGTTTTTATGCATTTGCGGTTTCCTCGTTAACAAAATATTGCTGTGTCATTTACTTTGTTTTCCGCATTATACTTATTATTATAATTAAGTAAAATTACACAGGTACGTTAATTCTGTAACATTTGATATTGATCCTATAGAGTTTCGGTTTAATACCGTACCTATTATCAAGTGTACACTTTGTTGTCGTATTGTCTCGATCTTGTATCCATAGTCAATCACACAAGTGATCTTGTTGTTGTTGTATTGTCTCGATCTCATATCATAGACGATCACAAGAAGTGTGCACAGAATTTGTTGTATTGTCTCGACTCAGTCCGTAGACGATCACATTCGGTAAAGGACTTATAGGTTGATAAATAAAAGATTGTGGTGTATTTGGGTACCCTCGTCTTTTCATATACTTTTCAGCACATATATCATTTCCCAGTTATTGTAAGTCATTGTATACTCCGTATATTTCTCCCCTTATTTGCCACAATATGATAAAGGAACGAAAAATACAACAAGTATTTCGAAAGGACCCTCAAGTTTGTAAGAACTCGATAAAACTAGTCTAAGCAAAGAAGGTCTAACATACTACTTTTGATAAGCAACACTAAAACCGAAACTACCTAAGTAATTTGTTTTAGCCTCTTACCAAGGAACAATTTCCGAAATAATATTCCTTTATTTCGGCATGATCCAATGATAACAAAATAATTGTACCTTGTTTCGATAAGCCTAACTAGGTTAGATAATTAGTTTCTTATTAGGGACCAATTTATTCAAATAATTGTATCTTATTTTGATAAGCAAAACTAGGTTAGCTAACTAGTTTCTTATCAGGAGCCGATTGTACTTAAATAATCGTACCTATTTTGATAAGCCAAAACTAAGATTAGAATTAACTTAGTTTTCTTACCAGGCAAACGATTAACAAAAATAATCGTTACCTCTCTTCGATAATCTAAACTAGAAACGGAATCGATCTAGTTACTTATTAGAAAAGAGATTATCAGAAATAAATAATTCTTCTTCTCGGTTTCCACAACCACACACCCACTAATCACCAGTTCAACGTAAAACTCTCCCGCGTTGTTAGTTAATCCTTGCAAAACAAAAGAATAACACAAAGACAACCTTAACCAGAGAAAGGTTAACAAGATCTTAGCCATTACCTGCCACTAAGAAAAGGCTAAAATCAAAACTCATATATATACCAAATACACAACTTATAAAACATAAATCGATACTAGTATAAATGTGACTTCACATATGAGTAAATCACCATCATCTTCTCATGATTCTTTGACAAAGAAACCCTAAAAGTTGGATATGAAATCCGCTAAATTAAAAGTCCCAATATCATAAAAAGATGTGCCAATATGAGACCGAAACTTATAGTTAATGAAAACTGAAAGTTTATCTCATAACCGAAAGCAAAGAGATCTTAAATAGGAACAAGCAATGCGATCTCAACTATCAAAAGAATAACACAAGGATTTAATATAAAAACTTATCATTCATAATTATAGATAGACTTTACAGAAAGATTGAAATCAATCAATAACTAGTCTATCATTAACGACCTAGCTTTTAGTGAGTTCTCAAGGAAGTGTTGACAACCTCACTATCTAAATCAAACTCAAAATTCATATCCCTCCAAATATCTTCATGTTCGATCGAAAGGTTGTCTAACTCATCAAGTTAAATTTGAAGATCGTCATGAATCTCCTTTGCATCCTTAAGCATATGTACATGGTACTTGATACTCTCTTCGACAAACATAATATGTTTTCTTAAAGAGTCTTGATGAAACACAGGTTGTTCAACATCCTTTATTTCATTTGCATGGGTTTCTCCATTGGATATCAAGTATGACTTATTAGGATACAAATATAGAAGTTAGAGAAAAATAAGGAGCAATATATCTTGTTTATATATATAAATCTTTAGAAAAATATTTTCATTCCTTAAAAATGTGAAAGATATTGCACTGAAAAAAACATAAACTATAAAGGAACCGATCACAAATATATCATCTAATAATGAACAAATTTCCGAAAAAATTTGCCCATTTTTATGCCTCCTCACCATGACGATCTGGGAAAAGAGTGAGGATGCATTTCTCCAACACAACCAAGTTATGTTGCGATAAGAAATAGTCTCTCCACGGGTGATAGAAACAATCTGAGGATGATCAATGAACCCAGAAGCTTGTGTCCTCTACTTGTTTTGTGTCTTTTCTCTATACATATGGGATTCAACAAGATTTTTTCCTGATTCGGTAATTTTATCAAGATTTGATTGCATTCTCTTCATGCTCTTTTGGAGTTTCTTTTTTAATTTTTTATTTTGTTTGGAATCCCAACAGGTTTTGACATAGTGGAAATTTCTTCCACAAAAGGAACATAACATAAAATCTGGATCTTTCCGAGTATTTGCAATCTAGTTTGTTTATTCTGTGATCATTCTCTTCTGATATAAGATCACTCGAACTAGTTCATGGATCGATAATTTCAGATCTGCTTTATTGCATCTATATATGAAGAAAGGGCTTATGATTATCCATTATTAATAGACTCCGTTCCGTGCGCGATCGATCATAAGTAGAATCAAGGTGTTTGTGTAGGTACTTTGAAGACTAAAAATTTGAAGATTAGAGGATTTACTTTTTGGTATTATGATCTTTGTGATAACTTCAGGCACACTTGACTAACTTGGATTCGACAAGCTTTTTTTTATCTCGTATAGACTTTTTATAGCTTGTTGTAGAGATCGGTGATTTATATTTGTGGTTCTCTTTTAGATCTAGTGTGATTATTTGAGGCCTATGCTTTTCTTCACCCAACCTAGAGAAGAGGATATGGGGTGTCTAAAATATGGTAAAATACTAAATTACCCTTTAAAGAAACCTAAATAATTCTAAAACAAATACAAAATCATAATCATTTATATTAACAAATAC
>JAJJMB010014738.1:177956-254098 GCA_023531105.1 Papaver atlanticum | reverse complement strand
TCCTTTTAGGAGAGATTCAACAATGATTTAACTATAAATCTCTGAAATTTACTCATCAAATTTTCTGAAAATCAACCCAGAATCGGTTTATGTGTGCATTTGCGTAAACCGATTGCGGTGGATGTTACAAGGAGTCGGTTTTTATTGTACACCTACATAAACCGGTTCTGGGTTTATGTAATGGACATCAACCGCAATATAGGTTTACACTAATAAACACATAAACCGATTCTGGGCCCAAGTTTGGATTTGTAGAGAAATCAAGAATCGGTCTTAATTTATTTGCATCATATATAAACCGATTATTGAAAGGTAGATATTTCCAGTTATTCCAAATTAACAATCAGACTATATATGCTTACATATAATCCGATTATTGACGCAAACAACATTTTTTCTTTTAATTATAGTCGTTGGTCCCTTGTGTATATAAAGAGGATAGCCTATTCTCTATCATACACTACTTTATTGACATAAATCTTTCTCCATTATTCATCATTCGAAGATGTCAAATCCATCATCATTAACTTCCAATTCATGCGAACACATACTTAGAAGATGCAAACGAACTACTCCATTATAATCAACTACCAATTCATTTGAAGACATACTTAAAATAAGCAGACGAACTACTACCTCATCGTCAAGTGCTGTGATGGAAGAAGAAGACATACTCAAGGCAAATAAACGAGATGAAGACCAGTTCCAACTAAAGCATAGACTAAAGGATGTTGAGGAAGAGACCGAATGGGTTAAAAATTATTACATTGTCAAGGATCTTCCCGAAGAACACCAACATGAGAGTATATTTTGGATATAAGTTTCATTGGGTCCTTTCGTTCCAAAGATGGATGGCAAGTACAAGAAACCACGCCATCGTTATCGACCCGATTACGTTTTTTCGAGGACAATTCACGTTAAGAAATTGTGCTGCAAGTACAACGAGTTTCTCGCTAGGCACAAAGGCGACAGGTTTGCGACACAAGATGCTTGTACCAAATGGAGAGGAGACCCTTTTTATCATTTCGAAGCCGCATTGATAGTTGAATCTCGCACTAATAAATAGAGAAATTTTGTGTTATGCAATTACAAGATTAATGTGGTAGTCTAGTACCGTGTTAGTTTATCGTCGCAATGTAGTAAGTTATGAGTTTTTACAAAGTGGAAATTGACCATAATCGGAGCACGTTAGAGTATATGTAATTCAATTGTAGAATTAAAAGTTGGATATTTTTCTGTAACTTATTTAAGCCAAAATCATATTATATTTTAAACTACCTAGACCGATTCTGAATGAAATCCCAGGAAAGATTTCTTCAGAATCGGTTTATAGAGACAATAGCGTAAGCCGATTCCCGATTAAATTCAGAATCGGTTTTTAGTGCATGCCACACAAACCGATTCTGAAAAAGATGCAGCATACGAGCTTCAGAATCATACTTTAATGACATATAAGGAGACCGATTGTATTACAAATTTCATGAATTCAACGTAACCAAAAAAGACAAATCACTTTCATTTATTATACTTGGTTTAATTTGCAACATGCAATATACGAAATCGACAAAATATAAGCATCTGATAGTTCATGTTCTTAACAAAAGGAAAATACTTATTCCAATATTTGGAGACCCTTCACTTGATCCGGATCCACCAACTCTTCCCACCGCTTCATGTTGGGCTCGTATTTTTCAACCATTCCTTGGTGACCTCTGAGTCATCATAAAACCTAAACACCAGTGGTAATGGACAATCTCCACGTAACCTAAGACCGGTATAATGTATTTTGTTATGGTTGAATAAAATAATTCTTCGATCCTTAAGCGATTCATCCCAAATAGTGTATTTCGGTGCGTATATAAAATACGTTCCCTGACCAAATAGATGAACAATGCAACTCCACGTTTTCACCAAGAGATGACAAAATATAGGCATGCTCATCCAATAATCTTGGGTAATTGGTCCATTCCCCTTTGGCCCTTATACAGTAACAACCATTTCATCAAATTTCACTTCTGTGTCTTTTCTTGTTCCTTCCTTCATCATCAGAATTTAAATTTCCTTGTCATCTTGTAGGCGTAAGACCATCATCTTTCTAAAATATTGGCATTGGGTTTAGGTTCTCATCGTCCGCCAAACTTATATGACCTATTTGTTCCGACACAACGTGATAACTATAATTCTCATCTGTATGCACGTCGTCGGTAGATAACACGTATGGATTAATGATTTCAGGAAGTTTTGAATAATACTCATCGAATACGGTGTAACACGTTCGATGGGGTCTACCACATTCATCCCTTGGTGTTCTTCTATTACCAAGAGCGTCCCTTAGAGTCACCATAAAACCCATTTATCTTACCTGTCCTTTCCATGCACGTATCCTTAATACTCGTTTTGTACTCGGTTGACTCTCTTGAGAAGAAACAATGAGATCGTTTGGCTCCTCGTATATTGTAGGCGCTTGACTTTCTTGAGAAGGATTAATTGGATCCTCATGTTGTGAAGGAGCGATTGGATCATTTGAAAGGGAAATATGTGCGCTACTTGTCCCGCTTTCTCCCTACTTTGGTCGAACCTTTTTCCTCTTAGCCGGTGCCTCTTCATGCTCAATTTGAGAAGGAACAATTGGATCATATTTCTTGACTTGTGCGCTACTTGTCCCACTTTCCCCCTTATTTGGTTGACCCATTTTCTTTGGAACCGACACCTATTCATATTTAACATCTTCATACTCATGTTGAGAAAGGTTTCTTTTGTTACTCATCGCCGGGTTTCTTTGGGTACTCATTTCCACCTTAAACTCTTTCATTTCTTTATTCCTATCCATATTTGTTGGTGGTCTACCCGTCGGCGGTAGCATCGTTGGTTCTTCAACCGATACCATATGGGGGTTAGCGGCGAGTTTCAAGTCGTGCATCAAAACTTGTCGTGCCAAACCATCCTTATTTGTGAATTTCTCGATTATTTCTCTTCCAATATCCGTGTCTACAAAGGATTCGAGTGGAGCTTCGGTTGGGGGTGGTTTGAAACTTAGTTGCTTCCAAAACGGATCAATGATATCAAACGGAATTCCTTGTTCATACCTCGCAATCATGTGATGACACGCAAATCCCAAGGCCGTCATCGTCATACATGCAGATACAATCTTTCTTCTCCACATCTCGTTATCCACATAATATTTGTAATCCTTCATATATAAATGATTTCCCAATGAGACACCATGTGATTTAAACCTCTAATCAACTAATGATAATCCTTGTGGCTTGTGAAGATTTTCATCCCACTCTTTTCCATTTGTGCCGTTATCTTGACGATATCATCCTTGGCGTATTCATGGATGGCTTCTTGTACTGTAACCACACTAGTTTGGCTTCCTCGGAGCAAGTTCTTCAAACGTCCATGAGATCCTTATGTGATACTTGTCGCCTCATTATGGTACTGCCTATGTTGGTAGGTGTAAGCATACACAAATTGTTCCTTGTACGGATCCAACAGTTCCTTCATGCAATAAACCACACATTTCACGTAATCCTTCTTCCATAGCCCAATAAAACTCTCAAAATAAGATCCGAACTCGGCCACGAACATTGAGTGTACCATTAAATCCCAATGATGTTGAAAAGCCTTTCATAGTAACCCAGTCTCTTTATACTCTTTTTTGTTTTTATTCTTCTCCTCCTCTCGTTGTTCCGGAGTTAGTTTTTGAAGACGCTCATCTTCGGCCTTCTCACGAGTGGTACCTTTTTGTGGCTTTGGATTTTGGATATGACCCCTACAATTACTTCTAATATTGCATTGTATGTGCCATGTGCAAAGAAAATGCTTAGCGTCCGGGAAAACTACCCCTATGGCATTCATTAGTGCTTGGTCCTTATCCATTACTATGATCCTTGGAGTTTGATCACCACGGTATATCTCCTTCAAGGTCTCTAGCATCCAAGTAAAACTCACATCATTATCCCGATCTATAAACCCCCATGCCACAGTGAAAGTTTGCTTATCGGAAGTGTGACAAGCAATGTTTAACAACGACATGTTATATTTGTTGGTCTTGTACATACAGTCTATTATCAAAACTTGATAGAAGCACTGAGCCAACTTGATCATCTCCGGATGCGCCAAGAAAATACTAGTCAGTTTTCCTTCCAATTCCTGCTTCCTTATTGTGTATCCGTGTTGATCGGCTAACCACTGAGATTGTTCCATAACCGCCCTATCATCCCATTCCCTCCTTCTAAAGGTTGCTCTTGCCGCTTAAATTTGCCTCAAGATGGACAATTTATTCTTATCATCCTTCCTAATGATGTTACTTGGTTTACACGCTTTCATCAACCTTACCGTTTCCAATTGATGTCGTTTCAACCCACAAACGACAGCGCGTCCAATCAGAGATTTCGGATCATCATGATTATGACAACCATTCATCACTTTATTGAGCTTGTATACATTGTTGGGTCTATTGACTATAATCTTGAACATGCATCCAAACCTATTTGATTTAGTCATGTATTCCCTAGTCGTCTTCTTGACGTACGGTCTGTCCTTTGCATAGTAACTTTCCTGTTTTCCACCTCTCTCGCAAACAAGTTCCAAACGATCACGACTTGAATGACAACCTAAAAATAATGCGCATTTGATCTCGATGCCCTTGTCCACAAACCTTTGCTTCCCATCGTTCCTATCTTTTCATCCCAAATATCAGTGTAATAGTGGGAAGAGGTATCAGGACTCAGCAGAGATACGGGTTCGGCTGATCTTCATCGAACACCTCAACAATCTACAACATATATCGACAAGTTAAGAATTCAGAATCAGTTTATTTGTCATAGTCGAGTAAACCGATTGCCAAGAATCGATTTATATGTACAATTATGAAAACCGATTCAGGACTTGATGATTTCAGAGGAAAATTCCCAAAGTTCACAATCGGTTCACGTTGCGTAACATGTAATCCGATTTATGTCCTCATTTTACTAAAACATTTCTTCTTCACAATAGGATTACATATATACATAAATAATCCGATTACGAACTTTGTATATTTTACGTGAATATCCTAGTGAAGAAAATCGGAATAGGTACATCACCAACTAAAACCGATTTTTGTCATCCACCAATCGCGCAAGTGTACTACAATCGTTTTGTATGGTGATGAACAACGACCGATTGTTGCTCCCAATTTGGGGATTTTACAAAGAATCGGTTTATGAGGTTCCATCGAATAAACCGATTCAGGGTTAAAATTTTCATTTTCTTTTTCTTTTTTGGGAGATTGTAACATGAAAATACATGTTTGTACATCGCTAGAACGCATACCTGCCCATCGGAAGCATTATCATCTTCTTCTTCCTGACGATATTGTTCTTGTGCTACAATAATATCCCCAAGCATGCTTTGGTTGACATGCTCTTCTTCATTCAACAAATAATCCAAATCGGTAGGATCGAAATCAAGATTATCTGATGCACCCACTTCTTCATCACTACTAGAGTCTTCATCATCACTATAAAGTTTCATTTTTGCTAAGAAAATCACAAACCCTAGTTTTTTCTTTTTTTCCTCTTCTTCTTCTTCTTCTTCTTCTTCTTCTTCTTCTTCTTCTTCTTTTCCAAACCTTAGAAGAAGAAATTAATTTCTACTCTAATCCTAACACTATAATCAAACTCAAACAATAATCAACCGCAAAGTGTAATTTCAAATAACTATTTAAAAGGATGAGAGAGGGTGCCTTCAAATATTGTTTTTTTCGTCTGGTTTGTATTTCTTAGTGATTAGTTGGATTTGTAAAGATCGTTTTGATTTGCTTTTCTTCATGAGAGATTGGGCTTATAGTGATCACTTAGTTTGATTGAATTTCCTTTGGGTTTCTGCTGGATCGACAATCATCATCATCAGAGGCTACTTTTCAAAGGGGTCTTTTTTGGAGGTTTATTCTGGTAAGGTTTGTGGTTGTCTTCTTTTAACAAGATCAATCAGTTTGATCGTCATCTTGTGCTGGAGACAGGTTAAAATTAATTTACACGTTTACTGGGTCAAAGTTATTTTCTTTATTTGTTTCTATACAAATTCAATTCCTTTCTCCTTTGAGCTCTCCTGGATCGCTCAAACCTTGAGACAGTTTCCATCACTCTTTAACCGCAACAAATTAGTCTTATAATCTTGCTTCAGTCTATCTCCAAGAAGAATTATTTTCTGATTTTTCCCTCATTTATACTTGTGGTTTTAATCAATATCAAAGATTTATGAATCAACAATTAATCATCGACGAAAAATAAAATTAAAACGATTTGATTAATGATTAAATTAGGGTAGGAATGAAAATGATTTTGGATTTTGATTAGTTAAGGTTTTAAATTTAGGTTAACGGTATTTAAGTAATTTAAAATAATTAAGGGTAATTTAGTAATCTACACATTATTAGGACACCCTTATAAACCCACCCTAGATAGGAAAATAGTTATGTATGCCTCCGATGTTTTGAGGATGCCTGGACCCAAAACAGGTTTTCATATTTTTCAGCTGGACACCCTTGCTTCTTCTTTTTTCTTGAGTCTTCAAAGACTAGTCCAGCGCCTTGTCCAATCAGTGTTTCAGCGGGAGAGAAAGAGTCGTCTCTAAGGTTGGGACTTTTTCAGTCTGCAACCAATCGATCATCACGGAAGGCGATTTCTGAACTGAACTTAAGAAATAATGTCTTTGGGGGTAATTAATTTGTAGAATCATTTTTCATTTTCATTTTTTCTGTTTCCTGTAAGTAATAAGTACGTATAAGCAGATTATTCGAATCTCTTGTTATTTATCTCAGGTATTGGAATCAAACCACGGAAACCCTTCAAATCTTCACCGTCTTGATGGTCACCCAGGAAAGATTCAAAATTACTCAGGTTACATTTTTTTTCTTCCATTCTATTGCTCACAATTTATCTTATTTTGAACCAATATACAATTGAATTCGTCTCATTGCAATTGAATTTTTCAATGAAAAACAAAGCTATTTGGTTGATCGCTTAACTTATAACTTGATTAAGCAGGCAACTTTGGGTACGGCAGGAACATTAACAAAGAGAAGTGTAGTTCAGTGCAATGTAGGTGACAAAAGTCCAGTTTTAGTATGTTCGTATTGTGACTTTCATTTCCTACATTTCACTGAACTACACTTCTCTTTGTTAATGTGAACACTTAGAAGATGAAGTGACTTTCTCAGTTCTTGGCCCTCCAAGTGTTCACCTTACTGGGTTCTATCGTGGGAGTGGTAGCAGTGAAAGTGACAATGGTGATTCATATCCATTTTGTCATGAGTGTATAGATAAACTGTATATTCTATTAATGTTTTGTTTATGTTATTTGCTTCAACTGTTGTTTGGCTTAACCCCTTTGTTTATAAGAGGTTCTTATGGGGAAGATATGGGGAAGATTTTGTTTATGTCATCACCATCAAAAGGCCGTAAGAGTGCAGGTAATGTTACTAACCTATTAGAAAGGATTGTGGGTTTTAAATTGGGCTTTCTTCGGTTTCTTTGATAGTACAGTTGTGAACAAATGCTGTGTATAATGAGTTCTACGTAGTGTTTGAAATGCTATATGATGCGCTTATCATAAGACCGTCCATAGGTATCCTTGTGCTACCCTCACCCAGTTAGAATAGGAGCAATACTAACACAGACATATGAACACACTGCAGTTTTATAAAAAATTGAATCTTTAAAGCCATTTGATTACACTATCATAGGTTCAACCATGACTTCTTCTTTTTTTTGAAGCATGTTCAATCATGACTCAGTCATATATTCATAAGTGATCATTTTTCTTATATTGCGTATACTTTCTCATAACCTTTGATTTTGGGTAGGTATTTTAGGTAGCATATCAAGGATATGTTTTCATGCATTAGTTAGGTTATTTGAGGTGCTTCCTTCATCAGCTGATGTTTGTTACTTTTCCTTGCAAAAACTGAATAAGAATGTGTGTCTTCGAGTTATAATTTTTATTTGCCAAACAATATATATGTTTTATGATCTGATTACAAATTTTATCTGCCTTATGTTTCATTTGATGCAGTGGTATTTGAGGAGACAGATGATGACGAGAAACCTGCAAACGTCTTAAGCAAAGTACCAAGTAAGCGACTCAGATATCGATGATGAAGAGATTGTTGTTAAGAAAAATGATCCTTGACAACAATCTCCTCCTCATCGATATCTGAGTCGCTTGCTTGGTACTTTTTCTTAAGACGTTGCCGGTTCCCTTTCCTATTTGCAGGTTTCTCGTCATCATCTGTCTCCTCAATTACCACGAAAAAAAAAGATCCTTTACAACAATCTCTTCATCATCGACATCTGAGTTGTCAAGAGGTTTCCGGGAGTGAAGATGAATTATATTGTTCCTATTTCTGAGTTTTCCAAGAAAAAAGCCACCACTGAGAGCAAAGAAGAAGCTAACTGTAATTCTGAAAATACAATTAGCTAAGTAAAGCAAGAAGGGGAGTGGCAGCAGTGAGCCTGACACGTTACAAAAATCAGGATAGCCATTTTCAAGTCAGCAAAGCAGAACAGTGAGATACTTCTTATGCATTTCTATTTTTCTCAATTAATGGAAAACAAAAACTGCACATTAGTACATTACAAATGATAAGTCTCCTGTCTCCATGAAAGTTTTCTCAAGTATTAGTAGTGTAAATACACCTTTTCCTTGTCGTTTTTGTTTGTAAAATCAGGACATCTGAACCACCTAATTTTTTTTTTTATTTTTTTTTTTTATTGATCAGAAACCACCTAAATGTTCCTCTATGCCATCTACTGATATTGGGCAAGAAAGCAATGTTAAGTAAAAAAAGAAAAGGAAAAGGAGCCATGATGAAGATGGGGATGCAAAGACTGAATAGACGGATCATGATCTGTGTTGGACTCAAGCCTAAGGAGGAGCGACCTACTGCCATGTGAGACCTAAGCTGTTTATAGTACCTTTTGTGTTTGTTTCACAAGTCATAAATATGTGTTTTCTACTTTGCTGTTGTTTTCACATTAGCTCTTGTTTATTTGTATATCAGTCCATCTAAAGAAAGCGATGTTAAGCCCAAGAAGAAAAACAGAAGGAATCGGGGTGAAGATGTGGCAAAGACTAAAAACATGGATCAAGAGTGCTTAGGAGTTACACTTGAGGAGCAACGTAGTGATAAGTGAGACCTGATCTGCTTTGGTTTACCTTTTTTGTTTGTTCGCATGAGCATGTCATAAAATGCCTTTTCTGTTACTTTTTTTACGACAGTTCTTGCTTATCTGTAAAATCAGGTTGTTTGGGCTAGAAGATACTACGCCCAAGGGAAAAAAATAGAAGGGGTCATGGAGGTGATGCAAATGCTAAGACTGAAAACATGGATCAGGATCATGTTGAAGTCAAACAGTGGATTTGCAAATTACTGACAAGTGGATTTTCTATGTAATGCATGTGGATGTCATAATTTGTTTTCATGTTACTGTTTTCCACTATAGCTCTTGTTATTTGGTGAATTGGGTTGTTTAAAGCATCACTAAAGTTCATTGGGTTGTTTAAAGCATCTAAAAGTTCATCTGTGCCATGTACTGGTAACATGCTAGAGAATGATGCCACACCTAAGAAAAAGCACAGAAGGAATCGTGGTGAAGATGGAGATGCGAAGATTAAAAACATGGAACAACATGATCCAACTGATGACGATTGATAACCAAATTGTTTCCTTTTGTTTGGAATAATAATGTCACTGTTTCAGTCCTTACTTCACCAATATACAAACTAAAATTCGTATCCCAAATACGATACTGTTTCTTTTACCTAGTAATACCAGCTAATTGTAACCCAATGTTTCTTTTACCAAGTACTACCAGCTAATTGTAACCCAATGTAGATAGGTCTTCCAAACAATTTGCAAGAATATCACATGGTGAAAATGCTAGGTACAAAAATATACCACCAATTTTTTCTTAGGCAATCTGTATGGACAAACTCAATACAACTCCGAGAGTTAAACTCAATCAAGGAATAGTATCTAGAGTTATATCTCTCTTTTGCGATTAGAACGTTTACAGAATCAAATCCGTGAACCTAATCACAAAGTGATTACTTGGACGGTACCAAACACCAATGTCCAAGAATTAATCAAGTCGTATCTAACAAACTAGGTTGGATGTATCTACTATGATTGATTAACGCACAACCTGTGATATTTCAACTATAAAAATAAACAATATATATAATGCGGGAAAAGAAATAACACAGACACCAGAAGTTTTGTTAACAAGGAAACCGCAAATGCAAAAAAACCTCGGGACCTAGTCCAGAGTGAACACCAAACTGTATTAAGCAGCTACAGACACTAGCCTACTCCCAATTAACTTTGGAGTAGAATGTAGTTGAGCCCTAATCGAGTCTCTCACTGATTAAGGTACAGTCGCGTTCCTTACGCCTCTTGAATCCCAGCAGGACTCCGCGCAATTGATTCCCTTAGCTGACGTCACGCCAACTAAGAGTTGCTTCAACTCAATTGAAGACTTTGAACCAATCTGCCTCCCACAAATTATTCATATATATATGATTTCCTTTACAATCAAAAAGATTTCGATCAAGGTGATATGTAAATCGATAGCTAACCTCAAAATCCGGACTTATGCAACCCGAAGTGCAGCCTAGATTATTATTCACCTCACAAGTATAAAACTTGTGGAATCAACAAAGTTTGAGACGAAGAGAACTTTGATGATTCTTATCTATACTGATTGAATGAGTAGCTCAACAATCGATCAAGATCAGGATACTCGAGTTATCAAGGAAAGATAACTGGACCTGACTTCACGAATCCCTATGAAGTCTTTGTAGTCACTAAACCCTAAAAGGGTTAGGAAGAGGACGACTCTAGTAACAACTAGGACACACCAAAGTAGTGTCGGGATTCAAAGATCCCAGTTTCTTGAAGTTCCCCTTTTATAGACATTCAAAACATAGGTTGCTTTAGGTTTAAGCTAAGATAGCTTTGGAACCAAACAAACAATATCCACTGTTAGATGAATCTTTGAATTTGATTTACATAGACAAGATATACACTCTGGTTAGGTGAAACGGTAACCGAACCGTGTATAAAGACTATGTTCAAGGTGGTTAGCTGAAACTAGCCGATTTGAACTTAAAATCTTAACATTCATTTTCATGAACACGTAAGACATTAACCTTGAGTCACAATCATGTGATCAAATAAGTCTAGTGTTTTTAGAGAATTGATTAAATGCTAATTATCTTGTAGAAATAATTTAATCGCACTTGAAAATAATCGACATGGTTAGTAGGTGTACAAAATACAATTACCATTGCCATTCATGAGTCGGTTCAGTCACAGTACGTGTACCAGTTTGTAAGCTAACAAGCCAAACCAAGTTCCGGAGTTAACAGAACTATTTAGGTATGCGTACCGGTGTAGAAACCTGAAGACTATGACCGGTTCCGGAGTCCACAGAACTATTTTGGTACGTGTACCGGTTTGGATACACAACCGAGTTCGGAAGCACAGAACTATTTTGGTACGTATACTGGTTTGGATACTTACCCAGTTCCATGACCATAGTTCCTAAATGGTTTTCATACGAGTATGCGTACCGATTTGGTTCACGAGTTGAATAGATTTTTACATGGTGTGCATAATATGCTTACCACTAATATGTAAGTCGATATATAGTTACCCCGCTACGTGTACGAGTACATGTAATATGACTTCAGACTTATAACAGTTTTCCCAGTTTGTAAGATTGATAACATTGTCTTGTATCCGAATCTATAGTAGTTATATATTTCTCTCTAAATCGATTCGAAACATTCCCGAATAACATCAATGACACATATCACTGTTCCAGGCTATTTTCGAATGATAAAACTTGAATCATGATTTTGATTCCGAACAATAAATTTTCTGAAAAAGCGGGGGTATAACAACCACACCCAATAATTCGTTCGGCAGTCTGTATGGACTAACTCCAATATAATTCTTAGAGCACCATCTTATAAAGAAAGCTCAATCAAGAAATATATCAAAGAGTTATATCTCAATTTCTCAATACAATCTGCAATCGAACAGATAGAAATCTGTGAGCCCGATTGATATGAGAAATAGCTTGGACGGTACCAAAGACCAATGCCCAAGTGTCAATTAATTTATAACAACAACCAAAGGTTGTATTTACCAATTGATTGAACTACGCACAACCTGTGATATTATTTAAATTATATAAACAACAAATATAATGTGGAAAAGAAATAAGACAGACACCAGAAGTTTTTTTAACGAGGAAACCACAAATGTAGAAAAACCCCGGGACCTAGTCCAGATTTGAACACCACACTGTATTAAGCCACTACAGACACTAGCCTACTACAAGTTAACTTCGGACTGGAATGTAGTTGAGCCCTAACCAAGTCTCACACCGATTAAGGTACAGTGGCATTCCTTACGCCTATGAATCCCAGCAGGACTCTACGCACTTGATTTCCTTGGCTGACCTCACCCACAACTAAGAGTTGCTATGACCCAATAACTCCAAGACTTATAAACAAATCTGTTTCCCACAGATAAGTCTACTCTGATAAATAAATCTGTCTCCCACAGAAGTACATATGAAGTTTTTGTTCCGTCTTTTGATAAATCAGGGTGAACAGGAACCAATTGATAATCCGATCTTATATTCTCGAAGAACAGCCTAAAAATATCAATCACCTCACAATAACTTAACTATATGCTAGTATAAGAAGTTATTGTGGAATCACAAAGAATGAGACAAAGATCTTTGTGATTACTTTTTATATCTTACCTATCAGAGATAAATCTCAAGTTAATCTTAGAGAAGATAATACTCAATACGATAGAACAAGTATGATCAGATCACGCAACTACAAGAAAAAGTTGGGCCTGGCTTCACGAATCCCAAATGAAGTGTTCAAGTTGTTAACCTATAATGGTTTTGGAAAAAACTAGGTTAAAGGAGAATTGACTCTAGTCGCAACTAGGACACAGGAAAGTTCCAGGATTAGGTTTTCCAGTTGCTAGAGTTCTCCCTTATATAGTCTTTCAAATCAGAGTTTGCTTTCAATCAAAGCTAAGATAGCTTAGTAACAAAGCATTCAATATTCACCGATAGATGAAAACCTGATTTAAGATTCAAGCTAAGTCTTCTAAAAACCAAAGCAATATATCTCCACCGTTAGATGGTCTTAGCTTGTTACACACTAATGAAATATACTTTCATTTAGATACGGGTAACCTTATCTAAACGTGTACATTGAGTTGGCTCAATAATAGTTAACCGAAGTTAGCCATATGAACACTTTTGTATTAACCACATTCATCTTACACTTTTAGATCAAATATGATGATCAATCAATTATGAAAGATAATCAAATGAATCTAACTGTGTTACTCATAGAGTTGTTCAATTGTATATATCCCATAGAAGTATATAAGAAACAATTGAAGCAAAATCGGATTGATTCATATGAATCAATTCATGAACACTAAGCCACCGTTTGGAAAGATTGCATTCCTTAATTCATAAATGTATTTATTCATGATTATGAAAACTTAACCGATTTTAGAACTTAACCAGCTAAGTTTGCAAACGGGTACGCAAACTATAATTCCGGATTTTGGTATTCTCTAGCAGTTTGCAAACCGGTATGCATACTGCTGTCCCGGACCTTAACTCAGGTAGAACCGTTCACATACAGGTATGCAAACTTGGTTCCCGGACTTTAACAGTTAAAACCGTTCGCATACTGGTATGCAAACAAGGTTTCCGGACCTGAATCATACCACAACAGTTTGCATACAGGTATGCATACGGTGTTGTATCCAGACAAATCTTAATTGTTCTAAACTCCCATTTCAATCATTTAAACAACCTTGGAAGACGACAATAGATGTCTCACACAAACTATTAACTTATAAGTAATTTTCAAGTGATCGAATGATCAATACGAAGCTTTCCGAGTCGACATCAAGTGATTGTCTCACAGAAATCAGATAAGATGTTTCAAGGCGATTGTCACATGATCATCTTTTGACTTATTATTTAGTTTCCAACAAATAAATTGTTTCCAACTAAACTCGTCAAGAATACGATGAACGTAGCTAAAGCAAAAAGCTTCCAGCACATATTTCGAGAAATAGATAACCGAGTTAAACTCAGCTCGAAATATCAAATGTGTATAATATAAAAGTCCATATAGCTATACGACTTAGTCTCATTAGGAGATAGAGTACAATAGACTTCTGAGTGATAGATAAGTTTTAGTCTCCACATACCTTTTGTTGATGAAGTTCCTCCAAGCTTTCCTCAGTAGATCTTCGTCTTCAATCAATGAACACCGTGAAGTCTAAACCTCAACTACACATTCTATCCTAATCCGAGACATAGCTATAAGTAGACTAGTGTAGTTACCTAAAATCTGAGAGAAGTTAGAAGTGGGATTCTAGGGTTTCTGAAAGTGAGTTACGAGAGGTTGAGCACGAACAGGTTTTTCCTGAACCACGCACAGTGTCCGTTCAAATGTTGCTTCAGTCACAGGGAAGAGATTTAGGGCTGGTCTTAGGGAGGGATGCAGATGAAGAGAGAAATAAGAGAATTCTAGGGTTTGAAGAAGAATTGCTCTGAGAGGTTATCAGAAAGACCGTGATAGCTTGGAGAAATAGAGAACCTATTTATAGATGAATTCTCTAATCTTAGGTCGGTGAAGATAAGGATTGCTTTCCGTGTCGTACGGAGCAATTCTCACGTCTCTCCAGGAATAGATAGAGATAAACTAGGTTGAGTTTATCTCATTATTCCACCGCCTTTACTATCTTATGCGGTGAGAAATAAGCCGGGTATTTCTCATACGTGCCGTAGACCGCCATACCAAAACCCTTATTGTTATCCCCCCATTTGTGTGAAGCTGAGTCAGCCTTTATGATGATGTGTTGAGAGAGAGAAATATACTCTTTAGCCGAGTTGGCCAAGATAGAGAGATATTCTCTCATTTGTGAATGACTAGGATGAGTCACGTGAAAAGGCATGGAATGCCTCAGGAATCGTGTGCAGAGTGTGAGAGGAGCTGAGGTTGAGCTCTTTCTTTCCATGGACGATCATATATGTCATGTAGAGACTGTATTATTGCTTTTTGGTCCCTTCGTTGAGCATGCGGAGCTCAAGAGAGCTTATCAACGTTTTTGGATAGACATGTATAGTTCAGGCTCAATTTACTAGTTGTGAGTGTGTTTGAGAGGCCGAGAAATAGTCTTGAGCCCTAGGTAAGGCGTGTGCCTATTATGGGGAATATTCGACCCTGTCTGAGATTTCCCGAGAGATTTGAATCTCACTGAGATTTTACGGAGAGATGTAAATCTCTCCTGGATTGTGAAAGAGATGTTAATCTCTTTGAGATTTTCCTGAGAGATGTGAATCTCTCTGGTATTTTGAGAAGAGATGTGAATATCTTTGAGATTTTGTAGAGAGATGTGAATCTATCCGAGATTTTGCGGAGATATGTGAATCTCTCCGGGATTTTGCGGAGAGATGTGAATCTCTCAGGGAGAGATTTGAATCTCTCCGAGATTTTGTAGAGAGATGTGAATCTCTCAGAGATTTTGAAGAGAGATATGAATCTCTCCAAGATTTTGCAGAGAGATATGAATCTCTCCGAGATTTTGCAGACGGATCAAAATCTCTACGAAGATTTTCTTAACAGATCTAAATCTCTATGTGGTCAACTGGGACTCGTCCTAAAGATAGAGAAAAGGCTTTGTACGCCCGATTAATGCAACCGCGCGACTTTGGCTCACTTGTATTTGACCAACGTATCTTGCAGAGATGTGCTAGGAATCAATTATGTCCGTATTTATGAGGCCGACAAGACCAGTGTATCTCGAAAGGATGTTCTAGGAGTCTGTCGAAAGGGCCCGGAGGCAGAATAACAAGTGTATCTCGCGGGGATGTACTATGAATTATTCGGAAGCCTCGGTAAGTCGAGTCAGAGCGTAGAGTAGACATGACCAGTATATCTCAAGATGATGACCAGTATATCTCCGCTCTGGGTCATAAGTCCATCGGGGACGTTTTTACGTGTCTACATAGCCTACATGACCAGCAGTATCTCGTCGAGGATGTATACTAGGAATCATGGCATCACAATCAGCGGCGTCTCGTGAAGACATGCTGGAATTGTGGTTGTTCTGGTTCATAAGTCTACTGGGGACGTTTTACGCTCTACAAAACCTACGTGAAAAGTTGTATCTCATCGAGGTTGTGCGCTAAGAGTCACGGCATCACGACTAGCAGTGTCTCGGGGGGATGTATACTAGAAATCGTGGCTATGAGTGCCTTGAGGACCAAGGTCTTAATCTCTCCCGTGAGAGTTAAATTCTTTCTATGGTCTTGAAATGACACTTTTGGCCCTTATCCAAATTTCACCATCTACATTAAGTCCCCTACTCAGATTAGAACCTTGATTGTTTTATGATGAGTATATAGATGGTTACGAATCGTTCATGCGTGAAATTGCAATCCACTTGCGGAGTCCCCGAATTGATGCTTAGTCTTTGCTTTTTGTGATTCTGGACTTTGAATCAACTCTGGATTTGGGAGCTTTCTGGGATTTTGTGTTAAGAGACGTTACTAGCGTGACAATTGAGCCTTGATGAAGCAAACTTTCTATTTTTAGAGTCTAGACTTGTGAATGATCAAAACCCTAACTTTTTCATTTTGTGATATGAGCTTGGAATTGACCCTGGACTTGGAATCATTTTAGGATTTCACATTGGGAAGTGTCGTCATAATGGGAATAGAGTCTTGTAGATATGAAATTTCCATTTTGGTCAAATGGGATTTGCAAATTAGAGTTTACTTGGACAAAACCCTAATTTCCTCTCTTTGTGCATCCTTGAGCTTCTGAGTTTGTGCAAGTGAGTATTTGGGGAAGAGAGGGATTTGAGCGGATTCCTTGTTGTCCGTGAGGTTAGATAAATCCTATAATAATAAATTGGCACTTACTTTTGAAGTTACGGATTCCCTATCCCATGTAAATTCTGAATTCAGGCTTGTACAACGCCTAAACCCTAATATCTCTTTTTGTCCATATCTGAATCCTTCAGACAGATGCTTGAAGAGGCTTGGTATACATGCATACGTCTTGAAGGGTTAGCACCTTGTATGACGAGAGCTCTTTCAATCCCTTATACTAATCAGACACCCCTTTTTCGAGAGAAAATGCTTATCTTTGAAACCAATGGTATATTCGTCAAAAACCAATATGAGCCTAATATTTTTTTGACATGAAAAACTTTGTGAGATTCCTTAGGCATGGTCACGGCTTTAGAGAGGGAGATAGGCGCATGTCTGGTCTTGGTTTTGAAAATTATGAATTCAAACTTCCCTGTTTGAGCTAAATTCCCTTTATTTTCTCTGAAATTCTGCTTATGGATTCCGTTTCAATCCCGTTCTTCTTAGAACACTAAGAGAAATCAATATCCACATTTATGAGGCCTTTGGAATGAATAGATGAGAGCTTGGTCGGTCTCTGGCTGTATTAGGGCTTTCTTCTTTGAAAATACTCAGAATTGCGAAATAAGGGTATTTTGGTCAAAATACCTTACAAACTCGTTTTGTTGAAGAGTAATGAACTTAAAGGGATTGAGATGGGTGTAGAGAACCGTCCAAGAGAATGGGGAGAGGATCGGTCCTTTCTCTTTTAGAATAAATTCCTTTTCCGTAAAATTCTTGAAGTTAGGACTATTTTTCGTCAAAACCCTAATTCCCTTCGACTTTGATCCCTCTGAAAAAATCCCGAGAGAACAAGTGACGTCCCACTGGATTAGGAGAGAATTCTCACGCATGGAAAGAGCTTGTTCATGGGTTGGGGGAATTTTTTAGAAGAAAGAAAACCCTCAGTTTCCTTATTTGATCCAAATTCCTCTAATTTCCTCTTTTAGCTCTAATTCTTTTTCCTTTTCCTTCAAGGCTTCCATTTTGAGATAGAATTGAAAATACAAATATTTTTTCACCTCTATTTTGCGTGCACTAGGTATGGAAGACCGTCTACCCTTCTTCCAGGAGTTTCGCTTGTATTCGAATTCCTTATTTGAGCAGAATTCCTCTTTCTGTATGAATTGGCATTGCTAGAATCCCGTTGATTATATTTGATGATTGAAATTAATTCTTGATCCCTGAGTTTTAATCATGGAATGAAAGTTTCTGAATGAAAACATCTTTATAACCTTAGGTGATAGCTCTACTCGTCTTTGAAAACGATCGATATTAATCTTCAAACTGATGATATAAAAGTTAGCAGAAGTATTGATGATCTTGAGTTTGCTGATGTAGATACCCATCCTTTGTTCTTCATTGAGGTATCCTCGATAAGTCTTGAGATTTATCTCTTATTAATCATCTTTGATGCATACTTCTTCGACCATTGGATAAATAGAAGTAGTCGTATTTGTCAAGGATTCTCTTCGTTTAAGTGTTTGTCATCAAACTTCAGATTTGAGACACTTAGGGAGAATGGATGTAAAATATTCATAGAAACCCCAATTTGAGTCACCGACCCCAAATTTAAAAGGTAATAGGATAATATTTATAATTTAAAAAGAATCACTTGATTCCGAGTTCGTTTGGTCAATCAAATCCGTGTAGACTTTTGACTTCAGAAATCTCGTATAAAAATTTCAGGAGTTTTTCAGATTGCACTTACTTCGATGTTGGAACCACATATCCTAGATCGTTTGTCCGTTTGAGGCTCCCTTTTGGTATGTTGTTGGGAAGACATAGAGGAACATATTTTCTTCAGAAAGTACCCCGAAATTCCTTATGGATTGTCATCAGTTATCAAGTCTTTGCACTGGAATATGCGGATGTCTATTTTCGAAAGGAGTCCTTGTTGCGTTTGAACTCTTGATGTATTGAGACTCTTAGGAAACGATATCTTGGAGTTTTATGACCTTATTAACCCTCATTAGATTAGTATAGGTCATGATTTTTTCCTCCCTTGGTCAGAGACATGCCCATCATTTAATTTTATGTTTATACCCTTTGTCGTGAAGAAAACCTATTTTCCTTGATCCTTTGTTAAAGTGTGGACCCGAAAAAATCCACGAGTATCTATTGAGATGTGAGATAGATTTCTTGATAAGTATAGGACTCTAGGCATGAGGGTATGCTTGAAGGGATTAGGAGAAGACAAGGCTTGAAGAGATTAGGAGAGGACAAGGCTTGAGGGATTGGATGTGACAAAGCTTGAAGGGACTGTATGAGGACAAGGTTTTAGGGGAAAAGACCAGTTTTCATGTAAATAAAACCATAGTCCTGTGTTATTGCTCCCTTGATTTTAACTTATGTAGTTTGAACTTTGCAGCCTTATTTGATCTTCTCTTTGTTTGTAGAGTACTCTTCATGGTGAGAACGAGTTCGACCTTGATAGAATGCGGATGAGGTGGACGACGAATTATATCGTGAGAATGATAACTTCGAACGGTCTTACTTCTGATGATCTTGTAAACCTGGGAAACTTGGTGACAGCCCATGAGAATCTTTGCTTTCAATATGAGGTGGTTGCGAGTGGGTCAATTCTGTCAGGATCCGTCGGGGTAAGTTAAGTTCAGGTCCTCGTATTTTAAAGAGTTTCTTAATCTGGAATGAAGCATGGTAGATGAAGATATGGAACATGCTAAGCAGGCGGATCGAGATGCATAGGCCAAACTGAAGCGGCTGAATATGAAGCAATAGATTTTGTTTAGGGGCCTCTGTTTTTTAGGGTTGATATTTTCCTTTTCTGGACCTTTTCCATATGCATCTGGTAAAGGAAGAAGACCCTCATGAGTTCTTAATTTGTGAAAACCTTAGCTGGCTCTGTTGCATATGCGAGTAGGTGAAAACCCTAAGTAAGATTCGTAATAGGAAGTCCTTCCTTGCGCGATCTTCACTCCAGAGGTTGTAGAAACTTTGTTTGACGTCCGATTTCAGTGGTTGACCTCAACTATCGAACAGAAAAGACATGCCTTTCATATATTATAGATAAAAATTAAGATCTGGAGATTTTTTTCAGGTGATAAGTCCACGTGAAGTTGAACTCGGAAATATATGGTTTTGTAGCAGCTATATATTCCTTCAAGTGTTTTGATGACATCTCTTGGACCATATTTCGGAACATCATTCCCTTTTAACACGTGGTAGGAGAGACATAGATGGATATTTTCATTAAGGGCGTGTTGTCGAATTCTCTACCCATTTATCTCAGTTCGTCGAGTTATGTGACTAAAGTATGAGTCGCGTATGAGTAGAGTGGAAACTATAGACTCCTCCTAAAACCAATTACGAACCCTAGTTTGTCTCCTGCGTGCGTTTATTGTCGAGGGATAATTTTGATGCTTCTTCCACTTGATATAGTCATGTTACACGTGTATAAAACCCTAAAACATGTTATCTTAAGTCAGGATCCGGAACATAGTTGCAATTGCTGAGTACAGAGAAGATGCTGATAGAGGAGAATTCGACGAGACCTGAGAGAGATGCTAGATTTCTCGAGTCATAGATAAGTCCCCTTCATAATTTTGAAAGCCGATCTTTAGTCACCTAATCCCAAGTAATAACATGTTGTGTTGTGGGTTTGGGGAGTTGAATGGTCCATATGTGTCCTGATATTTTGAGACTCTTGCACTGATCGTTTCTAAATATGTTATATGAAAAATGGATGTCTGGGCCACCTCTTGTTAGCCATGCAGGTGTGTGATGCACGATTCTTCGTTAGTCCCCAGTTTGATATAAGACTAGGGATTCCCATTGACTCGAGACGCTTGGAAAATGAAATAATACCCTTGTAGCGTACGAGATTGAGTCTTCAAGGTGGGCAAGCGATAATATGTGGGTTGGAGATGTCTGTGGGGAGTCATGTCGAGATACTGTCGCATGTGTCTTTGTGGACAAGATGAAGTCGTTGTTCCTCCTCTACAAGGTGTCTTGACAGGGATTCATGTGAACTTCTGTAGCAAAATTATCCGTTGAGATTTATTCTTCTTTTGGGAGGATGCTCAACCGAACTTGGGAGTAGTATATGCCTTCTGGTACCAGTAGGGTAATAGATACATTCAGGTCCAACTGTGCAGTCGATTTTTGTTTGTTTTATTGATGGAAGAGTTCTCTGGGAATCTGCTAGGTAATTCTTCACTTGGAAGAGTCATGTTTTGACATGAGGAAATTGTATGTGATCGTCATATCTTGTCCTTTACTCATCGTGTATGAGCCTGACTCATGGAATAACCTGTCAAGTGGATTTTCTCTATAGAAGAGACTTTGACCGGGAGAACTGCTAGTATGCGTCTGAATGAGTAACGTGTATCCCGAAGCTATGGTCTCAGATCCTTCTCTTGTTTAACTTCAGTGATAGTAGCTGGTTGTAGCTGTATATCGAGTAACAGAGTTTTATCTGAATTTTTTGCATCACTTCAGATTTCTTTTCCCTTGGTAGGTTCAGGTGCGAAGATATTCTCCTTCTCCTTCTTGGGTGAACTGAGGTCCCATCGGAAAATGATATTGGATAATCGTTGGTAGCCGAGATGGAGGCTCATCGAGACTTAGTCGTACAATTGCTAGGATTCCTTTACTTTCTGACGGGACGGGTGTTGAGATAGCATATCGACCAACAACTTTGAATATTTGGATAAGTATGAGCTTTGGACGAGCAATGTCTTGGAAGCTAGTCTCATCTTATACTTTGTCGTGTTCTGGTCATGATCCTCTGAAACAGGAAAATGACAAGATGCATCCCGGATGGCGATTTATGACCTTATGTGGCTTTGCAACGCTTTCGTCTAGGTCATGAATTTTTTGGAACCTTTCCAATCTTTCGCTAAGTTTATCTTGTAAATGACGAAAACAAAAATTCGACAGAAAAAGAACTAGGTCAATCTGATATAGAATGAAAGAGTTATAAGTAAAATAGTAAAGTGAAATAAACTTCCCGAGTCCCCTGTGATCAGGTTGAGGGCCCTTGACCTAAATGAATTTTGGAGAAAATTCATCAGAATCTCCACGGTTAGATCATCATTTGGTCTTGGAGAGAGATGGGGTCAGCTGGATGGTTGCTTATTTACTCTGTCGCGTTCTTAATGAGCTACATCTTCTCCGGTGAGGCCGATTGCGGACAGATTGGATCCCGTCTGTGCTATTCCCAATAGTTTTAGTATTCCTTCTCTAGGGAACATGTACTCGATGTAGATTCATTGGATCTATCCCTACTGGTAACTTTAAAGGCGTTTTCAGATAAGTTTGTATATCAATTTGAGATTTTTCAAGATTTTGTTAGGTCTCTCCAGTAGTTCTCAGGTATTTAGCCAACGCTTTAGGGATGATAGTAGGTTTTTGTGGAAGTAGGTTAATAGGACGTTTCATTATGCATGAGGAAATCCAGGTGATCTGGGATGCACTAACCTATTCACCAAGGTCAAACTCGAAAGAGAGAGAAAGTGCTGGTAGGGATAACAATCTCGACAAAGTCTGTAATGGATTTACAGAGACTGAATCAATAAAACGTTTTTGTGTTTGGATTGGTGGAATCGGCTTCATTCCTATGGTGACCATGATTGAGATCTGTAACTGAGTGAACAACCTCCCACCGTGGTCAACAAAATGTAGTTACCTAAAATCTGAGAGAGGTTAGAAGTGGGATTCTAGGGTTTCTGAAAGTGAGTTACGGGAGGTTGAGCACGAATAGCCTTCGCCTAAACCATGCACAGTGGCCATTCAAAGGATGCCTCAGTCACAGGGAAGAGATTTAGGGATGGTCTTAGGGAGGGAAGCAGATGAAGAGAGAGATCAGAGAATTCTAGGGTTTGAAGAAGAATTGTTCTGAGAGGTTATCAGAAAGATTGTGATAGCTTGGAGAAATAGAGGACCTATTTATAGCTGATTTCTCCAATCTCAGATCGGTGAAGATAAGGATTTCTTTTTGTGCAGTGCGGAGCAATTCTCACGTCTCTTCAGGAATATACAGAGGTAAACTAGGTTGATTTTATCTCATTATTCCACCGCCTTTACTCTCTTTTTCGGTGAGAATAAGCTAGGTATTTCTCGCACGTGCCATAGACCGCCAGATCAAAACCCTAATTGTTATCCCCCATTTGTGTGAAGCTGAGTCAGCCTTTGTGATGATGTGTTGAGAGAGAGAAATATTCTCTTTAACCGAGTTGGCCAAGATAGAGAGATATTCTCTCATTTTTTAGAATGGCTAGGATAAGTCACGTGAAAAGAAAACATAGAATAAGTCACGTGACTACGATCAGTTCAGTAAAGTGGAGAGAGATATTCTCTCATTTGTTAGCCGGGTTGGCCAAGATAGAGAGATATTATCTCATTTGTGATGATGTCTAAGAGCAGTTTAGTAAAGAAAACGCAGAGATATTCTCTCTTTTGTTAGTAGAATGACTAGGATCAGTTTAGTAATTCTCTTTAGCCGATTTGGCCAAGATAGAGAGATATTCTCTCATTTGTTAGTAGAACTGATCCTAGACATTCTAGTAATTCTCTTTAGCCGAGTTGGCAAGATAGAGAGATATTCTCTCATTTATGAGAATGACTAGGATGAGTCACGTGAAAAAAAAACGTAGAATGAGATATTCTTAGTAGAATTACTTCTCAAAATCAACCACTTATTTCTTGTTTGCTTTGAATTAATCCTCTCATTTCTTTCCATGCAAAAACGTAGTATCGAAGAGGGACTAGGTAAGTGACGATCTTGTTTTCCGATCACATACGTCATGTAGAAACCGTATTATTGCTTTTGGGTCCCTTTGTTGAGCATGCGGATCTCAAGAGAGCTTATCCAAGTTTTTGGATAAACATGAATAGTTCAGGCTCAATTTACTAGCCGTGAGTGTGTTTGAGAGGCTGAGACATAGTCTTGAGCCCTAGGTACGGCATGTTCCTATTATGGGGAATATTCTTCCCTGTCTGAAATTTCCCGAGATATTTGACTCTCACTGAGATTTTGCGGAGAGATGTAGATCTCTCCTAGATTGTGAAAGAGATGTGAATATCTTTGAGATTTGCATAGAGATGTGAATCTCTCCGAGATTTTGCGAAGAGATGTGAATCTCTCCGGGTTTTTGCAAAGAGATTTGAATCTCTCCGAGATTTTTCAGAGAGATTTGAATATCTATGAGATTTTGCAGACGGATCAAAATCTCTACGAAGATTTTTTAAACAGATCCAAATCTCTTTGTGGTCAGCTGGGACTCATCCTGAAGAGAGATAAAAGGATTTGTACGCCCGATTAATGTCACCGCGCGACTTTGGCTCACTTGTCTTTTACCAGTGTATCTTGAAGATATGTGCTAGGAATCAATTGTGTCCATATTTATGAGGTCGACAAGACCAGTGTATCTCGAAAAGATGTTCTAGGAGTCTGTCGAAAGGGATCGGAGGAAGAATAACCAGTGTATCTCGTACGGATGTACTAGGAATTATTCGGAAGCCTCGGTAAGTCGAGTCAGAGCCTAGAGTAGACATGACCAGTGTATCTCGCGATGATGTATTAGGAATCATTCCTTGATCTTAAATAGGGTGAGTCGTGCTTACAGGAAACATGTATGTCTCTACTCTGGCTCATAAGTCCATCGGGGACGTTTTTACGCATTTATAGAGCCCACATGACAAGCAGTATCTCGTCGAGGATGTATACTAGGAATCATGGCATCACAATCAGCTGCGTCTCGCGAAGACATGCTGGAATTGTGGTTCATCTGGTTCATAAGTCTACTGGGGACGTTTTACGCTCTACAGAACCTACATGACCAGCATTATCTCGTCGAGGATCTGCGCTAGGAGTCATGGCATCACGACTAGAAGTGTCTCGAGGGGTCGTATACTAGAAATCGTGGCTATGAGTGCCTTGAGGACCAAGGGCTTAATCTCTCCCGTGAGAGTTGAATTCTTTCTATGATCTTAAAATGACACTATTTCCCCTTATCCAAATTTCACCATCTACAACTAGGAATCAAGACTTATAGTTTTGATTACCTAAACTTGACAAACAAGCTTAAGATAGCAACGCTTGCGATTTTGACCGAGCAATTCTCTAATAATCTCCCCCTTTGTCAGTTTTAGTGACAAAACTATCAATACATATGGATTACAAAATAAATAAACTTTGTAGCTTCTCATCCAACATGCTTGATTTCCTTGGTTCTTCAATATTCCTTGAATTCTTCGCCGCTCCAAGTACTCTAGTGATTATGAACGTGTTCAACTCAGCATCATTGTTGTTGAAGATCCGTAGCCATAACAATAAGAAAACAGTTGTTCTCAATTATTTTTATACAGTGTCATAATATTATTATACAACATCAAAGTTCAATTGTATCACAACTTTGACAATAATACTATGGTGATATGTATCACTCCCCCCTTAGTCAATACTTCATCACATAATGAAAACCACTCCTCCTTACATAATGATTCGTAAACCATATGCATGTAGTGTGAACTACCAAATAATTCTCCCCCTTTTTGTCAATATAAATTGGCAAAGGTACGAAAATTGAGGGATCATAATGAAATTCTCAAAGAGATAATTCATGACTAAAAGAGAACATATCAACTTTGTTTCAATGATTTCACATAGTCGAAACTTAGTGTATTCATCAAGGAGTTTATAAAGATACAAGATAACTCCTACAATATTCCACAGCCGCACTCCCCACAAAGATTTGGCAATTAAGCACAAGTTCAATTAAGAACTCTCACCCATAAAATATCATTCCTGAAAGAACAACAAGAGCGACCTTACTTTTACAAGAAAAGAAGGATTTCTTTGGACATTTTGATACCTAACGGAAACAAAATACAACTACTAGAAACAAATGTGGAACTGAAACAACACTTCACCGAAACTTCAAGCTTTTATCGCCCAAAAGATATAGATAGATCTAGGGGCAAGAAAAGGCTAGAAATCTAATGAACCAACCAATAGACTGCCGTAAGTGTTGAAATGTAGCAGTATCTAGAGGTTTGGTGAGAATATCTTCCAATTGTTGTTTTCAGAAGGCACAAATTCCATGTTAATGATACCACTTTCATAGAGATCTCTAATAAAATGATACCTGATGTTGATGTGCTTAGTTCTTGAGTTCTCAATGATAGGCTTTCGGTATTGCCTATATTATAATAACCGCAATCGCACGGTGTCGAACTAGTAGACAGAGGCAAGTACGGGTCGAACCCACAAGGAGCGGTGGAAACACTGTAATCAATATCTCTAATCGATTAACCAGAAATGATGTTTTTTTGATTTTTATAATTGAAAACGTAATAATAAAATTAAACTAATAAAATAAAATCAATGGGAAAGATAGTAACCAGGGTTTTATCGTATCCACCACTATTTCTATTAAATTACTAAAATGAAACATAATCCATGAATTACTTATTGTTCGTTCTATCGACATCACCTATTATATGTATTAGAGTCGCAAATATCACTGGGACGCCCTAAGCATGGCACATCAAAATATTAAACCGAAGCATGCACCATCAAATTGCATTGGCGAGAAAGTTATACGAAACTAAAATATTGATTCACAACTATTATATGGCTCTTCTAAGCATAACCCATCAAAGATATTAACCCAAGCATAGAATTATCAAATAATGAGACAAAAATATATTATGAACCTAACAATTACGCACAAAGGTTATTGTAACCGGTGAAGCAACAACTCATATCATCGTTAAAATCCATATATAAAATTATGGAATTAATTTATTCAAATCATAATAGTCTTTTGCTCGATTAATCAATTCATAGGAGCCTCATACTCCAAGTGGTTTCAAACATAAAACCCTAGCTACAAGAAAACTAGCGAAGCATGGCTTTCTCAAAAGCCATAAACAAATCGAAAGAGAACTTGCTAATCAAAAACAAAAAATTGGAGAAATAAAACTTTCAAACCCAATAGGCTCTCTGTCGCCTCCGTCTCCTTCTTTTCTCCCTTTTTACGACCTCCTCCAGTCTGCGGCGTCTCTCCCTTTTCTGTCTCTCTTCAGTCTTTTTTTATATGTGCTGCGCAAATCCAATTTAGACCTAGCAAAGTTTCCTAGGCCCAGTCCAAAACCCATACGCCGATTTCCAAAGTCAAACCATCACCAAAGTCCGGCTACTGCCAAATTCTGTCCGTCCAACTTTGAGCCACACTCCAATACTGACTGTAGCCGTTCATTCCGTAGATATTCCACCATCCAACCAACATCTGGACCATGACTTCACTGCAACTTATATTCTTTCACCGGCAAAACCAACTCTCTTATATTGTTCTTAAGCTCAGGCCACTACACTGTTAACTTGCATAACCAGCTACCCGTTGCAACCATAACAGACTGGTTTCTCTTCTTCTTACGGCTCTTTGCATCAATCACGATTATCCAGCCAATATATTCGAGTACCAGAAACACCCATTGAATTTTAACCAGTCATCTCCACAAATTCGCATGCAGCTAACCCAATATTAAATGTTACCGTAGATGTCATCGAATCCATCTCCTCCAACTATGGACGCTGCTCATCCGAGAAGGCATGCATCGCACCGAGATAATATTCAAATCAGTTGTCGCTGTTGGTTCTCAACTCGACTCCGTTTCAGACCCTTCTCCGTCGACCACAACACACCACCTCTTATCAATCTATGCACCAGTAGCTGCAATGATGACCAGCTCATTCCCGGTTATAGCTCTTCCTTGTATTTCAGTTCACATTCAACTATGATTTCAAGCCATCACCATCTTCGATCTCAAAACCAAAACAACCCACAGCGAACCTTTGTTGCATTACTGTTTCTAATTCTCTCCAATGCCTTCGAACACATCCCCGAGTCCTTGTTTGTATGAAATCTAGTCCAAACTTTGTTTACTGCCGGTTGGTCCTTAATCGAGATACCAAGAGCTTCGCAGTAAACCATCCGGCCAACTTCTAGTCTTCTGAAACCTCCACTGTATGTAATCGTTCTATTCTCTTCAATATTACTAACCCAGACTACTACTGCCTTCGGTTATGTCAGCCAAAAGAACTCAAGTTGCAACTCTTCCAAAATCTTCTAAACTCCAACCACAACACCAGTCATCTCATTTATCTGGCAGCTGCTTGCGATAAAAACACCATCATCTTCATGGATACTTGAGTGCACAAAGAATTCCACTAGAATCTGTTCCCTAGCCGTGTAATTGAATGATGCGACTAAGTCAATTGGTTAACTTGACAGCCCATACTTCCATCCATTCATCTATGTCTAATTTTGATGTCACAAATGCCAATTAGCTCTCATTTAGCTAGCTATTTTTTTTCTGATGATCGGATCCGCTTGTACTTTCTACAAAAGCACTAAAATAGTGTTATTAGCCAAGATATCGAGTCCTAGCTAATATAAATATGGGTATAAAATGTAGAACTTACGTGCTTATCACTCAACAGGATTCTCAGTGATACGAATCGCACTTGAGTTATCACAAAGGATCTTCATTATTCCTGTGTCAATTCCATAATCAGCAAGCATTTGTTTCATCCATAGAAGTTGACGAACCTGCAACAATATATTCTGCTTCACATGTTGAAAGAGATTGTGAGTTTTGTTTCTTGCTATGCCAAGCCATAAGATTCAACCCTACATAATAGAAACCCCTATATGTACTCTTTCTATCTTCCACACATCCTGCCCAATCAGCATCTAAATAGGCAGTAAGATCAGTGTTAGTATCAAAAGTATAAGATAGACCATAACCGATAGTGTGTTGAATGTATCCGCATGATCCTTTTTGCAGCTGCAAGATGAGATTCCTATGGATTAGCCTGAAATCTAGCACAACAACCAACACTAAAAGCAATATCAGGTCTTGTTGCTGTAAGATATAAAAGACTTCCAATGATAGATCGATAAAGTTTTTGATCTACATTGATTCATTTCTCACCCCGGCGCGGTTTACCAGTGGTGGGCATAGGGGTCAGCTTTGGAGTTGACTCATCAAGACCGAAACTTGTAACAAGATCCTTAACATATTTTTCTTGAGATAAGTAAATTCCTTCCTTCTGTTGTTGAATTTGTAATCCTAAAACGAATTTTAATTCACCAAATATGGCGTGATTAAATGAGGCTTAGGAGTATAAATAGATTTCTATAGGTACAAGGAAGGGAGTCGAGAGTTTGGGGAAGTTTTGGAGGCTATGGAGCGAAAAAATCACGAGTTGCAAGAAAAGTTTTCTGCTGTTGCAACTCAAGAACACGAAGAACAAAAGCCTGTAAAGGAAAGTCGTTGTAAACTGTCGCTTAATTACGACAGTTCCCAACTCCTTTCCAGCGACTGTGGAACAGTGTTTACAGCACTTATCTTTTATCGTTCATTTTCTGATGATTTTTGTGCGTCGAAAAATCCTGTTTTACACCATTTTCTCTTTATTTCATCTTTGTAAACCATTTTGAGCCTAAATAAATATTTTGAGAGCACGTTTACTATGATGAGCTAAACCCTAATATTGGGGCGATGGAGGAAGCCTTATTTCACACTTGGGTAATTATATTTAATTCTTTTCATGACTTTTGTACTAATTTTAATTGAAATTATGATTTGAATTAATTAGTTGTCATTTGATTAGATGGGTCATGCTTAGCTTAGGTGATTTGATGTCCCATGCTTAACATTTACATCTTATATTTTTAGAATCTATCTTGGTAAAAATAAGAGTCACTTTATTTTATATTTTTATTGAGCTATAATTGTTAAAAGAATTATTATTTGAACCTTAAGAAATGAATTTGGTGGAATCCTAATCCCTAGTACCTCTCGCCCACTTTGTTAATATTTTTGTATATAATTTTTATTAAATTTAAAAACTCGAATCTTCACAAGTCTTAGAGTTCGAATCATTTTTACTACAACTTCAAAATCACATCACTTTCCTAAGAAGATAAGTAGTTAGTTTTTCGAACCAGGCACGAGGCGCTTGTTTTAATCCATATAATTCCTTTTTGAGCTTAAATACATGATCTGGAAAATATGGACTTTTAAATCCTTTAGGTTGAGCAACATAGACCTCTTCCTTTAAACATCCATTTAAGAATGCGGATTTTACGTCCATTTGAAATAGTTTAATCTTGAGAAAACAAGCATGAGCTAATAACAATCGAATGGATTCAAGGCGTCCACAAGAGCAAAGGTTTCGTAAAAATCGATACCTTCAATCTATGAATATCCATGAGCGACAAGTCTAGCTTTGTTTCTGACAGTGGTGCCAAATTCGTCTGACTTGTTCTTGAATATCCATTTGGTACCAACAATATTTATATTGGAGGGACAAGGTATGAGCTCCCATATGAAATTGATTTAACTCTTCATGCATTGCATTCACCCAGAAGGGATCACTAAGAGCTTCATCAATATTCTTCGGTTCTACTTGCGATAGATAACATCCAAAGTTGCAAATATTTTGAAGTTGTCCCCTCGTCTTAGCTGTAGAATCTTTACCTCCAATAATACTATTAGTATCATGATTCCTTTGAACCTCAGAGGTGCCGTGGAGGAGCACGTCCATGTTCAACAGGAATATCCTAACAAGGGATTTTATCCTCGTCACTAGAAACGTCAGGATCAACAACTGTTGGAACAACTTCTACTGATTCTGGGATTTCTTTGACTTTCTCAATTATCTCCGTTGGAGGCAATTCAGCAGGAGGGTCATCATGACGAAATTGCTCAGATCATCAATAATAACATTTGTTGATTCTATCATAACTTGGGTTCTGAGATTATATACTCGAAAACCACGACTGTCACATGCATAGCCAAGAAAGATACCTTCATCGCTTTTCGAATCAAATTTCCCTTTTCGTTATCGATCTTATAGAATGTAGCACTTACTTCCGAACACTCTGAGATAATGTAAGTTGGGATTCTTACCATACCACAACTCATAAGGATTATTTAGGGTCTTTGACCGTAGATAGACAAAGTTGATCAAGTAGCATGCTGTAAAAACAGCTTCTCCCCAAAACTTTAACGGTAAGTTTTTTTTATGGAGCATTACCCTTGCCATTTCCTGAATGTTCTTATTCTTCCTTTCTGCAACTCCATTGGATTGTCAAGTAATGGGTGGTGAGTATTGTTGAATAATCCCCAGTTTATCACAAAACTCAAACGCCTTAGTGTCCTTGAATTCAGTTCCACCGTCGTTTCTAATTTTCTTTAGCTTGCGACCCTGTTCGTTCTGGATTCTATTAACAATAATCTTGAATTCACCAAGGGTTTCATTCTTATGAGCTAAAAATGCTACCCAAGTGAATCTGGTGTAATCATCTACCATAACTAAAGCATACTTCTTCCCAGCAACAATAGGTTATTGAATATGAATTAAATCAAGTGGAGCTTTAGTGAGAATATCTCGAGATGATTTATGTGGAACTTTTGTTTGTTTACCCTTTTGACAGGCACCACAGATACCATCAATCTTAGCATTGATTTTGGGAACACCTCTAACAAGTTCTTTGTTGATGATCTTAGTTAGAAGGCGGTAATTGATGTGACCAAAACGTTCATGCCAAAGATGTGTAGATTCCACCTTAGTCAAATTGCAACAATTATTAAACTGAATATCTAAGATATAACAGTTATTTTTACCACGACTTCCCTGAAAAATTAATTTTCCAGTCTTGTCTACAATGTCACGTCCATTCGCATTGAAGACAACTTTATGGCCTTTGTCACAAATTTGACTAACAGAAATGAGATTAGCAGTCATACCTTTAACGTATACGATATCATGGATTTCAGGAATGCCAGGTAGTTTGATCGTCGCCTTCTTGCTTATGTAGCAACAACTCCCATCTCCGAATATTACTAGACCTCCTTCAAAAATCGCCCGAATTAAAAAACCACGAAATATCTCCAGTCATATGTCGGCTACATCCACTATCAAGGAACCATTGAAAGGGTGATGTTGATTTTAGAGAAAAAGCTCCCATACTGACACTACTATCCCGTTTGGGTTTTCTTGTTAGATTTGTACACCTTTTTAGAGCAGTAAACAGTTGTTTAACTTTCTTGTAAAGATCACTAGCAACCTTTAAACTTTTCTTGAAAGGTGTACATGTGTGTTGAAGATGATCACGAGAACCACAAAACATACATGTACCAACATCTTTAAACTCATCTGAGAAATTATAAGTCACATCAGGTTTCACAAAGCCTAAACCTCGCTTATCTCCTGACTTACGATAATCCTTCAGGGAAAAATTACAGGAGTTTCTCAAATCCATTGAAGATGCTTTGACAGACTTTAAATCCTTTTTTTATACAATTTCTACAACAAGATCAGAATTGATCCGTATTTGTTCATCCAACTTCTTCTGAAGATTAACTACCTCTTCAGAACGTTCTCGAAGATCAGAGTTTTTGATATAAATTTCACAATGAAGACCACCAATTTTCCTTATCAATCGTTGTTTCTCACGACAAAGATTTTTGATGATTTTTTCTAGATCAAGACACTCAACCTCATCGATGGTTTCTAGAACACACTTAGAGTTGAGTAGATCTAAACCTGGTGAAGTGTTTATAGAGACTTTACTGTCCATAGAGTCAGATTGCTACAAACACAGACTTATGAGGTCTTAGCGTGTTTGCCTGCTTTGATACCAATTGAAAAAGAGGGGGTATAACAACCACACCCAATAATTCGTTCGGAAATCTGTATGGACTAAGTCCAATATAACTCCGAGAGCAGCATCTTATAAAGCAAGCTCAATCAAGAAATATGTCAAAGAGTTATATCTCAATTTCTCAATACAATTTGCAATCGAACAGATAGAAATCTGTGAGCCTGATTGATATGAGAAATAACTTGGACGGTACCAAAGACCAATGCCCAAGTGTAAATCAATTTATATCAACAACCAAAGGTTGGATTTACCAATTGATTGAACTACTCACAACCTGTGATATTTCAATTATATAAACAAATATACTCCGGAAAAGAAATAACACAGACACTAGAAGTTTTGTTAACGAGGAAACCGCAAATGCATAAAAACCCCTGGACCTAGTCCATATTTGAAAACCACACTGTATTAATCCACTACAGACACTAGCCTACTACAAGTTAACTTCGGGCTGGAATGTAGTTGAGCCCTAACCAAGTCTCACACCAATTAAGGTACAGTTGCGTTCCTTACGCCTCTGAATCCCATCAGGACTTTACGCACTTGATTACCTTAGATATTTTCACCCACAACTAAGAGATGCTACGACCCAAAGTCGAAGACTTATAAACAAATCTGTCTCCCACAGATAAGTCTATTCTGATAGATAAATCTGTCTCCCACAGAAGTACCTATGAAGTTTTTGTTCTGTCTTTTGATAAATCAAGGTGAACAGGAACCAATTGATAATCCGGTCTTATATTCCCAAAGAACATCCTAAAAATATCAATCACCTCACAATAACTTAACTATATGGTAGTAGAAAAAGTTATTGTGGAATCACAAAGAATGAGACGAAGAGCTTTGTGATTACTTTTTATATCTTACCTATCGGAGATAAATCTTGAGTTAATCTTAGAGAAGATAGTACTCAATAGGATAGAAAAAGTGAGATCAGATTACGCAACTACAGAGAAATTAGTTGGGTATGGCTTCACAAATCCCAAATGAAGTCTTCAAGTCGTTAACCTGTAATGGTTTTGGAAAAACCTTGGTTAAAGGAGAATCGACTCTCGTCGCAACTAGGACACAGGAAAGTGCCGGGATTAGGTTTTGCAGTTGCTAGAGTTCTCCCTTATATAGTCTTTCAAATCAGGATTTGTTTTCAATCAAAGCTAAGATAGCTTAGTAGCAAAGCATTCAATATTCACCGTTAGATGAAAACCTGATTTAAGATTCAGGCTAAGTCTGCTTAAAAACAAAGAAATATCTCTCCACCATTAGATGGTGGTAGGCTTAGAAACCTACAATTATAAACCGCAAGCGCACGGCGTCTAATACGCAGACAATGGCAAATACGGTTCGATCCTACGGGGAGTTGGATTGGTGAAACTAAACTTCTAAGGTTCTACTATTACTGATTTAAATACGAAAAGGGTTTGTCGATACGAGGAGAAGATTGATGATTATATTAAAGCAACAAGATTAAGAAGTAATAAAAGATAAACTAAGGCTTTGAATCCACCACCTAAATGCATAGAAATTCCCTAATTACATATGCTAGTTCTCGTTTTAATCAAGGAGCTATAGAGGTTCTAGCCTCAAACTACCTTCAAGATGTGATATAATCACTAACAAATATGCTGACTTAATCTTAGCAAAAGATGTCAATTCCTAGCATTATCTATCTATTTAAAGCATAGATAATTACAAATTGAACTAAATCATTTCATATATAGGCCATAATACATAACAAAGAATTGTTCTAACTAACATGTATGCTTCACATATAAGGTGAAAGTAAATTGCTAGTATTCATAGATTAAATCATGTTTCTCATTCATAATCCCATGAAGAACAAGTAAATCAAACCATGAAATTCTAATTATTTAGGGGTTTCATCTCTTCCCTAGCAGAGATTTTTAAAACATAAGAAGATTGAAATTAAAACCTAAATATTATTACTACAACTTGCACCGGCTACTCCGGGCTTGAGTTTTCATTAACAACCCCTTCTCTATTTATAAAAAAGTTCCCTCAATTATCAATTCCTGTTTTCCACCAAATACAATAATAAATTAAGGAATTAAAGCCACAACTTACTGTTGTTCCCATTATGCAATTCCGACAATCATCACCCCTTCCATTGTGTGCTGTGCAGATAGGATTAGACTCTTCTTCATTTTTGTGCTCAATTCAAGCCACCCTAGCTACTGATAGCTAACTTTTAATTAGGGCTAATATGAAATGAGAACAAAAACAGAAGTACAGATTGAATATCTAATTGATTAGGTAAAGATGGAAATAGGGTATGGGTTTGATAGTAAAAGAAAGAGAGGTCGGCGTTGCTGGTGGTTGAATATTGAACATGACATGGGTGTAGAGATGGTTGTCTAAAGGATAATGAGAAAGGGAAAGAGTCTGATCTTGGTAATGAGATTTGAAAGTGGTAAGGGGTACACTTGGGTGTGAGGCATGTGTACCTTTCTTAGGTGTACGAGGGTGAAATCATTTTGCTTTCCCTGTCTAAAATGTGAGCAGAACCTGGACTAGCATTTTGGCCCATTTAAGTTTTCTTTCTAATTCTTGACTAACTCTGTTTGCTTCCTTAATCTTGAAGGTCCGTGTCTGCACCCGTGTTTGCTAAGAAAACTCTTGCATTGCGGTGCCACATTTCCACTTCCTGTTATACCTCTACCGTTCTCTATATTCTCCTACAAAAACAAACATAGATAATCAATATCTACAATAAAACGATTATTGATGTCTCGAGATGCAAGATGCACAATTTGGCATAAAATATGACATTAAAGCACTTGAGGTGTGACAAAAGACAAAAAAATGATCAACAAATATGCATTATCAGGCACCGATCACACCCCCAAACCTGAATTTTGCTCGTCCACGAGTAAAACAAAAACTAATAAAATCCTACCTACACCACTGTCGTTGGTCTATCGATTGCATTTAGCGAATGCAATAAGCCTTTTAAAACACTAAGTGTCCCTAGTGGACGAGTTGAAGTCTCGTGAGGGTTCGCTTAGAACATACCCACAAAGTTCTAGGTCAAAAGAGAGCTCACCTTGTATGATGTGTAATACCTGCATTTCAGTTTAAACTCACAGCAAAATGGATCTGTCAATATAGCTTTCAAAGGCATAATTCTAACACTAGAACAACTAAGGACAAGTGATAAGAGTGTAAAGTGTATCTACATATGTATAGAGAATGATCAGAAGTTATGACTTCCAATTACCAAGTGATAGTTTTTAGCTAAGAACCAAATTCAAAGCCAAGCTAGTTGTTCGGCTTTACGAGAATTGTGAATGTTCACCTAAGAGTTGGTGATATTTCAGTTTACCCGCGTTGTACATCGATGGCATACACCCTCCTTTGCTTATTACAAGACTATTTACAACATATAACAAAACATGACTCATATTTACATCGACCACTCTCTTATTTTTGAGGCAAGAGAGAAACATTGACTTTAACATTTGAAACATAAAAAAATGGACTTTCTTATCATTTATTTATCTATTTTTTTGATATTCTTTTTTCTTCTCTGGATTTTTTTTTATTTTCAAGAGGTAGCCCTTTTCGATGTACCTGGTCAAATTCAATGGTTGCTTTTCTTAATGTATCCTCCAACTTCTATCCCAGTCAACCAAAGAACAAGCTAGTCAAGTCTCATTCAGTATTCTAAAGTGATTGGCAGTCTACTTAACCGATGAAATACCTGCGGCCCGACGCCATACATGTATTGGTAGATCGTGCATGTGCAAATTTTCTATATCACATGTGAATTGTGCTAGAATCAGGTGGTGCCTCATCATCTAGATTAAGAATCCTAAAATTATTATAATGCAGATACTACAAATCAAGTCAGATGAGCTCAACAATTTATTCATTTTTTTTTTGAACATGGCAGAGTTCAATTTCAATTATAACACAGTGACAGTCACATGGTATCTACTCTTCACCCCCAAACCTAAACTAAACATTTTCCTCGATGTTTCAAAAGATAAAAAGGATTGAACAATAACATACCATTAGAACAATGCTGAGTAGATAAAAGGAACGAGATTACCAGATTTGACGAAAGAAAGAACTGAACTATATGATTCGCGGCTAGAATCCAACATTTTTCAGTTGAGATCATATTGGATTAGCAAAATATATACAAAAGAAACATAAGATTCCACTGAAACATTACCTACTGGATTATATACAAGAAAACTTCACCATACACATACAACCTAAAGAGTTGAGGATCAACCCAGAAGACAACATGTAAATATTTTAGTAGCCTCATACAATTATAACATGACAGGATTTCAAGAGAGGTTGCCAGAAAAAATGAGTTACCCCCAAACCCGGATTTTTCAACAGATACGCTTTTGTACACAAAACCTTACAATTTTTGGGGTTCATCATGCACATGGTCTAATTCACAATGGATTTGTTCAGGGATGGATGGAGAGACATGAGTAAACTCCAACTGTGGATCCTCAAAAACATTATATTTAGCATCAAAATAGTCCAAGAGGACTTTGGAGGCACACAGTTCCAATCCTAGGTTGGGAACTCTCAGAAAAGTTGGTTTTACAATATCTTTACATGCAAAATCTAGGTTGGGCGGAAGAGTCTTAGTTTGTGACATAGGCAGGGAGCTAGATACGTCTAAGTTATATTCATTATTATGCTCAAAAGTATCATTACGCAGTCTAGTTTTTCCCCAGTCAGAAACAAGTGGTGCTCTATCATTCTCACAGTCATTCAAAAAATTAACAAGCCCCAGTTCATAATCATCCAAAACTTTAGTCTCATGCATAGGAAAATCAAAAGAGACATCATATTGTGACCTAGGCAGGGAATCAGACACATCAAATATATTTTCATGCATATTATCATTGGTATCGACAGAAAATTCAGCATTCCCTAAGTCAGACTTAAGTTGTCTGTCATGCTCGCTTTCATAGAACAATTACACAAGCCCCAAATCAACACCAAAATCATCCAGATTGCGATGAATATCAACATTAGAAGAAACATTATCAATATAGATCTTTACACTATGGTTTAGCATTTCAGATTCACACGACTCCAAAATTGAATCTTCAAGAAAAACTAGCTCTTCTAAAATCATATCATCATCAGAGTAACATGCATACTCTTCCCTATTAACATATTTGGGGTCCTCGGTCCACTCGTTTACCTATAGATTAGGTTTATGTTCAATATCAGTTACATGAGTAGGACTCGACACACTATTCTCAAAATTTAATTCATTATCAGTATCATTGTAACAGGGATTTATATTGCAAGTCTGCGAGTAGGGATGATTCTCTTGCATTTGATAGAAGCCAGCAATATGATGTGTTCTAGACTGCCTAAAGTCATGCAAAACAGAGCAGTTCTCAATAGGATGGCCTAAGCTATCACACAAGGTACAAGCATGGATTTCAGTTGGGGTGCATGAGTTAGGGACAACAACATTTTCAATTACGCATCTTTCTAGAGTTTCGACTCTCTTAATCATGCATTTAATGTTTGTATCAGAGTCAAAATCAGACTCTAACTCATAGAGTTTACCCATATCATGTGACACTGTCCTAGCTTCTCCTATGGATTCCCATTGATGGGTCTTCTCTGCAAGTTCAGCTAGAAATGACCATGCGTCGTCCACAGTTTTATCAATGAACTCACCATTACACATAGACTCAACCAAGACTCGAGAATTAAATTTTAATCCTTCAAAAAGAATTGCGACCAGTCTCCACTTCTCAAAACCATGGTAAGGACACTCAAACAACAAATCATTAAACCGTTCAAAATAATGAAAAAGTGTCTTTCCATGTAACTGGAAAAAACAATTAATACTTTGATGAATGCTGATGGTCCTATGATATGAAAAGAACTTTAAAAAAAAATATTTTTATTGAAAATGCGGGGGTACAACAACCACACCCAACAATTCGTTTGGCAATCTGAGAGGACTTACTCTAATATACTTTCTAGAGAATCAGCTAGACAGTCAGACTCAATCTAGAGAAAAGTATATACAACAGTTTATATCTCTAACTCTTAATTTAATCTGCAATTAGAAAATAGAAATTTGCGAGCCCGATTGAATATAGGAGAAGTAACTTGAACGGTACCAAATACCAATGTTCAAGGATCAATCAATTTCAATCAATAACCAAAGGTTGGATTTCCTAATTGATCGATACAACGCACAACCTGTGATATTTAAATTATATAACAAAATATAATGCGGAAAAGAAATAACACAGACACCATAATTTTGTTAACGAGGAAAACCGCAAATGCAGAAAAAACCCGGGACCTAGTCCATCTTGAACACCACACTGTATTAAGCCGCTACAGACACTAGCCTACTTCCAATGAACCCGGGACCTAGTCCATCTCATACTGATTCAAGGTACAGTTGCGTTCCTTACGTCTATGATCCCAGCAGGATACTACACACTTGATTCCCTTAGCTGATCTCACCCACAACTAAGAGTTGCTATGACCCAAAGTCGAAGACTTGATAAACAAATCTGTCTCACACAGAAAAGTCTATAGAATGAATAAATATGTCTCCCACAGAAATACCTAAGAGTTTTTGCTCTGTCTTTTGATAAATCAAGGTGAACAGGAACCAATTAATAAACCGGACTTATATTCCCAAAAAAACAGCCTAGTATTATCGATCACCTCACAATAATCTAAATCGTATGATGACGAAACTAGATATTGTGGAATCACAAACGATGAGATGAAGGTGTTTGTGATTACTTTTTATCTTGCCTATCGGAGATTAAATCTCGAGCAAATCTTAGAGAAGATAGTACTCAAATGATAGAATCGGGAAAGATCAGATTACGCAACTACAAAAAAAATAGTTGGGTCTGGCTTCACAATCCCAATAAAGTCGTTAACCTACAGGGTCTCGATAGAAACCTAAGGTTAAAGGAGAATCGACTCTAGTTGATGCAACTAGTAACACACAGGAGGTGTGGGGATTAGGTTTCCCAGTTGCTAGAGTTCTCCTTTATATAGTTTTCAAATCAGGGTTTGCAATCCAAGTTACCTTGGTAACAAACCATTCAATATTCACCGTTATATGAAAAACCTGATTAAACCAAGCTTATATCTTTCAACCGTTAGATCGAACTTAGCTTGTTACACACAAATGAAATGTACCCTCATTTAGGTTTATGTTACCGTACCCAAACGTGTACACCATGTTTGCTCAACAATAGTTAACCGAAGTTAGCCATATGATTACTCTCATATCAACCTGATGTGATTTCAACTTTGTTGTAGTAAAAGGTTCGTTGAGACTTATGAAGATTCGAGTTTTTAAATTAAATAAAAAGATACAATAATATTACAATTGGTGCAAGAGGTACTGGGACTAAGGATTTAGCCAATCTTCATAACATAAGGTTCACTTATTTATTCTCAACAATTTTAGCTCAAGAAATATAAACATGGACTCTATTTTTGCCAAGGTAGATTCTCAAAACATTGATTGTAAATGTTAAGCATGGGACATCAAATCACCTAAGCTAAGCATGACCCATCTAATCAAATGACAACCAATTTAATCAAATCATATTTCAATTAATTTTAGTGCAAAAGTCATAAAAAAGAATAATTTTTTTTTACCCATGTATGAAGTTCGGCCTCATCCGTCGTCCCAGTGTTGGGGTTTAGCTCCTCATATTATAGACACTCTCAAAATATTTTTTATTTTCTCAAAAATTGTTTACAATGGTGAAAACGGAGAAAATAGTGAAAAACGGTAATTTGCAACGCACAAAAATCGTCACAAAATGAACGATACAAGAGAAGTGTTGTAGACTCTGTTCCGCGGTCGCTGGAAAAGAGTTGGGAACTGTCGCATTTAAACGACAGTTTTCAACAACTTTCCTTTACAGGCTTTTGTTTTTCGCGTTCTTCAGTTCTGCAGCAGCAGAACCCGAGTTTCTTCAACTCGTGATTTCTTCTTCCCTGGCTCTCCTAAGCTCCCCAAACTCTCGACACCCCTTCTATATGACCTGGGTAATCTATTTATACCCGAAAGATGCATCGAATCTCCTCCATAACTTCAAAAAATCTTCTCTTTATTATTTTTATTCTCACGGAAATAATTTCCTGTTTTAGCTTCTCCACGCGTTTGCAGTAGTATTTCTTTCCTTGTTTAACTCTTACACGCATCTAGCATTCTCACAGAACATTCCAAACTCTCCCAGCACACTCCAGCAACAACAGACGCGTGAATATCTTCGTCTTTGCACGTACT
This sequence comes from Papaver atlanticum, assembly GCA_023531105.1. Classification (NCBI taxonomy): domain Eukaryota; kingdom Viridiplantae; phylum Streptophyta; class Magnoliopsida; order Ranunculales; family Papaveraceae; genus Papaver; species Papaver atlanticum. The sequence continues at coordinate 213,071 of JAJJMB010014738.1, read as the reverse complement.
CCCCTGTTTTGCTCAATGACACGATTCAGCCAATTCTGATCCAAACGAACACCCATACTAGCTTTTTATAGTCATATCACGTCTACCCACTAAGTTTCAGGGATTGAATCTCACTAAATCACGTCCAAACATCCGATCAAAATTCTGTTGTTAATGAAAATATTTTCCCGCCAAAATTCATTTTTTGAATTTGAGAAGAAGATGTCCTCCCCCTAATCCTGCATGGGTGTCCCTTTAGCACTTGTCTTATGGGGTGCAAATAGTAATTTTTGGGCGTAGATAGTAATTTTTCCGGGGTTCCTCCGACACATTTTTGGGTGCTTCCGGTGCATTTCTGGGGTGCCTTTAGTACTCTATCCTGGGGAGTAAAACACCACTTTTCGAGCCAATTTTGCCGCAAGAGCTTATTCCCTAGAAAAGACTTAAAACAACTTTATTAGAAATAAAATGAGTCCTAGATAATGTAGTTATGGGTGAAAATGCGTCACACTTACGTGCTTATCAAATTCCCCCACACTTACATTTTGCTAGTCCTCGAGCAAAACCTCAAGACCCGCTCAACAGCTGGTCATTTGCGTAACACCAAGAGAGACCCGCTCAACAGCTGGTCATGTGAATCAAAAGAATAGACCCGCTCAACAGCTAGTCATAAGAAAACAAAAATAATAGACCCGCTCCACAACTGGTCATATCAAAAAATTATTTTTTTTTTGGTCATTTGTGTAACATAAAGAAAGACCCGCTCAACAGCTGGTCATAAGAAAACAAAAATAATAGACCCGCTCCATAGCTGGTCATATCAATTTTTTTTTTTTTTTTTTTTTTTTTTTTATGACCCGCTCAACAGCTGATCATAAAAGTAAATTCCTAAGGTAGACCCGCTCAACAGCTGGTCATAATATGATAAGGAAACTCCTACAAAAAAATAAATAAAGTTAATCACTCCCCCACACTTAAATCTAACATTGTCCTCAATGTTATAAAGATGAAATTAAAAACATGAACAAGGAGAAACTGTTACTACTTAAAAGAAGTGAGGAAGGATATTACCGTAGTCGACGCATAAGCATGGGTTACCTCCCAAGAAGTGCTAAGTGTAAAGTCTTCAGCCAGACTAGGAAAGGATTAGTCACTCGAATCATAAAATAACAGTCGGAACAATTGTGGGTCTTCAAAACCAAATAGAGCTGACCAAAGGAAACTGCAATAAACCAAGAAAATGAACAAGACTAGCATGCCCTTATCTAGTTTCATGATTAAGATATCTAAATCTAATTGTGGTTCAGGTTCAGGTTCTATGAAGGTCTAAATAAAATATTTTCATTGGATGCCTTTCTTCATAGGTGGAATCCGAATTATTAGGTCCTAAAGTCTGGAAAAACTCAAATAGGAACTTAGAAGCACACAATAATAACCTAAATAACTGAGGATCCTCTAAGTCAATCATATTTGACTTACATAATTGACCACAATGAGAGTAGTGGTCATTCTTAAGTAAATGTGTCGATTCTATTAACCTAAAGTACTTAGGCTTAGTCTCAGAACTTAATATTCGACACATTTGAAATATAAACGTTCCCACAGTTGGAAGAAAACTATTTGGTAGGAAAACAAAGTCAATCTAGGTATCATAGCCTGGGAAAACCACATCAACCATAGGATGGGTTTCTAACGACTGAACTTCTTCCTGGACATCATTAGGTTCGGGAAAACGAGTATGAAGGTAATCTTGTAAAATGGTTGAGGCACAGATATCAAGTCCTAAGTGAGGGGACTTTCTGAGAGTTAAAGGTAAGGCACTAGGAAAGTGATAATCACCCCCAAACTTAGAGTTTTCAGTGTCTCTAGATAGACTAGTCACAATCTCCCTAATTTCTAGATCATCAGATTCTTGGAAATAATCAATTGTTTTTTCTAAGTTATTATCAGGTAGTGCATCTTTACTCATCTCTACAGGTCTATCTTCTTCATTTAAGACTATTGTTTCTATGTCGCTAGACTCTAAAACAACATTTTCAGAATAAACCCGTTCCTCTAAACCACTATCGGCTTCGTAATCAAAAGGAAAAACTACATCGTCTAAAACGGTGGTATCCCTAATCAAATCCTCTTCCTTTTGAATAGTTGAATAATCATAAAAATTATTTGGATTTGAACTAGAAATAATATCATCATTACAAAGCTCAATTGGATTAATAGTTTCCTGATCACTATGCCTACATATTTCAGATTCTTCATTATTACTATCCTCATCATCATAATAGTACGAAGATGATTGAACCTTATCTAAATAAGTAGTGTCTTTTATTCTAACCTCGTCCTTGAAATTAGGAAAATATTCACCATTGATATCAAGGGTAAAATTGGAAACACTATTTTTAATAATTAGATCTTTTAGAGAAGTTCTTTTCTGGGTATCTAACAAAAGCTTCTAGGCCGACTCACATGATTTCCTGACATAATATAGGAAAGAAGGTAAAGAAAGTTCACTCGTTGCATTCTTTTCGTCCAAAACTAAGTTATTCATTTCTGCAAACTTACGTGCTGTCTCAGCTAACTTACGTGTCGTAATATAGCCGTTTTCACTCACTATTAGCATCAAAACAATTTTCAAGATATTGAAATAATCATAACGAAACATTCCAAGTATACACCAAATGATTGTATCACACAAACCATGTAAGATGTTACTCGGCAATTTTCACATGGTCATATTCTGACATTCGTTAAGAATATAAGATGAACTTGGTCGAAGCGAAAGCTTTCCAATACATATTTCGATAAATATGTAAGCGAGATAAACTCAGCTCGAAATCTCAAATGTGTATAATATAAAACTATATCGTAAGACGACTTATGTCTCAATATGGGAGATAGAGTAGAAATAGACTTTCCAAGTGATAGATGAGTTTCAGTTTCCACATACCTTTTGTCGATGAAGTTCCACAAGCTCCCTTTAGTAGTTCTTCGTCTTCAAATGATGAACGCCGTGAGGTCTAAAGCTCAACTACACAATCTATGTCCTAGTACGAGACATCTATAAATAGGCTAGAAATCAAGACTTATAGTTTTGATCACTAACATTGACAAACATGCTTGACATAGCAACGCATGTGAGTACGACCGAGCAGTGCCCTAACAATCTCCCCCTTTGTCAATTTTAGTGACAAAACTATCAATACATATGGATTACAAAATAAATAAAACTTTGTAGCTTCTCATCCAAATGCTTGATCTCCTTGGCATCTTCAACACGACTCGAAATATTCATCACTTCCAAGTACTCCATGATTCTAAACGTGTTCAACTCAGCATCATAGTTTTTGAAGATCCGTAGCGATAACAATGAGAAAACAAGTGCTCTCAATCATTTTTATACAGTGTATTGGAGCATTGCTCGGTTGAACCCACCAATCGTTGGTATGTCAAGTTTGGTTGTCATATTTTAGTGAATCAAAACTCATTTAAAGAGTCGCTTGATTATTTATTAGAGTCAACTTCGTATAGGTTAGCTAGAAAGTTACAAGGATATGAGACTTACAAGTATTACATGAAGACTTGAAGAATGTGAAGAAGTAAAGATCTACAACGAAGACATCATCCTTCCACTTGAGGTTAGTAATATTTGACTTGAAATGTTTCATTCCTAACTTATCTTTCAAGTCGTGCATATTGAAAACATAATTGCGAAGCTGTGAATGATTATACTCTAGTTAGACATAGTATTAAGGAATTACAATACGAAGTATAACGCTTATCTTTTGAACTTCGTATATAGGACATTGACATAATCGTTTGAATGCTATTGTGATTATGTATGGGTGTGGGTGAAGATTTCGTCCTAGGAAACAATGTTTTACATTGGTTTAAAGGAAGTACAATTCATAAACTTGTGTTATGAATTGAAAGGGAAATCGCTAGGCTTATTGGTAGTGTTATTCATTGCAAATCTTTGGATTACCAATATGTGTGTTTAGTATAACCATTCATAACTTGTTTATGTTTCTTTGTAAAACTATTCACAAGGCATGACTTTTGTAATGGTATGACTTTTATTAGTGAAACCGATCTTAAGTAATCACCTGAGATGGTATGATCGATTTGTTGTAATTAGTATGACCAACTCTAGACATTGGGGAACCGATCCTAGTAAGAGGTGCAACCGACCATAAAAGGGGAATCGATCCTTGTAAGAGGTGCAACAAGTTTTTAGTTATTAGGGAACCGATCCTATGAACATGTGCACCATATACAAGTTAGATACCATATATATCTGGTAACAGATCCTAGTACCTGGTCAACTAATTTTTGGAAGTGTGACCGATCCTAGTACCCACGTGGAGGTAAAACCGAAACTAGTTTTGGTAGAACCGTTAAACCCATGATTGGTGATTTGATAGGATAATCAATCACATAGTTCTTGGAAGTCAGATGAACCAATTCTAAACTTGTTTGGAAGTGTGGCAAATCGGTTCCAAGATGGTAAATATGAAAAAGGATTTACCAAGTAAAAGATGTCGACATACTTTGAACACGTGCAGTAATTCTTACCTTTTATTGTTCAAAGATATTCCTTAATAGCTAAAGGAGAATCTCGGATCGAAATAAATTGAGAATCTTTTAATTAAGGTTTTTATTTTTATATGCTTTTAATTTCCAGTAATTAAAATGCATATCTTTAGAAAATAAAATTGGTAATATGCATTTACTAATTGGAGATTTTCTAAGTGATTTCGGTCAATATTTGGACAAAGCATTTCCAGGAATTATGGAAACCGAATTTGGAAATATATTGCATATCTTGAGAATATTTTCAGTTTTGGAAATTCCTTGGTGTCCAAACTTCCTTGGTCTATAAATATTGAAGTTTTCATTTCGAGCAAACTAATCCTCAGAGCCAGTAAAACTACCTAGTTGTGTTGTTACTGGTGGAGCCGTCTATTCGGAGAGGAAAGTACCCTAATTAGGCGAAATCTCTTACGACCGCTCGTTTTAAAGACTTCTTTGGGATTGGGAAGTGTTGATACATGAAAATAATCAATACATGAAAATAATCAATCTTTGGGATTTGATTGACTAACGGTTGTTGAAACTTTGATTGCACCTAGTTTGTTTATTCTTGAGAATCTTCTCTTCTGATATAAGATTCACTCAAACTAGATCGAAGTATCGACGGGATCTTTAGAACTGTTTGTAGATCTAAATATATCTTGTGATAATCCATTGTTAACTGACTCCGTTCTGTGCGTGATTGATCACAAGATATTCAAGTGGTGTTGTGTAGGTTTAATTGAAGATTAAAGAAGATTTGAAGACGAAGAAGATTTCTTATTGGTTTCTCATATCTTTGTGTTACACAATCCTTGATCGGCTGGGATCCAACTAGAATCGAATTTATTCGATTGATTAGTTGCGTAAGATCGGCATTCACAATATATCTCTTTGAGATTTAGTTGGAGTGAGTGCGAATCTAAACTTGACTACTTTTGTAGTTATTGGTTAGATTGATTTAACCAGGGAAAAGAGTTTATTAGCTTAAATGGAATAGCCTTTGCATATGACTTGAGATATCTTATCTTAAAGAATCAATAGAGTCGTTACCAAACAGATTTATTGTTCCTTTACTGTTTGGAATACGATCCAATGGAATTGTTCTAGTGCGTGCACTCATCGAAGTCGGAAGTGCAGTGATACTGAGGAAACTAAGTGAACTAGGGGTAGTTGCTTGGTCTCAACTATACGAAGTTGTTTTAGATTTTGTATAGCGGCTTAATTCTGAGAGTATTCAATTCTGGACTAGGTCACGGGGTTTTTCTGCATTTGCAGTTTTCCTCGTTAACAAAATCTTGTTGTGTGATTTACTTTTCTATTTCCGCAATTATATTTGTTTATATAATTTGAAGTAAATTACACAAACGTTAACTCCGCATTACTTGATAGTGATCATATAGAGTTTGGTTAAGTCCGAACGTATTATCAAGTAATCACACTTTGGTAGTCATATTGTCTCGATCTCGTATCCATAAACAATCACACATAGTGTAAATACCGATTTGTAGTATTGTCTCGACTTTGTCCATAGACAATCACTTTCGATAAGAGGACTTATAGGTAGATAAATTAAATATTGTGGTGTATTTGGGTACCCTTGTCTTTTCAGTCTCGATCAGACTGATCCATATTAGATACTTTTACATTTATGTAGAATTGAAAAAGCGGGGGTATAAGAACCACACCCAATAATTCGTTCGGCAATCTGTATGGATTAAACTCAAATATAATTCCTAGAGCACCAACTTAAAAGCGATCTCAATCAAGAGTTATATCAAAGAGCTTTATCTTTATTTCTCAATGCAATCAGGAAATCGAACAAATACAAATCTGTGAGCCCGATTGATGTGAGAAATAACTTGGACGGTACCAAAGACCAATGCCCAAGTATCAATCAAGTTATATCCAACAAACAAGGTTGGATTTATCAACTGATTGAAGTACGCACAACCTGTGATATTTCAATTATATAAACAAATATAATGCGGAAAAGAAATAACACAGACACCAGAAATTTTGGTAACGAGGAAACCGCAAATGCAGAAAACCCCGGGACCTAGTCTAGATTTAAACACCACACTGTATTAAGCCGCTATAGACACTAGCCTACTACAAGTTAACTTCGGACTGGAATGTAGTTGAGCCCTAACCAAGTCTTACTCTGATTAAGGTACAGTCGCGTTCCTTACGCCTCTAGAACGACACCGGATTCTGGGCACTTGATTCCCTTAGCTGATCTCACCCACAACTAAGAGTTGCTACGACCTAAATCTGTCTATTTTGATAGATAAATCTGTCTCCCACAAAAGTACCTATGAAGTTTTATTCTGTCTTCTGATAAATCAATGTGAACAGGAACCAATTGATAATCCGGTCTTATACTCCCGAAGAGAAGCCTAGAAATATCAATCACTTCAAAATAACTTAACTATATGGTGGTAGAATAAGTTACTGCGGAACCACAAAGTCTGAGATGAAGAACTTTGTGATTACTTTTTATATCTACCGACAATTATCTAACATTACCTATCAGAGAAAAATCTCGAGCAAATCTTAGAGAAGATAGTACTCAACACAATAGAACAAGTAAGATCAGAATGCGCAACTACAGAGAAAATAGTTGGATCTGGCTTCACGAATCCCAAATGAAGTCTTCAAGTCGTTAAACTAATATGGTTTTGGAAAAACCTAGGTTAAAGGAGAATCGAATCTAGTATGCAACTAGGACACATGAAAGTGTCGGGATTAGGTTTTCCGGTTTCTAGAGTTCTCCCTTATATAGTCTTTCAAATCAGGGTTGCTTTCAATCGAAGATAAGATAGCTTAGTAACAAAGCATTCAATATTCACCGTTAGATGAAATCCTAATTTAAGATTCAAGCTAAGTCTGTTTAATAATAAAGCAATCAATCTCCACCGTTAGATGGTCTTAGCTTGTTACACACAAATGAAATATACCCTCATTTAGATATGGGTAACCGTACCTAAACGTGTATATTGAGTTTGCTCAATAACAGTTAACCGAAGTTAGCCATATGAACACTTTTGTCTTAACCACATTCATCTAACACTTCTAGATCAAATATGATGATCAATCAATCATGAAAGATAATCAAATGAATCTAATTTTGTTTCAAATAGAGTTGGTCAATTGTTCACTATCTCATAGAAATATATATATGAACAAATTGAAACAAAATCGGATTGATTCGTAATCGTACAAAGTACTTATACAAGAATCAATTCATGAACATTAAGCTACGGTTTGCAAAGATTGCACTCCTTAATTCATAAATGTTTTAGTTCATGAGTATGAGAATCATACTTAACCGATTTTATAACTAACCACTGTGTTTGCAAACCAAGTACGCAAACAACATCTCCGGACCTTGGTCTGTCCAGCCGTTCGCAAACCAGGCCCAACTCAGGTGAAACCGTTCGCATACTAGGTACGCAAACAAGGTTCTCGGACCTTTACAGGTAAAACCGTTCGCATACTAGGTACGCAAACAAGGTTCCCGGAACAGAATCATACCAATACAGTTTGCATACTAGGTACGCGTACTGTATTGTATCTAGACATGGTTAATTGTTGTAAACTCCCTCTTCAATCATTAAAACATCCTTAGAAGACGACAATAGCTGTCTCACACAAACTATTAGCTTCAAGTAATTTTCAAGTGATCGAATGATCAATACGAAACATTCCAAGTCAACATCAAATGATTGTCTCACACAAATCATGTAAGATGTTTCAAGGAAATTTTCACATGATCTTCTTTTGACTTAATATTTAGTTTCCAACAAATAGATTGTTTCCAACTAAACTTGTCAAGAATAATGATGAACATAGTTAAAGCAAAAAGCTTCCAACACGTATTTCTAGAAATAGATATGCTAGATTAACTCAGCTCGAAATATCAAATGTGTATAATATAAAAGTCTATATAGCTATACGAATTAGTATTATTAGGAGATAAAATATAATAGACTTCTGAGTGATAGATAAGTTTCAGTCTCCACATACCTCTTGTTGATGAAGTTCCTCCAAGCTCTCCTCAGCAGATCTTCGTCTTCAATCGATAAACGACGTGAAGTCTAAAGATCAACTACACATTTTATCCTAATCCGAGACATAGCTATAAGTAGACTAGAAATCAAGAATATAGTTTTGATCAACTAAACTTGAAAAACAAGCTTGAGACAGCAACGCTTGCGAGTTCGACCGAGCAGTGCTCTAACAATATTAAAATAAATTAGATATTAAATTTGAATAATTAACAAATTTTGAAGCCAAAGTACATATAGTTATAACTAATTAAAACTATTAAATCCGCGCTTTCATTGATATACAGGCGATGGAAAAACTTTCAACAAAAAGGAGTTGAATCTGTTCAACATCTTAAGGACGCCGAACAACCTTCGAAATCGAGATTTTTTCCGTTCCACAATTGTCATTCTAGTAAAACTCTTTGTTCCTGCAATTTCACGAACAAAATAAGTTAACGATCACAACAAAGTAAGAAATTCGATTTTTTAATTATTTGAAAATTTTCTTACTACTTAGTGATCAGTTTATGCCACATTGTCCCTCGGTTGATTTGCATTAATTAAACTACCAATTACATTACTTCTTTGTTGATTATTTTAAAATGAGCTGACGACGATATTAGATCATATATTTTCGGGTTTTTGAACTCTGCGATGAACTTTCTATGTATACTCTTCCAAAATTTCTCAATTTTCGGCTGATATACACCATGGATATGATGTTGTGATGGTAAAATAGATAAATCTTCTTTTTGAACAAATTTAAGACCAAGAACTCTGAGTTGAGACATCTTTCAACAAATTGGTGTGAGATTACAAAAAACTTAACAGATATTTAAAAAGATTTTATTATTAAAGGCTTAAGAAGGTGTAAGGTAAGTAGAACTTACGTTTAAAACAGATATATATATATATCGAAATTAAGCCGCTTAATAAGATAGCCGTTGGCGGTAAAGAAAGAGCTACAAGTAGCAGATAATGTATCGCACAACATATTAGTGCTCTATTTAGAACTTATTTGGCTTTTAATGTCTTTGTAGGTGTTTTTGGAGAAATAAGCTTATGCAGAGAAATTGGCTCGAAAAGTGGCATTTGAACCTCAGGAGGAATTCCTAAAGGCACCCCAGAAATATGTTGGAGGCATCCCGGACGAAGTGTTAAACGCACCCAAGAAATGTGTTGAAAGCACCCCATAGAAATTACTAAAGGAACCCCCACTTTGGATAAGGGGTACCTCAGTTGATAAGGGGCACCCACTTACTATTCGCACCCCTTCATTGGTTAGGGGGCGACCGTTCTTCAACCTTTCAAATTCAAATGGCGGGAAACAATATACAAACTTGCGGTATTATCAGTATTGGGTTTGAGAGATTTGGTTGGATTTTTCACGCGGATTTGGACTGGGTTGAGTTTGTTTCATCTATCCAGGGTCGGTAATGGATTTGGTTACGTGAAAAAGGGAAGAAAATCGCGGAATAGAAAAGCAAAGAAAAAACAGTGTTGCGATCGGGTTTGGGAGTGATTCAACCGGATTTTTTCACGGGAATGGCTAGGATTTAGAATCGAGAAAGAAGGGATTTACATGGACTTTCTTAAAACAGGAAAGAATATATTATTTACGGAAACATGGGAGTAAACTCGATCCTGTTTGACTTTATATGGAAGTTATATGCAGTATTAACCCAGGATTTTCTTGTGAAAAGAATAATAAGAGAGTTTGGACAAGTCTGTTCGTGTAATAAAAGGAAGGTCTGTGACTTCCGGTAAAAGAAAAGTCCGAGAAAAGATGAAGGAAGATTTATCCGGATTTTATGTCTCTGCGGTATATAAAAATATTGGTGGGAGTCCTGGAGGGAGTATCGAAGGTTTATAAGAAGTTAGGGGAAATTTAGAACACCACAGAGCCGAGAAATCGAAGTTGCAGGAAACCGGGTTCTTCTGCTACTGCTGAAGAACACGAAGAACATTAGAGCTGTTAAACAGTCTTTTATTCTACAGCATATTCCTTCTATCGTTTTCTGTAACAGTTTTGTATTGCAACAGTTCTCTATACCAGTCAGTTTGTAACGCCGATAAAACGTTGCAAACTGTCTGCTTTATTATTTTTCTCTTGTTTTTCACCTTTTTGAGCTATGAACACCTATTTTGAGAACGTGAATAATATGAGGAGCTAAACCCCTTAGTTGAGGCAACGGAGGAAGCCATTGTTCCATGAAAAGTGGTATATTTCTATTTTAATTAATTTTGCAAATTCTTTTATGATTATTTGCATGGAACTAATATTGGAAAATTGATTTTTATTGAATGATTGTGATTCGTTTTGATGGAGCATGCTTAGTTTAATACTTTTGATGTTTACAATTATTACTTCGAAAATCTACTAGAGGCAATAAATTAAAATCACTTTAAACGCAAAGAATTGCATGATTTTTACCTTATCTACTAGAGTCAATGGTGGAATCCTGAGTCTCTTTGATTTTTATAATCTTGATAACAACTTTATCTTAAGTTTTCTATTTTAATTTGAGTCTAAAACGAATCTTCACAAGTCTGAGTGAACGACATCTTATTTACCACTGTAAAAACTACATCACATACACTCTATCGAGCGGGAGAAATTAAGTATGTCTGGACACGAGACACCGGAACAACACGACACGGTTTCGGGGATACGTCAAATCTCAAAAAACGTATTACGGAAACATATTATATATGTATTAAACACATAAATGAAATGGAATTTTATGATAAACAAAAATGATTGATCTTATTTTTAAGTGCTTAACTAGTAACTAAATAAAATTAATATAAAATGATGATCAAGTCATTCAAAATGTTTGGATTTATCTGAAATGAGGATAAATAAATATCTCATGTTGTTTATTTTGATGTTCCAAATCAATATGTGTCACAATGTTTCGAATCGGTATGGCAAAATGTTCAACGCCGGTTTTTACACATGATATGGTGTGTCCATCATGTATTGGGCAAGTGTCAAATATATATCTTGTCCACTGGCGTGTCCGGCATGATTATGACATCTTTTTAGACGTGTCCAAACAACCTAATATCCCGCTCAATAGACTCTTAGCCGAATAATTTTGCCAATCTATCAAAGTCCGTACTAGACTTATACTGGCCAAACTAGTGATTCACATGGTTGTGGGCCGGATTCACAAGCATGTTGCAATATATGTATCAAAAGGCCCTACTATATGCAAATATACTAATGTTGTTAGTTAGGTCAAATATTAGAAACATGCAGACAGATTGTCAATACATAAGAAGATCAGATTCACATAACCTCCTATTTCAGCTCTTAAGAAACAACATTAGATGATAAAGAAGAAGAAAGAAGATCTAGAATAAGAACTTTTAGTTTAAAGAGGCAGTTATCTTACGATTCTTACCCATAACCCCATCTCATATTAAGTAGGGCCCAATCTTAACTTTTTCTTTTTTTCTTTTTGGCAAATAAAAACTTAATTATCATTTTATATAAAAGAAAGAAATGATACGTAAAGCAATTGCGAGACGTGGTGTTTCGTTAAGCGACGTGGCACACTCCCACAATCGAAGAATAGCATTGGAGGGCCTGACGACTTCCATTCTAAGCACGCCCAACCTCCACTTTTGGCCTTCTAAGAATGGGATAGACTTTAAATGAGTCTATCCCTTTCAAAATGAACGAGTGAAAAATCACCCATGGGATTGAGAGAGGAGAGACTACACGGGAATAGGTTAATCGTTTTACAAAAAAAACCAAATCAAACGGGATACTGTTCTCCGTTGGAGAAGAACTTGCAACGACTATTTAAACGGCTGTATGAAGCTCATAAACATATACACGGGGAATCAGAAACCGTTTGAAGAGAATAACTATTTAAACGGTGGTCAGTTTCCCGTTTTTTCTTCTTCTTCTTATTTACGGCAGATCATTTGCCGTTTTTCTTATATAAATTATGCACGGCGAATTATCAGCCGTATAGGGAAGACTTTCATACACTCTTTCGAACGAACGAGAGGCTGATAGAGTTTGGGGTGAAAGGGGGTTATTCTCTATCCATAGTATGACCTAATTTGATCAAATTTGATCAACGCTTTCATTTTGACGGAGACTCTCAACCCCATAGCCCTTGCTCTAATGAGCATAATTCAGCACGATAAATGTTAAGGATTGTGAAATCAGCAAGAGGAGAATGTTTTAATTAGAAGAAGATTAGAACATGCATGTTGCCCTTTATCAGTGGGACGGAAGAGAGACCCAGAGAAAAAGACCATTTGCTAAACTAGAAAAACAACCAGCGAATTCCTAATTATGTTTTAGGAGGAGAAAAAAGAAAAGATAGGGGCCGAGATTTTTCATGTGGACGCATGTGCATTTATGTTCCCACCACTATTACTACTACTGCTAGAAGTAGTTAGCTAGATAGCTTGGTTCCAAGGTCCAGCTAATGAGGGTGGGGATCACTCAGGAAGTTAGGAGTAGACTTCTTATACATAAAAACCAAACTATATTTCGCTGCCAGTCTGCCAATATCAAGGTCCTCCACCACCACAACCCCCAGTTCCTTCTACATGATCATCTTATTTCCTCGATCTTCCACTTCTCGACAAGAAACTCCTTTTACTTTCTCGTTGATGAGTGAACATGTCAAACCTCGTGGGGAAAGCCTTATCTAGACAGGGTAACATGGACCCATGCGTACCTCCAACTGTGCACACAACTGCGCTTCTTGTGGTTCTAAGCTCTGAGAGCAAAACTGAAGAACCTAAGCCGTTAAATTTGTAGCAAGATATACGTTATGTATTTTGGTATAATTTTTTCATTTTCTTTTTTCTTTCATTGTCTAAGAAATAGGCAAGAGTGGCCAGCCAAATGATATGAATGTGAGTTCTGTTTATTGATCATGCATCCGCATGTGAGTTATTAATATATCAATTAATAATGGATGAGATCATGAGGAAGTATACAGATATATAGAGACAAAGGTCATCGGATACAATGCCGAAACAGACGATCGTACTAATGAAAATCATGTAGATATATGCTCTGGACGGAAATATTGCTGTTGATTGAGCGGGGAACAATTGTGGATCGAGCAACAAAAAACACCAACTCATTTGCACAAGTATAAAACTAGTACATGAAGCAGAGCTTGTACTGAATTTCCGATTTAGAATCGTTAGGCAGATGGAGAGACTTGCAGACGTGATGTCATGAGATATATGCACAAGTGCTACTTGGTGGGCACCATGTGTACATACGTAGATGCATGGTTGGCTTTCTTTCGTCTCCTAGACAAGTCACATGAAACTGTTTTAGGGTAGATATTTTCAGATCGGATCCTTCTATCTGTACTGCCATGTTTCATCGCCACTTGCTACCATGCATATTTATTTCCACTTGCTAATTTGTTGATTAGCTGTTTAGTATAGGAGTTACATTAAAATAAAAGATTACATGATGAAATGCATAAACTAAAAATAAAAATAAACTTAGAAAATTGTTGAAGTTTATGTGAAATTCATCTTGATAAGACATAAATTCTTCTTATTGGGCAAATAGACTTCCTGTTCTGAGGTTGGTATGTAGTACATAACTACAAAGTACATTCACAAGTCACAACACATTGCGCTTAATCTAATAGATAGATTAACAGAGTCTAAAATATATATTAAGGTACAATTTGTTGGTATTTCTTCGTACACGTTGACGTTGTTAATCCTGAGTTCGATTTAACCGTATAAGCAATTAATTATTGCACATGTGATCTTATATTATGCGAGTCCTGCGATTACTAGTTACTGTGAAAGGTCATGTTCGAGAGTTCTTTAATTAAGAATTATTTTCTAGACCTTGTCGGGGATGGTTTTATATCTGAACACTGATCGTGAACCCGAACATTTAATAATCTCAAACTGTGCTAACCTCGGATCCACCCGGTGCTCCTATTCAAATACAGTAGGATTTTAAACATTTTTATGTTCATAATCCATTAATAAATTTTGTAGTATAAATTTCGAATCAAAGTCACGGATCTAACTTTACCACTATTGGATACTTGAAACATTTTGCTTTTATTGATCTCACCTCTTAGGGCTGTTCCTATGAACCATTCAAATGGCATAGTTTGTCATTTTCGCACTTATTATTGATATGACAAACTGGTCAGCGTAACTGTTTAAAGGTCAAATATACCATTTAGACGCCTGTAAAAAATATTCTACCGAATGATAGAGACTCCATCGCTCGATGATCAGAAAAATGCAAGCGATAATTTTTATATCGCTCGGTGTTATGAACATCGCTCAGTTATTTACCATCGAATGGTCAGGAATTCCATATGTATAAATACTCAATTTCAAATTCATTTCATCTCACACCTGAATTTCTAATTATCACTAGAATCTCTCGATTTTCACTGTTCTTTTAATCTAAAATAAAATAAACTAATTACACCTTCTCTACACTTCATAAGTTTCTAATTTCATGTAATATGGCTTCTCAATCTCAGGGCAAAAATTACAAAGGCAACAAATTTCGGGGTCCAATATCTACCGTTGCTGAAGATGAATGTATTTGTCGTAATTATGTTTGTTTTACCCAAGATCGCATCGATGATGCACAACAACATGGAGAACACTAGTGGGATAACATATTTCTGAAATATCAAGAACAAACCATGAACATTAACGATCGTGATTCCAATGGGTTTTCGCAATGTTTCATTACAATCAATAAGGAAGTCGACTTATATGTTGTTGCGATAAAGCAAGCCAATAGAGGCCGGAAGAGTGGTAAGTTGATGTAGAAAGAAAGTGTCGTGCAAACTGGCAACGCCAAAGTGGAAAAAAAAATCCAATTCGAAAGTTGTTATCTGATGTGGTTTTAAAGTGTAGTGAAAGTGGTGAGTAAAGTTCGTTCAACTCGGGCTTGTGAAGGATTTTTTAGAATTAAATAAAATTGTTTCAATAATAATAAGAAAGTACCAAGACTCTGGATTCCACCATTGACCAATTATTTGATAAATTCTAATCAATATTCATGCAATATTTTTCTTTAAAGTGATTCTAATATTTGCCTCTAATTTGGTTCTTGAAGTAATAATTGTAAGCACGAAGTATGAAACATCAAAAGTATTAAAACCAAGCATATCCCATCAAAACACTTCACAACTACTCAATAAAAACCAATTTTTCTTTTAAGTTCTATGCAAAAAATCATGTAAAATAATTGCAATAAATAATAAAAATAGAATTATACCACTTTTCATGGAACAATGGCTTCCTCCGTCGCCTCGGCTAAGGGGTTTAGCTCCTCATATTAATCGTGTTCTCAAAATACATGTTTATGGCTCAAAAACTGATTACAAGGGAGAAAAGGGAATACTGTAGTCGCTGAAAGTCTAATACAGCGGACGGAATCGTTGCTGAAGAGCTTTGGTGACTGCTGTATGATGCGACCGTAATTCGTTGTCACTGAAAATAAGTCTGCCTCTGCAACTTTCTTTTTCCGCTGTTCTGTGTTCTTCGTCTTCTCCGGTTCAGTTTTGCACCAGCAGAACGTGATTTCTTCCAATGGTTTTTCTAGCTTCTCTAAGGCTCTAAACTTCCCCTAACTTCTTCCTATCCTTCCTAGGACCCTAACCAACCCTTTTATACATAGTAGAGCAAAGAAAATTCGAAAATAAACTTGGTTTTTTCCTCCACAGCAAGTTTCGATATTTCCTTTTTTTTTTCTGTTTCACGTGCATTCGATCAATAAAAGCTCTCCAAACTCCTCCCTTGATAGAAACAAGTCTTTAAGAAGAGTTTCCTTCCACTTCTACACGTAAGTTTCCAAGAATAAACCAAGAAACTTGCCCAAAATAAACCATGATATTTTTGGAAAGTTTTCGCTTCCAATTCGAGTTCTAGCCACTTTGGATCCATTCCAACACCCTTACCTTGCCTGTTAGGTCCATAGGAACAAACCCAATCAAATTCAGCCCTTTAATCTCCCTAAACATCGATCAAAAATCCATCCAAAAAATCGCCTGTGTGTGAAGAGAATTCCCGCCATTTTCTGTTTTTTTGAAAACGTAAAGAAATGTGACCTCCCCCTATCCAGTCTCGGTCTGTGCTTAGCAGCTGCCTGAAAATGGGTTACCCCTTATCCAAAATGAGAGTCCGAATAGCAAATGTCCTCCCAGGAGCCTTTAACAACTTTTCGAGCCAATTTTCCCGCAAGAGCCCATTTTTCCAAAAACACCTACAAGGGGGTAAAATACCAAAATTAGTACAGAAATGGGTACTAACACTATACATAAAAGAGATGAAAATAGACACATAAATGCGTCTATCATTATCATATTTTAAAAGTGATGAGCAAATATAATCCAGATGTATTAGCAGCTAATCAACAAGTACCTGACAGGTCACCATACAATTCTTCTCCTTCCACACCAATTCAGCAGGTCCATCAAATCCTGCTTCTTTACCAGATACCACAGCAAACCCAAATTCCAACCTAATTCTCAATGATGATAGTTAGAGAAAATTACTAGGGAGAAACAATACAATATCGGATAGAATTTTTTTTTAGATGCCTATCCGAGATCACAATTTTTAGTTAGGATCGCTGAGCTACTGTTTTATTATTGGTTGGTTAGAAGGGGTATGAATGTGGATAACGTGTGCCAGTTTTGTGAAGAAGAAGATGAGACAAGTACCCATTTATTTTATGATTGTTGACAAACAAATTAAGAGAATTTGAGATTATTTTATTAGAAGATGCAACTTCAATTGAAATTACGATAGTAATATTGCTACGGCGATAAAAGCTTTGAACCACGATTGGTGTAATGAAATACATAACCTTATATGGGACAACTTACCGCCTGTAATATGGCGGTGTATGTGGAAGAAAAAAATGGAACTCTAGAATTTTCAATTATAAATGGAGAAATTTGAAAAGTATAATTAAAGATATTAAGATTCATGCCTATTTTTGGGTGGAGTCAAAAACCAAAATTTTGGGTTTAACCGCTAACATGGTGTTAGTTTTATGGAACTCACATTTTCATCCGCCGCTTTAAATTGGATATGAGAAGATTGGTGTATATCATTTTATAAATTTCATTTGATTTTTTATTCTTTTTTTATTCTTTGAGAGATTGATTTCAAACCCGGTCTCCTTTATTGTATGGAGTGTATTTATATGGTCGAGGTAAGTACTCTTTTTAATGAATTTATTCTTGTTGATAAATTTATTCTTGGATATGAGAAGGGGTGGGGTGGGTTCTTGTTGATACGAGAAGGGGTGGGGTGGGGGTGGGGGTGGGGAGGTAAGTACTCTTTTTAATGAATTTATTCTTGTTGATATGAGAAGGGGTGGGGTGGGTTCTTGTTGATATGAGAAGGGGTGGGGTGGGGGTGGGGTTGGTTAATGATTACTGACGGTGTACTTACTTCATATACTAATTACCAATTACCAAGGCTCTGCAATTTACAGCAGCCTCATTTAATTACAGTAGATATATAATACTAAGAAAAAAAGGCAATCGTGATGTCAGCTTCCAAGAATATATAAGGCGTTTTGTTTATAAAGATCTGGATTAACTGTTGCTGGTCCTAAAACGGAACATGGAATTAAATAATTAACTACCAGAAATAGATAAGAAGTTTTAGTTTATTGTTTAGCAGGTAGCCGCGTATATTTGTACTACTTAAACTTCAAATTGTACTACATACTCCTAAATAAATAGATTATGTAAATTACTAAGTATAAAATTTAATTTGTAATCTTAATTCCAACTCAGACTGAAAATGTAGCGTGAAATATCCCAAAGGCTGCATGTGTGGACTGTGGGGTGTGAGAATGTTAATGCAAATTGTTGCGTAGCCATGATGTGTGAATGAATGTATTCAAAAGTCGTTTGTTTGTTAGCGATTCATCAACTAATTAAACCACATGTTACAGAAACCATGCTTCAACGCAACATCTCATGGGCCAAGTCCTATGGCGCAACATCCCAGAGGCCGGGTCCTATGGTTTGCTAATCTAGCTGCTAGATTAGCAGTCCATGCAAGTTAGGACAATTTCCAATGGCAGTGTAATCTAGTATGCCAGTCACAGGGCGCTGTTTGGTTCAGCGCAACCAATCTCGGCAGTCAGATCAAAAAATAAATCTAGATGTGTTGAACCATTCGGCGAAAAGGTGATTTTTGTTGCGCTGAACCATTCAGCGTAACTATCTCGCTACCACTTCAAGTGCGAGAAAATGCTAGGAGAAAGAACTAGTGTTAACAAATAGACAACACCTTTTTTTTTTTTAACTGCAACACTTTTTGGCTAACCTAGCAGCTCAATCTTGCACGTAGGAATTAATCTAATGGGAGTGTCAAATTTTCGGGGAGAGTACCAGGATCTATATGAGATGTAGGATTTTCTAGTTTATTTTATATGAATTTTCGTATCACTCCCAGTAAATTAATACCTCTATTAGTAACTATGTTTATATTTAAGCATCTGTACTAGTGGTTAAGACACATCTTCTGGTGGCATCTCCTTCCAGTTTAACTTACATCATGTTTGGTTTTGCCACTATTTTGATAGGGTGGTCTACATAGGCATCCATCATCATTGGCCTACAAGTGCCAATACCTCCCAACTTTATGTTCATTTCACCTCTATCTAATCATTTTATGTTTTGTTTTAAAAATGTAATCGGTTTTCATTATTTACCCTTTTAAAATTGTAAATTCCCATGATATTTCCTTTTCATTCTAGAACATAGGGTTTTCGAGGAGAAACCTTATCTCCAAATCTTCTCGAATCAGACATTTCAATCTCCTGACATAGGTTACGACAATAAACACTTAAACATTTAAAATTTCTAACCTTGTCAAGGAAATTTGGGAATCTATCTACAATATTTTGTCTTAATATTGTGAGTCTGCTTACCCAAACAAACCATATAATCATGGACTATTCCAAATTTCGTATTGAAAACAAGAGCTTATATATTTTGAATTTAATTTGTAGCAAGTTGTTCGTATGAAAGAGGATGAGGGGGTACAGAAAGGGAAACCATTGATCTTCCGGTGACAATATAAAGTATAAAGAAGAAAAAAAGGTCAAATTAAGAATTAATTCTAGCAGACCATCACTTCTTGTTTCTCGAATGAGTCGGGGAAATGGAGGTGGAGCAAAGGAAGTGGCATAAAAATAGTTTGAGATAAGGAGGTGGCTAAGAATTTAAGAGAACTAATCTTTTAGGTTTTGCAATCAAGGGTAAAAATATATTTCAAGGATCAAATAGAGGTAGGCCTCAAGGATAGCACTTGGTTGGTTCCACTTCCACTATCAAGATTGACATTAGCCTTCATCTTGATAGTGGTAGTGTTTAAAACAAACACCAAAAAAGTGAGGTCCACAACTATATGGAAGGTGGTAGTGATCTACCACTAGATAGTGGAAAAAACAAACATTCTACTAAAAATCAAGCTTTGAGATGTCACCTAGGTAGTTTGAAGAGAATTTTCGTCTTTATCTATATTAGAAACTGTTAGAGCATTGCTCGGTTGAACCCACCAAGCGTTGGTATGTCAAGTTTGGTTGTCGTATTTTAGTGAATCAAAACTCATTTAAAGAGTCGCTTGATTATTTACTAAAGTCAACTTCGTATAGGTTAGCTAGAAAGTTACCAAGATATGAGACTTACAAGTATTACGTGAAGACTTGAAGAATGTGAAGAAGTAAAGAGCTACAACGAAGACATCATCCTTCAACTTGAGGTTAGTAATATTTGACTTGAACTGTTTCATTCCTAACATATCTTTCAAGTCGTGCATATTGAAAACATAATTGCGAAGCTGTGAATGATTATACTATAGTTAGACATAGTATTAAGGAATTACAATACGAAGTATAACGCTTATCTTTTGAACTTCGTATATAAGACATCGACATAATCGTTTGAATGCTATTGTGATTATGTATAGCTATGGGTGAAGATCTCGTCCTAGGAAACAATGTTTTCCATTCGTTTAAAGGAAGTACAATTCATAAACTTGTGTTATGAATCGAAAGGGAAATCGCTAGGCTTATTGGTAGTGTTATTCATTGCAAATCTTTGGATTACCAATATGTGTGTTTAGAATAACCGTTCATAACTTGTTTATGTTTCTTGGTAAAACTATTCACAAGGCCTGACTTTTGTATTGGTATGACTTTTATTATTGAAACCGATCTTAAGTAATCACCTGAGATGGTATGATCGATTTGTTGTAATTGGTATGACCAACTATAGACATTGGGGAACCGATCCTAGTAAGAGGTGCAACCAATCACAAAAAGGGAATCGATCCTTGAAAGAGGTGCAACAAGTTTTTAGTTATTGGGGAACAAATCCTATGAACATGTGCACCAAATACAAGTTAGATACTATATATATGTGGTAACCGATCCTAGTACCTAGTCAACCAATTTTTGGAAAGCTAGTGTGACCGATCCTAGTACCCATATAGAGGTAGAACCGTTAAACCCATGATTGGTGATTTGATAGGATAATCAATCACATAGTTCTTGGAAGTCAGATGAACCAATTCTAAACTTGTTTGGAAGTGTGGGAAATCGGTTCCAAGATGGTAAATATGAAAAAGGATTTACCAAGTAAAAGATGTCGACATACTTTGAACACGTGCAGTAATTCTTACCTTTTATTGTTCAAAGATATTCCTTAATAGCTAAAGGAGAATCCCGGATCGAAATAAATTGAAAATCTTTTAATTAAGGTTTTTATTTTTATATGCTTTTAATTTCCAGCAATTAAAATGCATATCTTTAGAAAATAAAATTGGTAATGTGCATTTACTAATTGGAGATTTTCTAAGTGATTTCGGTCAATATTTGGACAAAGCATTTCCAGGAATTATGGAAACCGAATTTGGAAATATATTGCATATATTGAGAATATTTTCGGTTTTGGAAATTCCTTGGTGTCCAAACTTCCTTGGTCTATAAATATTGAAGTTTGCATTTCGCGTAAACTAATCCTCAGAGCCAGCGAAACTACCTAGTTGTGTTGTTACTGGTGGATCCGTCTATTCAGAGAAGAAAATACCATAATTAGGTGAAATCTCTTACGAACGCTCGTTTTAAAGACTTCTTTGGGATTGGGAAGCTCTACGAGTACAGTTGGTGGGAAACTAGATAATTGCAGTTTATTATTAGTTTTCGATTGATTTGATTGACTAACGATTGTTGAACTTTTATTGCACGTAGTTTGTTTATGCTTGAGAATCTTCTCTTGTGATATAAGATTCACTCAAACTAGATCGAAGTTTCGACGGGGATCTTTAGACTGTTTGTAGATCTAAAGACGTCTTGTGATAATCCATTGTTAACAGACTCCGTTCTTTGTGTGATTGATCACAAGAGATTCAAGTTGATTATGTGCAGGTGTTTATTGAAGATCTAAGAAGATTTGAAGAAGAAGAAGATTTCTGATTTGGGTTCATAATCTTTGGCGTGCACAAAACTTGATCGGCTGGGATCCAACTATAATCGGTTTATCGTTTTGAAAGATTGGATTGATTAGTTAAGTAGATCGGCATCAATATGTTTCTTAGTGATTCGAAGTATTGATTGCATAGTCTAGACAATTACTTTGGTGATTGTTGAATAAATAGATCTAAGGACCCAACAAAGGAGTTTATTGGGATAAACGGAAGAGACTTTTGTCAAACTCATATCACTTGTTTGAAAAGAGTTGTTACCAAACAGATTTGTTGTTCCTTTACTGTTTGGAATACGAACCAAAGGAATTGTTCCAAGTGTGTGACTTATTGCAAGTTGGAGGCGCATGGATACAGACAGAACTAGGTGAACTATAGGTTTAGTTGTTTGATCTCAACTATACGAAGTGTATTTTGATTTTGTATAGCGGCTTAATCCTGAGAGTATTCAATTCTGGACAAGGTCCCTGGGTTTTTCTGCATTTGCGGTTTCCTCATTAACAAAATCTTGCTGTGTCTTTTACTTTTCTATTTCCGTAATTATAATTATTTTATTATAATTAGAAGTAAAATATACAAACGTTAATTCCTATTTACTTGATAGCAATCCTATTGTGTTTGTTTAAGTCCGAACCTATTATAAAGTAAACATACTTCGTTGTTGTATTGTCTCGATCTTGTATCCATAGTCAATCACACAAGTTATCTTGTTGTCGCATTGTGTCGATCTCGTATCCATAGACGATCACACGAAGTGTGAAATGATTAGTTGTATTGTCTCGACTCAGTCCATAGAAAATCACTTTCGTAGAAAGGACTTATAGGTGGAAAAGTTTTAGATTGAGGTATATTTGGGTACCCTCATATTTTCAATTGGTATCAGAGCAGGCAAACACGAAAAGATCTAACAATCTGTGTTTGGTACGATCCAACCTATAAGATATGGGCCAAAGTAAAGTTAAGCGAGAGTGAAAACTGAAGAAAGGCTCAGGTAACGTATTACAAGATATATGCTCGAAAGGAGATTGTTCTTCAACTTCAGATTTCTCAATTGATGAGATCTCCAACGAGATGTTCTTGAGTTCTATACTCGAGATCTCTAATGAAAGATCAAGTGTGAAAACTTCTGAACTAAAGGAATTGAGTAAAAAAAATTATTCATTGCTCTAATGAACTTCTTTCAACACTTGAAAGAGAACGAGATTTAACTCTAAAGTTTGAAAATCTCTATGAAGAGCATAAATTGCTAAAAGAAGAAATCACACAACAAGTTTGTAACTACGAAGAAAAGATGAATACTGAACGTCATCATGTAGAAACTTTTGAAAAAGATCTGGATAAAACTCGAGAAAAGATTTGCCTATTAGAAAAGAGCTTGATGACTCTAAAATGAAATTGAACTCTCAACAAGAGTTCTTCAAGGAAAAAGAAAAAGGTCTTCTTTCCAACATAAAATGTTTAGAGGAAACTCTTAACTCTCTCTTGATAAAAATAAATCATTAAAATAGGAAATCTCTATGATGAGAAAACTTAATGAGAGCTCAAACAACTTATCCTCTTTGTTGGAAACAGGAAGAAGTCATGGGGACACACGTGGTTTAGGATTTGAAGGAAGTAATATTGTTGTTACTAACAATGAAATAAAGTTTGTCAAATCCGTGTGTACTCAAACAGAGGATTCTCTAAATGAAAATACTCAATATTACTGTGGAGAAACTAATGAGGGCAAACAAACAATTGATGATCATTCAAACCAGAAAAAGAAGAATGATGAAGAAAAGGAGAAATCGAAGCTACGAAGAGTAAAGATGAACAAAAGAGCCTCCAACAACCTTGCACAAACAGGTAACAACAAACATTATAACTCTTGTAATACCAGACGTTGTTATTCTTGTGGTAGTAAAAAAAACATGTTCAGAAGATGTGCAAAATTCGTAAAATGCAAAATGCTCTTCGTTTTGTTTCCAAGGAATTGGGAAAGATGAACCTTGATTTCTTAACAAACAGAGTAAAGAACTATTATGGTGGTTCTTGGTCTACCCTGTATACACCAAAATCATTTAAAAAGGGGCATAAGAAAAATGATTTTAAACGAGCAAGATTTTCCTCTCATCCTTTAAAAGGAACAGTCTCTGAACCATTCTTTGATTATGATGATATATCATATCTCAAGAAATGGAAGAGGAAAAACAGTCAAAAATAATACACTGTTTCATAAAAACAAATTTCTTTGTACCCAAACACTCCTTGTGTTATAAGAATCTGTTTAAAATGGGTAATTCCAGTTATTTCCTTTTAAGTAAGATTTCCTAAAAATCTTCAAATATTTTAAATAAAAAGGTTTCTTTTTATAAGAGGTTAAATATCTTATAAGAACTTAACTCATATTCGAATATTTCATGGTTTTCAATAATGAAAGACCTAAAGAATGCTATATCTGATTTGATATACTCATGTAGATTTCATGATCTGCTAACCAGAAAAATTCATATAATTCTTTTCACTGAGAATAAGAGATCATACAGTGAATTTGTGGGAGAATACTGTATTCAAGAAGTGGAAAGTGTTTTGGATTCCTCTAATAAAGGAAGATTCGAACTTTGTTCTGATTTGTGCTCATATCAGATCATGCCCTCTCTTACGGAAGTAAGAGCTACAAATCTGTGTGAAGGAGTTCTAGAACTGATTGGAAGAAAGGAGCTTTTGAAGGAATTATCCTCAATTGCTCGGAAGGAAATTATTTTTCATGCTGTTTGCTGGGAATCTTATAGAGAATTTCGTGATCTTCAAATGATTAGTTTCCACTCTACCAATCTGGAACTGTTTGAAGAAAACCTTGATGAAATCATGGAAATAGAGGATAACAAGGATTAATAAGCTTAAACTCTTATTCAGGATAAAATAGACATCAGTTTTTGATTTCTTTCAAATAATTGTGTAAGGTCTATTATGAATAAAACTATTTATGAATAAAATTATTAGTTTATAATTTTCTTGTGATAGTTTTCGATTACATAGCCTGTGCTTGAATGCTTTATATTATTACTATGTATGTTTATGGGATGTTTGATTTTGGTTTTTGACCTTAATATTCGATCTCATATTGTGTGAACCCTTATGGTTTGGGTGACTTTTTGATTTAGCGGGATTGAGTTCTAGCCAATGTTGGTTCTGATTGAAATAAATATGTGAAAAAGTCACAATATGTTGAATCGTTTGGTTTAGCATAAAAGCATATGTGTTTCGGGGTTTCAACTTTTGCATTGCATTAGTTAAAACCGGTTTTCAACCTTTCTCTGGTAAAGATTGGTCCTTGTTGTTGTTCTTTTGTCTTGTGAGAGGATGACAACACAACGGGGGAGAGTTCTATCTTGAACTGGTGCTTAATGATGTATCTTTCTGGGGAGAAGAGGATGCGGAACTTGAGGTAACGAATTTGTTAGTTAATCGTTTTCCTGTTTAAGAAAAGCCTGATGTTATTGCATATATTTATTGCTTTTGCTTAACAAAATTTCGGTACAATTGATGTTTATTCCATTATTTGTGTATGGATGTGTGTGTGATTCAATTGTTTCCAGTTAAGAAAAACCATTGTTATCTTGCTTTATTGTTTGGTATCCATTGTTTAGGCTTACAAAATTTCGGTGCAATTGCGGTAGTTTGTTTCAATTGCTTCCGGTTGAGGTAAATAATTATGCAAGTTGATTTATTTTGTTTGTATGAATTGTTTATGGCTTAACGAAAAGGTTTTCGAAATGAATTGTTTAGTCCAATTCGATTCCGGATAAGAGAAACTAAGTTAATTTTTATCTTAGTTAGACTTATCAAAGTGGAGGTTTCGGTTATTCAAGTCTAACCAAATGCCTTAACAAGAAATGCTAGTTAACTAACCTAGTACTTGTCTTGTTTAAAAGTGAAAGGTCTAAGTTATTATTTGAATAATTAGAGCCTAATGAGAAAAATAGATTTGTGCAATCGGTTTAGCAAAGGAACTAAGGTTCTTAGTCAATTTTTTGGTTTGCTAAACTATTAGGGAAAATTCTTTGGGAAATTGTTTCCTTGATAACATATCAAAACAAAATTACTTTGTAGTTTCGGTTTTGATATTGGTTATCAAAAATGGTGTGTGGAACCCTCGTGCTTGACTCTTATAGGTTGAAAGTCTTTTAAGATTTGTAAGATCCTTTCGGTTTGTCCTTTATTTGCTCGTACCTTTGTCATTTTGTGACAAAAAAGGGAGAAATATATGGAGTAAACAAGTGATTTGGTATCACTAAGGAAAGGACAATGGTGCTTAAACGTTATATCTAACGAAAGAGTAAAACATATACTAAGGGGGAGTAACATATCATATGATGATGGAAATAAAAAAAACGTGCGGATTGAAAACCTACCTATCTTACCTTTAGGGGGAGTATTAGCTTTGTTATTAAAATGTCAACAACGACATTTATGGATTGAATGTATATAGGTTATTGTGCCGTTGAAACTTGGAATCAAGTGTATGTGTAATGAATTCTTGTAATTTGTTTATCCATATGATGTAAGATTTTTGTCACTAAAATTGACAAAGGAGGAGATTGTTAGAGCATTGCTCGGTTGAACCCACCAAGCGGTTGTATGTCAAGTTTGGTTGTCATATTTTAGTGAATCAAAACTCATTTAAAGAGTCGCTTGATTATTTACTAGAGTCAACTTCGTATAGGTTAGCTAGAAATTTACAAAGATATGAGACTTACAAGTATTACGTGAAGACTTGAAGAATGTGAAGAAGTAAAGAGCTACAACGAAGACATCATCCTTCCACTTGAGGTTAGTAATATTTGACTTGAACTGTTTCATTCCTAACGTATCTTTCAAGTCGTGCATATTGAAAACATAATTGCGAAGCTTTGAATGATTATACTCTAGTTAGACATAGTATTAAGGAATTACAATACGAAGTATAACGCTTATCTTTTGAACTTCGTATATAAGACATCAACATAATCGTTTGAATGCTATTGTGATTATGTATGGCTATGGGTGAAGATCTCGTCCTAGGAAACAATGTTTTCCATTCGTTTAAAGGAAGTACAATTCATAAACTTGTGTTATGAATCGAAAGGGAAATCGCTAGGCTTATTGGTAGTGTTATTCATTGCAAATCTTTGGATTACCAATATGTGTGTTTAGTATAACCGTTCATAACTTGTTTATGTTTATTGGTAAAATTATTCACAAGGCCTGACTTTTGTATTGGTATGACTTTTATTATTGAAACCGATCTTAAGTAATCACCTGAGATGGTATGATCGATTTGTTGTAATTGGTATGACTAACTCTAGACATTGGGGAACCGATCCTAGTAAGAGGTGCAACCGATCACAAAATGGGGAATCGATCCTTGTAAGAGGTGCAACAAGTTTTTAGTTATTGGGGAACCGATCCTATGAACATGTGCACCAAATACAAGTTAGATACCATATATGTGTGGTAACCGATCCTAGTACCTAGTCAACCAATTTTCGGAAAGCTAGTGTGACCGATCCTAGTACCCACATGGAGGTAGAACCGAACCTTGTTTTGGTAGAACCGTTAAACCCATGATTGGTGATTCGATAGGATAATCAATCACATAGTTCTTGTAAGTCAGATGGACCAATTCTAAACTTGTTTGGAAGTGTGGCAAATCGGTTCCAAGATGGTACATATGAAAAAGGATTTACCAAGTAAAATATGTCGACATACTTTGAACACATGCAGTAATTCTTACCTTTTATTGTTCAAAGATATTCCTTAATAACTAAAGGAGAATCCCGGATCGAAATAAATTGAGAATCTTTTAATTAAGGTTTTTAGTTTTATATGCTATTAATTTCCAGCAATTAAAATGCATATCTTTAGAAAATAAAATTGGTAATGTGCATTTACTAATTGGAGATTTTCTAAGTGATTTCGGTCAATATTTCGACAAAGCCTTTCCAGGAATTATGGAAACCGAATTTGGAAATATATTGCATATCTTGAGAATATTTTCGGTTTTGGAAATTCCTTGGTGTCCAAACTTCCTTGGTCTATAAATATTGAAGTTTGCATTTCGAGCAAACTAATCCTCAGAGCCAGCAAAACTACCTAGTTGTGTTGTTACTGGTGGAGCCGTCTATTCGGAGAGGAAAGTACCCTAATTAGGCGAAATCTCTTACGACCGCTCGTTTTAAAGACTTCTTTGGGATTGGGAAGTGTTGATACATGAAAATAATCAATCCTTGAATAAGTAGCCCCTTAACTTGTTAAGGGTTCCTCTTAGATAAGAGACACTAGGGGACTAGGCCTAACCCACAAGGATGGGATAGTTCTAGTCTATATAAGAGTATATTAAATTGGTTGGGCTTTAGCCCAAGAAGAAAGCCTTTTAGGGTTTGATAAAAAATTAAGGAAAGGGAAATGGTAGTTTAATAATATGTTAATCTTATGGGCATTTATCCATAAGTTGGTCATTATAAAATGGGAAAGAGGGAACACTTATGGATCATCATTAACACACCATTACTTCTCATAAACCTCTCTACACCTTGTGAGTACTTTCTGTGATTAGGGCTAGTTCCTCCTTCCCACGTTTTACCCCATCAACATTTCGACCACAATGGGAGGTTCTTCGCCTCTTTTCCAGCATGATACTTCCAAGTGCGAGCTAGGAAGTACCAGCGGGTGGAGCACTCCCGAATATAGACCATGTTTCTGTGGAAGACGTGCGTGGAGAAAGTGATGATGAGATACGTTTCCAAGCAGTTGTAACTACACCCATTGTGCAAGGAGCAGGAGCATCCCAGGGTGCAGGAGCGTCTCATAAGAAAGGAGAGATACTCAAAGAAAAAGATGCAGCTGAGACAAGAGAGCAAGAGATGTATGAGATACAATAGGGGCTAGACGCGTCTATTAAGAAGCAGCAAGAATTGAGCGGACGTATGAAGCGAGCAAGGGAACAAAGCATGAAGACTTTCAGGATGGTCGGTACGAAAAGCACCATTCAGGGTATGACGGAAGACGCGATTGCAAAGTACTTAGAAACTAATTACCGGGTGACAAAGCACGACGCCTTTGATTCGTTGGAACCACCATACTCCATAGAAGTCGCCGACTACTTGTATCCTGAAGATTACACATCACCAAAGTTTAAAACATATGGAGGAAAAGGAAATGCGCGAGAACATATAAGTCGTTTTATATCAGCAATGAATGCATATGCTCAGGATGAAAGTCTTTGTATGAGAGAATTTCCGAAGTCACTTACGGACAACGCTTTCACCTGGTACGATAACCTAAAATCCTGAAGTATCAGCTCATGGCCCCCCATGGTATAACTTTTTTTTAATAAATTTTATTCCGCACAAAAAAGGGTCACAGCAATAGATCTGGGAAGGTGTACCAACGAGTAGGAGAGGAGATAGGAAAATACATTACCCGCTTCCGAGAGTTTACATTAGAATGCCACGAGATATTCCATAGGAGCGCCTAGTGGAGATCTGTATCAGAGGGATGGATGTTGTTTTCCGACTAAATCTAATAAATTCCAAATTCCAAACCTTTGTTGAAGTCGAAGAAGCTGCAGCCCGGATATCAAACTATGCGGACGTTATGCACTCAGGAGTAGGCGCACATACATGGCAACAACACTCTGTCAACACTGCATCCACACCTGCTTTCAATAATCAAGGGAATGAAATGGGAAAAGGAGGAGCTGCTTTTGGTTCTTACTGCGGACAGTCTGGGAGAAGGGGAGGAAGAACAGATGAAGGAAGGATCAATCCGCCACCACCTTTGCCGTGCAGTAAAGAACAGATAATAGGACTTCTAGAGCAGTGGGTATCAAACAAAGAAGAGACTTTACAACCAGTATCCGCAGAACCTACTGTAGCGAATAAGAATCACGAGCGTTACTGTCACTACCATAGGAGAGTTCATCATCTGACCATAGAGTGTTACTCCCTTCGATACATTATGCATAGGAAGCAAGCCAGAGGCGAACTAGAGATAGGAGAGCAAAGCATCAAGAACGACCCACTTCCTCAGCATCAATTTATGATGATCTCACATGATCCGGCTGAGGGAGAAGCATGGAGACCTTGGAAGGAGGCGGAGGAAGAATAAGTGTGCAAAGCTTCCGAGGAAGCAATCTTTTCAGACGTGAATGGAGTTGCTAGTAAATTTGCTCAAACCGTTCTGGCTCAGAAGTTCTTAGACTCCCTGGGTTTTAGTGAACATCAAGTCCGCGAAGCATCCAAGGATATAACCGCAATTGCATCCGGAAAGGCGTACAATCTGATACCTAAAGAAGCCATTACCTTTATGGACGAGGATATTTGCTACCCGGGAGAACATCTTCGCCCCTTATACCTGACAGCTTTCATTAACAAACAACCTCTCAAGCGATCTTTCATAAATGGTGGGGCTTTACTTAACCTGATTTCAGTACACATGTTGGAAACATTGGGAGTGTCACGAGCAACAATCAAGATGCGCGCAACGACCGTACCAGTATTTTGAAGACAGACTCAGACAACAATAGGGATAGTACATTTGATGATGAAGATCGGACCTATCAGAGCACTCACCCCCTTTTACGTGCTCGAGGATGATACTACATTCCATATGCTGCTTGGACGAGGATGGCTCTTGAATCATAAGGTACTAGCATCAATATATCATCAGTGTGTCAAGACTAATATTGGAGGAAGGCAGTTCCGGATCCCGGATATAAGCAATCCATTCGGGCCAGAAGAGGCTTACATGGCTGACGCGGTCTTCTACACGTAACCTTTTTTGAGTCAGGAAGAGCAACCGTAGCATCTAACGCCACTTCCAAAATGGGAGGAGTTCCAACCAGAGGAGCAAGCAAAATAAAAAACTAAGTCAGTGTTCAGTCTATCACGGATGGGACCTGCCACAGGGAATAAGAGAGCAGTAGCGGAAACAAAGAATATCCAGTTCAAACGCTTCTCGTGACCGGAAGGCGGACATGTCTACCTCTTATATCAATTAGCCGGGGAAGTCTCACAGAGCCAACATGATTGTGTTATATCATCAGCAGATAAGGAAATGGCGGAGACAACCCCATGATAGAAGACTCACACGAAGAAGTAGAGGTTCCTGTTTCAGAGGAAGAAATTATAGAAAATCTGCCTGAGGAGAAAATAAAGGTTGATCCAACACTTGATGGGTTAGAGGAAATAAACCTTGGCTCGGAAGAAAATCCCCATTGGGTGCATATCAGTAAGCACCTGGAAGAAAAGGAAAAATTACAGATGATTAAGTTTCTTCGCGAATACCAAGACGTGTTTGCGTTTACATATGATGAAACGCCTGGCCTGGATAGTGGTCTGATCGCGCAAAACCTCAATGTCTCACCCGAATACAAGCCAGTCAAACAGCGAAGCCGTAATTTTCCGGAGAAGATAGAGCTCGCCATTAAAGAAGAAGTGGAGAAGCTGTTGAAAGCTAAGTTCATTAAACCAATCCAACATCCCGTGTGGTTGGCTAACATCGTCCCGGTAGCAAAGAAGAATGGAAAGGTCCGATGCTATGTTGATTATCGAGATCTAAACCGCGCATGTCCAAAAGATGATTTTCCCGTACCGAATATAGACGTAATGGTGAATAACACGTACGGATATAGTATGTTTTCTTTCATGGGTTTAGCGGGTACAATCAAGTAAAGATGGTCGCAGAGGATGCCCATAAGAAAACTTTTCAGACGCCGTATGGAAATTTCTACTACGTTGTGATGCCATTCGGATTGAAGAATGCAGGCGTGACTTATCAGCGGGCGACGGTAGCTATCTTCCACGATATGATGCATCAGAAAATGGAGGTATACATAGATGATGTCGTGGTAAAATCAATAGCACGAGAGGACCATTTGGAGCACTTAAGGCGTGTTTTCAACAGATGTAGAAAGTATCACTTAAAAATGAACCCCCTCAAATGCGCTTTCGGAGTCACCTCCATAAAATTCCTGGGGTTCGTTGTTACTGACAAAGGGATAAAGATTGATCCAGACAAGATTGAAGCGATAACCACTATGAGGTCGCCCGCAAATGTAAAAGAATTGCAAACTTTTATAAGAAGAGTGTCTTATGTCCGGAGATTCATCCCCGGATTGGCGCAATTACTCTCTGCATTCTAACCCTTATTAAAGAAGAGTAAACAATATGAATGGGGCGATGATCAAGAGCGAGCCTTCCATAAGCTCAAAGAATGCCTAATCAGCGCACGAGTCTTACGACCACCTTTCAAAGGCGAGACCCTCTATTTATACACATCGTTTACTAATGTGGCAATCAGAGCATTATTGGCGCAAGATCTTGGAAACGATCAGCTGTGGCCGATCTATTATATCAGCATAGGTTTTAGAGACGCAGAATTCGGGTATTCGAAAGCGGAACAAGCATGTTTAGCGCTCATATATGCCACGCAAAAATTACGATCCTATCTGTTCGCTCATGAAACCATAGTGGTGGCAACTGCTAATCCGATCGCCTACTTAGCTACGAAGCCAGTCCTATTAGGCAGAACAGCCCGCTGGTTGCTGTACCTATCCGAGTTTGAACTGAAATACCAGCGGTCCAAAGGAGTACACGGGCAATCATTTGCAAACTTGTTAGCCGCATTCCCAGGAATGAATATGATGGAGATAAGCGAAAAGATACCCGGAGAGATCGCGGAAGCTGAAGAAGAAAAACAATGGGTGATGTTTTTTGATGGTTCATTATACGGTTCACACGGAGGAGCCACAACAATGTAGCTGAATATGAAGCGTTAATTTTGGGATTGCGAATGACGGAGGAGCTTAATCTAGGGGCGATAGATATAAAATGGGAATCAAAGCTGGTCACAAACCAGATATCAGGAGACTTTCAGGTAAAAGAACCGCATTTGGCTCCTTACCGAACCGAGGTCCAAGAGATGATAGGAAAAAGAGAGAGTATTGTCATCGAACATACTGGAAGGACAACTTATCGCCATGCTGATGCACTAGAAACCCTAGCATCAAATATGCAACTGAACGAAGCGGATGAAGGCATGGTGGTGGTGAAGAAAAGAACGTTACCAAGCACATGGAAAGAAGACGCGGCATTCGAATAGAAGGATTATTGGAGAACGGCTTATATTGAGGACCTTACTAAGGAAGCGGATGACCAGCTTCTGCCTACTAAAATACTAAAGCAATTTGTCATAATAAGATGAGCATTATATTTTCGAACACCCGGAGGAGCCTTATCACGTTGTGTAGGGAAGCTAGAGGCACAAGAACTGTTGAACGGAATCCACGAAGAATCCTGCGGACAGACGGGAGGTATTCCATTATATCGCTGCCTACAGAGGATGGGTGTATTCTGGCCGAACATGGCGATCAAGCGGC
This sequence comes from Papaver atlanticum, assembly GCA_023531105.1. Taxonomy (NCBI): domain Eukaryota; kingdom Viridiplantae; phylum Streptophyta; class Magnoliopsida; order Ranunculales; family Papaveraceae; genus Papaver; species Papaver atlanticum. The sequence continues at coordinate 179,567 of JAJJMB010014738.1, read as the reverse complement.
AATAATACAAGATAAGTGCGAAGATTATCAAGCGCCTCCACAACAAACAGTTGTATGTAGTGCAGAAATAAAAGATTGGAGATATCCTTATATAGATTTCATCCAGCATGAGCGTCTACCGCTAAACATACAAGATGCACTTAGGGTTCAGAGGAAAGTCGGACGCTTCTTTATAAGAGAAGGAATTCTCTACAGGAAAAGTTATGGAGATAAGATATTGCGCTTCTTGTCACAAGAGGAGGCGGAGGTAGTCATGGCTACAACTCATAATGCGGAGCATCAGGGTATGAGGAAACTTTTCCTGCAACTGTACGAAGGAGGGTTTTATTGGCCTACGATAGAATTCGATACGGCCGAACACGTTAAGAAATGCCAGCAATGCCAAATCCATGGGCCGCTGATCCGCGCCCCGCATACTCTGCTACACAGTATCGTCACTCCATGGCCCTTTCACAACTGGGGACTCGATATCATAGGATAAATAAGTCCGACTTCTTCCGGACAACATAAGTATATCATCACTGCGACCGAGTACTCCTCCAAATGGGTAGAAACCATTCCACTTCGGGATTATTCAGGAGATACAATTGCGGCGTTTATTAAAGAACATATCATATGTCGGTTTGGCGCACCGATGGTCATCCGCTCGGATAATGGAACCTCTTTTATCAACCAGACTATTAAGGAACTGCTAGATCAGTACGACATAAAGTTCTATACTTCAACTGTCTATTACCTCATGGGAATGGACAGGCAGAGGCTACTAACAAAACATTGTTGAGGATATTAAGCCGCATAGTACATGATCACCATAGAAGCTGGCATGAGCAGCTGCCTCTTGCATTCTGGGCATACCGCATCTCTAAGAGAAGTTCGACCGATGCCTCCCCTTACTCCTTGGTATACGGAGAAGACGCAATACTACCAGCAGAGATTGCTATTCCTTGTGCGCGCGTAGCCATGGCCAGTCTCACCACCCCGGACGAGGTTAGCCGTTTTGATCATCTTGATACCTTAGAGGAACGATGATCTAAAGCTGAGCGATTCGCGGACAAGTATAGGCAAAGGACGGCAAGATACTATAACCAGAAGGTAAAAGAACGAAATTTCTATATAAATGACGAAGTCATGAAGATTCCCCCACATGTTCAATGAAATGAGAAGGCAGGAAAGTTTGCGGAGAATGGGGAAGGCCCCTACATGATTAGAGAAGCAGCAGAGGGAGGATATTACTACCTCAAGCGGATGAATGGGTTAAAAATTGATACCCCTATCAATCGTAAATGGCTTAAAACCTTTTATGCATAATAACTAAATGTATGCCGGACGACTGATTAGAAATAATACAATTATCTTTATCTTAAACTATGAGTCATTCTAAATAGCCCCGAGTCTGGCTAGGTTCTGTGCATGACCCAATGAAGTGCACCAATTACCCTGAGTATGGCTAGGTTCCGTGTATGACCCAATGAAGTGCACCAATAGCCCCGAGTATGGATAGGTTATGTGCACGACCCAATGAAGTGCACCAATATCCCCGAGTATGGCTAGGTTCTGTGCACGACCCAATGAAGTGCACCAATAGCCCTGAGTCTGGCTAGGTTCCGTGCA